>OU426861.1:6053630-6091130 GCA_911387685.1 Dolichovespula media | reverse complement strand
GATTTTAACGAAGAGGAGTTATCTCATTTGAATTTCGAAGGACTATCGAGGAGAAAGAAAAAGGAGGATTTACGAGCACTTACTCGGCAGCCGCAAATTACCCGTTAGTAGGATAACTTCTCGGGTGGGATCTAACCACTCGAAGAGAAACAAACGGGGATATGTTTTCTAACGATCCAAAAAGTATCAAAGTGGATACGTATATCTTACTATCTCTATGGATCTCTAAATGCGCTGATCGTTATTCGATTAATCGTTTAACGGATAAAGAAGGTCGATGAACGAAATCCTTAGTAAAAACATTGGAAACTTTTAGGAATCGAAACGATTATTACAGGTCGATTGAACGAACGAACGAACGAACGAACGAACGAACGAAATGAAAGGATCCAAAGGAGAGAACCGTAGCTTTAATTAAGGGACGTAGGTAAGTACTTAGCTAGCCAGAGATATAGGATGAGGTGAGTGCCACGAGGACATCGTTACGACCAGCGAAGTCGCCATTATGCCACCGACAAGGACGACCCTAACGACGCGCTACCATCGTGATTTATGCCCCCAACGAAAATGCGCACGCGCTCGCGGATTATGTATCTCGAGCGAGTAACTTTACGGTAGAGTTCGCTTTACAAAGGGAGATTAAGAGAATAATGGATGTAACCCTTTTCTCAAACCACTCTCGATCATCCTCCTCCCCCATTCGCTATTTCTAACGTTCCAATGCCATCCCCTATCCACCAGCACCACCACCACCCACCGCCCAGTTCATTGTTCGTACGCTTTGAGAAATTGACTTCGTCTCGACGGTGTGTAAGTGCTTTCGATCAAGCAACTTACCGTGACATCCTTGTTACGAGAAACACCTTCACCAATGTAAACTTTTACGTCGTTTTATTTACTTTTAATACTAACTCGTACATCTCCTTCCCTCTCTCTCTCTCTCTCTCTCTCTCTCTCTCTCTTTCTTTCTTTCTCTTTTTCTCTCTTTCTGTCCTCCTCTTCGAACGATCAAACTAAGTGAATCTTTCTCCTGACGTTTTCAATGAAAAATGAGGAAAACTTGTTTACGGTCGAATAAGTGTGAGACGGGTGTAGACTCGTTAAAAATGACTGAATATCGAAATCGATATATCGCTCCGTTCTAATATATCCACTTGTACGTACGTATACTACACATATACTACCATCGTGTTTATATATATATATATATATATATATATGTATATATATGGATATATGGATCGGTTAGGCGTGAGTGAGAGATACTCACCTGATACCGACAGATGAACCGTTCTGATTAATGGCGGATGTACACTGACTTGACACTCGTAAAGTCCCGCATCCCTTTCGGTCGCTGATTTTAACTGTAATCGCCAATCATTCGGGCCCTCGTACTCCAATGAAAATCTCGAGTCGCTCGCATACGTGTCCAGACCGATTGTAAGCAAATGAAAATCCTCGCCGCGTCTCCGTACCCAAGAAACCTGAAAAGAAAAATATTTACGTGAGCAACATTGTTTGTTTGTTTTTTTTTTCTTTTTTTTTTTTTACTACGGACTCTTCGTCCTACAACTTACGTTATTTATACTACAATAACGTTATTTATCGTTATCAATGTACTCGATTGCTTCATCGCGAACAATCTTAATCTTTAAATAACATTCTAATGATCTGTTTAAACGATTATTAGATATTATGTTATCGAAATTCGATCAAATCGAGAATCGACATCTCCGATAACTTCGATCTTGTAAAATATTTCGTATTAACGATAATAAATATTCTTCAAATAATTATCTTTGCTGATTTTAAATCGTATTGATATTTTATGAAAGATGTAAGCTCATCAATTTGTATTCTTAACGTCATTCTAATTTGTTTAAACGATTAACGATATTATATTATCGAAATTCGATCGAATCGATAATCGGCATTTCCGATAACTTCGATCTTGTAAAATATTTCGTATTAACGATAATAAATATTCTTAAAATAATATCTTTGCTGATTTTAAATCGTATTGAGATTTCATGAAGATATATATATATATATATATATATATATATATATATATTTAAAAAAAAAATTATATATATATATATATACAGATATACACGTTCATATATAAAACACATTGAGGTACGTTATTGCAATGTAAATATAATGTAAATCGAATTTTCCGTCTCCCTTGACAAGTCCTCGTGTCCTACAACGCCTATTTGAATTCAAATATCTTATTCCCTTTATGGTACATACGTATCGTCGTAGATGCGTATATAACTATGTACACGTTTCTACATATGTATCTGTCTGTGCACACGTGTGCGGAGGATAGACGTAATAGAAGAAGAAAAAGAAGAAAAAGAAGATGAAGGAGAAGCTGCAGAAGAAGAAGAAAAAAGAGTGGTCGGAGATAATTATGTTTCTCTACGTCGAAGGACACGTATATCTCAATCCATTTCAATATCCCTTGAGTGATATCGATTTTAAAGAAGTACGGTATTAAAATAAACTAACATTTGTAACGATAAAACAAGATATTGAATGACATAATAATATACGTCGAGATATACGTCCAAATATGCAAACGTAAAGCGTAATATCGTGAACTCGTTAACGAACTATTTCGATAAAATTTAATCTATAAAAGAGTATAATAAGTTTCGAACGAGTCGAATATATCAATCGTAAATATTAATAAACAATTATGACAAATTTAACACGAGCGAAAACGCTAAGCGAAGAGGCGAGAGTGAAGAAAGACGTTTGAAAAATTTCTTTTAAAACAAAACGAAAAAGGAAGAAAAAGAGAAAGAGACGTGTAATACGATTAGTGACGAGATAAGAAAAAACAAAAATAAATAAATAAAAAATAAAAAAGAAGACAGACATAAGAACGAGTTCGATAAAATTCCTTCGAGTTTTTTTACCGATGAGAGACTCAGTACGTCATTTTTGAGGGGTGAAAAAGGGGAGAGAGACAGAGAGAGAGAGAGAGAGAGAGAGAGAGAGAGAGAGAGAGAGAAAATAAAACGAAGCAAGAAGAAAGAAAGAAAATGAAAGGAAAGACGAGAAGAAAAGAGAAAAGAAAAAATAAAATAAAGAAACAAAGGCATGAGTTGAAACTCAACGTTAAGTCGTTAGGAAGTACCTTCCCTATATCAAGATCATGAAGATCCTTTGCTAGTTTGAAAACAAGCCGTTGGCGATTAACCGAGAGAACGCTTAACGCGATATTCACAGTCTCGAAGTTGGACGTTGAGAGAAGTTAAAGAATCGTTAGGCGTTACACAACCGGTGCGATTTGAGAAACGTTACTGGTCCTATATCTTCGAAAGCATCCGAGTCTTGAACGGTTATAGTGAGAACGAAAGAGAGAACTATAGAACGTACGAACGAACGAGAGATCGAGAGAGATAGAGATAGGGAGAGAGATAGAGAAAGATAGGGTGGGAAGGGGTGGTAAGGGTAGGGGAGGGGAGGGGAGGGGAGGGGAGGGAAAGAAAGTAAGGAAGGAGACGCTCGTTTGTCTTTATTATAAAGGACTTAGCAACGAATAATTACATCTTAGAAAAGTTTAACGTCAGCGTGGTACTTACACCACTTTCATTCTACTTTTTAATTTCAATCTTTACCTTACCGTTTACAATCACCGCGTTCGCCCTTCTAACAAAGAAAAACTTATATAAGATATCGCTAAAAGATTGTTATAAGTCGATATATAATAATGCACGTACGTGTTTATGTATGTATGTATGTATGTATGTATGTATGTATGTATGTATGTATGTATACGTGCGCGTTAAACGTTTACGTTGTTAATAAGACTTAATACGGGTATCAATTCGAAGATGACGAACGGAGAAGAAATATAAATACGATTAACGAATGTGTTAATGTTTTACGAGTACGGTATTACGTACAGGTTTGTTATAACGAACGATTAACAATATTCGCTACCGTTTTATTCTACGTTTTTAATTTGTCCTTAGAGATTTTATAAACGGACTATGTTATCGTATAACGTGTATGAATCTTTGGTTATTTTTTCTCTCTCTCTCTCTCTCTCTCTCTCTCTCTCTCTCTCTCTCTCTCTCCCAGGTTGTTTATTTTTTTTCCTTTTTGGTTTTCTTTTTGGTTAATTTTGTCCCTTTTTTTAAATAGACAAATGAACGGGTATACAAACGCAGGTGTTCACGCGTGGGAATCATTGAAAATCCAGCTGTCGTATTGCGCACAAAGCGAACACGCGCTCTACTATCGTCCTAGGACTAATAATAATAATAATAATAATAATAATAATAATAATAATATCAATAATAATAATAATAATTAAGATAACAATTAATACGAAAAATTGTTCGGAGAAACGGAAAGGTCTTTCGCTTTGGTAATAATTAATTAATAATTACGAACGAACGTTGAAGTAATAATTGATCGTTCAACGCGTCGAACTTATAATAGAAATATATCGCGTACGTTCCGATGAAAAAAAAAAAAAAAAAAAAAAAAAAAACGAACAAACAGAAAAACAAATTAATAAATACGTACATATAATTATTGATATTTTGAACGATCGACGCGTACGGACGAACGGATGCGGTTAAGTAAAAAGTACAACAGGCAGATCTATAATTAATACGAAATGCATATATCGAGAAACGCATTATCCCTGGATTATATTCAAAAGTGACGAGAAGAAAGTTCGAATCAATGCTTACCTGTCGCGTTCTCGTACGATACTGACTGTTACGAACGAAATATACGACACTGGTATTAAATAAATTGAAGGTTACGAAATACGGAGATAGTATAGGAACAAATAGGTCACGTCGTTTGTAAACAATTTACGATCTATACGTGTCCCTCTCTCTCTCTCTCTCTCTCTCTCTATCTCTTCTTTGCCTCTCACCTTATTTGTCTCTAATATAGGAAATATTTCAATGAATGAAAATATTCCGATGAGTAATAAAGTACAACAAAAATACGGTTACCTACAGAGACAATGTATAACACGTAATACGTTTCGTTATACGAAAGTTACGCGAACGGACGAGGCTTACATTGTTTGAACTAAAAAACAAATCGTACATACGTGTTGGGGGATTCTTTGACTCTGTAGAAATCTCCGAGTGAGGTACTACCTACATAGATAGACTGTTAAAATATCCAAAGGGTTTCTCCGAGCGAGCAAACTACTCTGACTGGAAATCAAACGACTCCGTAGAGAATTTATACCAACGTGACTCACTCTACTCTGTATATGTACCGATTTACCAAGAGATCCACCCATGAAATAATTAAATCCCTTACAATAAATATACATATACCCATGTCAGAGGGAATAAGAATTACGATCGAGAAAATGATAAGAAAAAACGAGGGCAAAAGGGGAGTAAAGTACACGAGAAAGGAGAGCTGGGTAAAATTGGTGAGGGTAACCCTTTATTACGCGACCCTCTGTTTACAGTTCGCCAAATAACGCTCAAAAGATTTCATTGCCCTCCGAAATTAGAACGAAGAGGTTTCATTATGTTCCCTTTTTCGTTCCAACAAACTTCACGTTGATCTTCAAACAACCAGATAACTTTTATATATATATATATATATATATATATATATATATATATATATATCTTTTTTATTTTCCTTTTTTATTTATTTATTTACTTATTCTTCCTTTTTCGTTACTCTCGTCTTCTTTTACGATAGGATAGATATAAAACGATACGATGACAATGGAAAAACTAAACGAGACAGTATCTTTTAATTACTCTCTCTCTCTCTCTCTCTCTCTCTCTCTCTCTCTCTCTCTCTCTCTCTCTCTCTCTCTTTTGGAGATATCCTTTTCTAGGCCTATTTTTTTGTCTTTAAACGTTGCGACAAATTTCTTAAACTCGTGGTTGTACAATCCGAATAGTTGTAAAAATTGAAGGATACAAAAAAAAAACAAGTCGGGAGATAGTATAATTGATTTTTGAAATCATCTGGGAACTTTTGTTCGATCGCGTATACACGCATGTATTCGTCCATATATTTGAAATTTCGTTATAGTCAATTATCACATATATATTTTATAAGAATATTTGTGATAGGAAAGCGAAGTATATCTATAGATATTTACATATGTCGTATGAAAACATTTGACTTCTCTCTCTCATTCTTTTCTTCGTATAAGTAACATTAAAAAAATCAGATTACATTAATTGGACTGTGGTATATATAAAAAACAAAAAAGAAAACAATGTAACTAGTAACAAAACATTTTACCTATTTGATGCGATATCAATCGACATTGTGCTATTATACATAGGATTGACGTTGCAGTCAGGTCAAATGGAATTCACAAATTTATTTTATCTACATTAATATATCGACAAGTGAACTAACGAAGCATGGCACGGTGATACGCTCGTGTTCCATTCACGATAGTTATTTAACGAGTGACCGACGACTCGTCGCATGAAGTACGCGAACACGACAGGTGCTTTTTCGTATTTTTCAACGGGCCGTAAACGTTTCTAGACTCGTTTATGCGATCGTCCAAATGCGTGCGCGAGTGGAATCAAAAAATGAAATGAAAATGTGCAGCGATGTGAATTGGATACTATTGGGGTTAATTTTTTTTTCTCGTTTATTTATTTATTTTTTTTTTTTCTTTTTTCTTGCGTCCAGTTTTTTATTTTCTTTTGCTCTTTCGTTTCTTTATTTTCTTAAGATACATCACTACGACTCGTGTATTATTATAATTAATTCGTTTGTATTTTATTTGAAGATTTAATATATATATATATATATATATATATATATATATATATTGAATTTTATGTTGATAATATATTAAATATTGTAAATATATAGATATATATATATATATATATATATATATATATATATATATAAATATAAATGCATAAATAAATAAATGTAATGAAAGTAAAATATTTGTTGGATTAAGAATTGAGTAAAATTATCATAATGTTAATTAAACATCGTTTCAATCGAATTTACCATGATTTGTCGCGGAAAATTTCATACGTCTATTTCATACGTACAAATTCGGCAAGGAGTTCAATGTCCTCCATTTTATTTCGATAGATGGGAAACGATTCTCGATTTGAAAAGCATGAAAATGCGAATACGTTCAATTTCCAGGAAGCTTTTCATCGAAAGGGAAAAACTACGGTCGGCGGTGGGGGGAGGGGAGGGGGGGGGAGAATCGTTAATACCGGTAGTAGTCTGTCGGGGAAAATTCGTCGATATGTCTATACGAGACACGACAATATCGCGATTTATGTATTTACATTTCACCTTTTGATCAATACACGCTACGTAAATGTTCCTGTTTATTTTATCCTATCGCACTTTCACGCGGCCGTCTACGCGAACTACAACGTCGCGTATTTGCCCAGTATTTCCAGTTTTTCTCGTAGACACGCACATATATATATATATATATATATATATATATATATATATATATTTTATATATATATATACATACAACGAGACTATGATTCTCGTCTACTTTTTACGAAGAATAAAAGGGATGACACGCTGAGCCCTGTCACAATTTTGCGACATTTTTATGCAGAATTTTTCATGCCAAGGAAAGGAGAGAAAATTTAATAGGATTTTCATACTATACTGAATAGCGGGATTAACATAATTACAATGATCACCGAATTCGCGATATCGATTTGTTCGATGTTCAATGCACATTAACGCGTCGTACGTCAAATTTCAAATGATAGATCTGTAATCAAGCGCCGCATTAAATTCTTTTTTTTTCTTCTTTTAACAGAAATATTAAATCAAAATAAAAATCGATATTACGTAGGCAATACAGGTCATAGTAACGTTATATGCGACGATGTAAAAAAAAAAGAAGAGAGAGAGAGAGAATAAATAAAAGCATATATTTTCATAAATGGCTCAAAAAATAAAACGTATGCTTTCATTTGTATAATGGAAAAGAAATTAAACATATAACCGAATTTATCGAATTTTTGCCGAAATGAACGAGAGAAAAAAAAATAGAAAATGAATATGAAAATCGATACTGTGCAATATAATAGACTTTTGCATAAAAGTGTCGGATAACAAATAAATTGTTTCGAATATATACATGGATATATATATCAATTTGAACAAATATATATATATATATATTTATCTAATTTAATGTAAACGATATAACATCACACGAAATAATTTATGGATATTTGATAAAATTTACTCGTATCTGATCGAAGGAAGTTACTCACTCGTTACCACTGAATAAACATAAATACACAAGGGAACAAAAAGAAAGGAAAGGAAAACGGAAGGAGTACGCGTAATGAATAAAAAAAAAAAAACAGAAAAAAAAAACAGAAAGAAAAGAATAAGAGATACGAAATGGTCAGTCAAATTTGACCGTTCCACCTAGTAACCTCTCGATCTTTATATTTTCCTTTCCACTTTTACGAATAATAGAATCTCGTATGTACGTGACGAGTAGCGATACCAACGCTCAAAGCTCCGAGCACGAACCACAGATAAACATGGAACAAAGAAAAAAAAAATATATATAGAGAGTAAAGGAAACGTAAATAAAAAAGAAGAAAAGGAAGAAGAGAAAGAACGGGAAGAAGAATAAGAATAAGAATAAGAATAAGAATAAGAATAAGAATAGGAATGAGAAAAAGAATAAAAAGAAGAAAAAGGAAACGGAATGACGGAGACATAAAAGAGATCAAGAAAAAGGATGGCACGTAAAAGGAAAGACAGAAAAGGAGAGGGAGAGAGGAGAGAGAGAGAGAGAAAGCTACGTCCCACGACTTATATCAAACGATATCATCCTGCCTAATAATGTTTGTTCGTTGCCGCTAACACTCGTGATAAATCGCAATCCTCTTTTAGATCAACGATTTGGTTGAACGTGATTGACAGATCTTTTCTCTCTTTCTACAAGATTTCTATAGATCCCGAAGACGAATTCCATTCTAGAACGATAAAGCTCAATTCTCGCGAGTATCCGTCGAACCGAAGATCGAACGCGTATTTTTCTCTTTACTTGGCTCTTTGTGAAAGAATGAAGAAAAATAAAAAAAAAAAGAAAGAAAGAAAGAAAGAAAGAAAAAAAGGAAAAGGAAAAAAAAGAGAGTGAGAGACAGAGAGAACTTTCATTCGATTCGTCCCTTCGATCTCAACGAATTGCATTCTCCTCAACTAGAGAATAAAATCGAATTTCTTTTCTTTTCTTTTTTTTTTCCCCCTTACGAACGAAGCGAAAAAAGGAGGGAGGGGGGAGACACTCGAATTTTAAAATATAAAATGTAATTGCGATTACTATGTATCCAGATCGTAATCTTACATACCCTTTCGCAATGATCCTTATTCGAATATTATTACTTTCATCCTTCCGTCGATACATTGCTTATTAAAAAATTTTACATGAAATCGATCGTGTTTTAATTTCAGTCGGATACGAATCAAGATATTCGTACAACGAACGAACGAACGAACGAACGACGACGACTAGCATTCGAAACGATAAAGTGAATTTTTTAAATGGCGATTGGTTGGGAGGGTAAGAGAGGGGAATGGTTGTGCCGGTGGCGTTAAAATCTACGTCTATCTTCGAGGTACTTCGAGGAAAATTTAAGCCACTATGACCCGTTTTCCCTTGCGGATCGGTCGATACCCTGAAACTACCTCTTCGGAAAACTTTAATTAGCTCTTCGATCTTATTGACGAACTACAGGTAAAGTTCGACTCTCAGAGAGACGTGGATGGTTACGATATGCCCGCGATGGTCGCTCGTCCTTGTGGTTGTGTAATCGCGACCGTTACTGTACTATGGTGTGTGACGCGATGGTACATCGGCGACACAACGACGAATAAGAAGAGGCGAGAGGGAATTGCACGATAATGGATAAAACCGGTTAAAACTGTAGAGGCGGAAAACAATTAATCGAAAAGAATTCAAGCGTATGCGCTTAGGTACGAAAAAGTAGAAGGGAGAAAAAAAAAAAGAAAAGTAAAGTGGATAAGAAAGAGGGATAGTGAGTATTGGCTCGGGGAATTCAAGTTTTTTTTTTTTTTTTTTTTTTTTTCGAGAGAGAGAGAGATAGGGGGAGGGAGAGAGAGTGAGAGAGAGAGAGAATATGTCTGATAACAAACAGGAAGTTCATTTCTTTCCTTCTTTTACTTATTCCTCAAATAAAAAATGGAAATGGCTCTTTCACCAAGGGGGAAAGAATTCAAAGAAGGAAAGCTTCGAGTTAACGAATCTCTCTCTCTCTCTCTCTCTCTCTCTCTCTCTCTCTCTCTCTCTCTCTCTCTCTCTTCCTCTCATTCTTTTCCTCTTCCTCTCTTTTCTTGCTCTGTCTTGAAACGCTTAAATCCTACCTCCATGACGTTCTTGCCAATTCCTCGGTATTAACTTTGTAAGTACGAAGAAGGTAATATATTACGGGTCTTAGAAAAATTCTATTACCTTATTAAGATCGAAGCCTTAAGATTGTTACTTTAAGAAGTTAAGAAATATACTTTTTACGGTAAACGATTTTTCTTTTCTTTTTCTTTTCTTCTCTTTTTTTTTATCTCTTTTTTTATTTTTCATTTTTTTCTCTCTTTTAATGATCTTAACTTGGATACACCGATAACGCCTTTCAAGTATTTAAGTCGTAATGACAATGAAAAATATCGAATGAACATCGTCGATATTTTTCGAATCATCGTGGCGTTGATAAAAATTGATTGCCTCGGAGGCACGGTATTATGCGACTTATTTATTTACGAGCTCGATTGACAATGAACTTATGTTAATATCAAATATTACCTTATCGATACGACATCGTTCAATAATTATCTTTGTCGTACGATCCTCATTTGAAATTTTTTACTTCCCTCCCTCTGTCACGTCAAACTCCCTTTAGAAATATTCTCTTTACAAATTTGGAAGATTTAATATTTCGATTGATCCAACTTTTCATATGATTCATTCAATATCCTTTTCGAACTCTTACAAAGTAACGTACAGTTCATTAAAACTTATCGTCAAAAACCTTTCGATGCTTGTTATTATTTAAAAAATAAAAAAATAAAAATAAAAATAAGAGAAAAATGAAGAAAGAAATGAAAGAAAAAGAAAAATAATAAAACTTAACCGTCTTTATTACTGAAGCAATGTTACCAACGTATTACGAAAATTCGTCTCTCATGGAATCGCATTTTCCAGAAGTATATATCTAAGTATACGTACATATACATATACATATATATACATACATATATATATATATATATATATATATATATATATATATATATTCAGTGACCGTACGGAATATCCCTTCTGATAGTTGCCGTGGCTCGAATCAGCCGGCACAGAGGCCGTACAGGCACACGTTTGCATATGCATCAGGCACTCGCGGCCGCGATTTTACGGCGCAAAGTCTACCCTACCCGTCTCTCCCCATAAATAGTTACCACCCATCCACCATTATATGGTATCTCATAACTTAATAATTCGGCCAGACTGTATGAGTGAGAAACGCGATGACTCTTAATACGAATCGCTATTTGAACTATTCGGTGAACGTTACTTTACGATATATATATATATATATATATATATATATAGAGAGAGAGAGAGAGAGAGAGAGAGTGATCCAAATAGGTATGCACATAGCAAAAGGATGAAGAGAGATAGACATACATATTACGTTAATTTGTATTATAATGTGTTAGCGTGTGAGAGCTTTGGAAGAAGAAATGATTGGTTTGCGATGGAAAACGATATAGAATTAGAGTTTGCATTTCGAAAATATGCAAAGTCACGTGAAATTTGTAAAAATGAGAGAGAGAGAGAGAGAGAGAGAGATCTTAGTTCGAATAATAAAAATTATAAATAGCTTCGATCGAACTAAACTTTGATCGTTCGTGGAACGTAATTTGACTGTCAGATTGAATGTTATAGTTCGCGCCGTCTAACGTCTGCCAATCCTTCCTACTTTTCACCCAACGTCGTTAATAAAATTTCCCTCGGTAAATTTGGAACAACCGGCGCCAAAATATGTCGATATCGTTTTAGCTAACACCCGGTTAGAATGTTTTGCGCAATAAGGAAACGACTTATAACACGAACGGATATTACCTCATCCGTTTCTGTTTGCTTTCTTTTTTATCTCCTCCTATAAATGCACACTATAATATTTCAATTAACGACGTTAGAAAGAGAGACAGAGAGAGAGAGAGAGAGGAGGAGGAGGAGGAAGAATGAGATAACAAATATTTGTCTATAATTGAAAGTTTCCGAAGAATGTTAATATGTTTAAAAACGGAGTGATATGAGTTGAGGAGTTAAAATATTATCAAGAAGTATGCGATAATTTCTTTTTGAAACTGACACGTCATCTAACTCGCAAGGAAGTCGATGAAGAGAAAAAGAGAAAGAAAGAAAGAGAGAGAGAGAGAGAGAGAGAGAGAGAGAGAGAGAAAAGGATAGAAAAGAAAAAAATAGAAAAAAATTCCATCGGAAGGATGATGGACTGGAATAACACGAAGATCGACTTTGTCGGGCTTAAAGGAAACTTTTACGTCACTCTCGCTCTCTCTCTTACTCTCTCTCTCTCTCTCTCTCTCTCTCTATCTCTATCTCTCTATCTATCTATCTATCTCTATCGTTTTCTTTATGAAAATCCTCTGAAGCGTTATATAAGTTAGAACGATCTTGAGATAATTACAATTTACTTATACGAAGATACCGGACTTTCCGCCTCTATTTTTACATTATCGGCTTCGATGATAAGCGAGAATATTATATTGCCGTTGGCCAATCGCTCGACTATGATTAAAATCGAATAACCCTCGAACGTCGATGAACGTCGACTATCAAAAAAATTTTTGAACGAATTTTCACCCGCCCCGTCTCTTCTAACAAACCCTTGCGCAACGAATTAAATAAGAAATAATAATAAACAAATAAAAATAAATTAGTCGATTAATTAAGAAAAAAAGGGGAGGGATTAATCAATTGCGACGTTGAATCGAACGAGGTGTGAAAAAAAGGAGGAGGAGGAGGAAGAAGAAGTAAAAAAAAAAGAAGAGAGAGAGAGCGAGGGAGAGAGAGAAAGAGAGAGAGAGGAAAAAGTAAGAAAAAAGTTTAAAAACGGAACCTTCTCTCTATACCTGCCTTCGTATTTAAACCGCAGTTGGGAAAAGAAAATAAAAAGGGGAGGAAAAAAGAAGAAGGAGAAGGAAAAAGCGTTGACAAAAAAAAATCACGCGATCCTTTCAAATATCCCACGCGACGCGAAAATACTCGACGGCGTGTTAAATCGTTCCCAAAATGTGTTCCATTTCTTTCCTCTCCCACTCCCACTCTCTTTCTCTCTCTCTCTCTCTCTCTCTCTCTCTCTCTCTCTCTCTCTCTCTCTATCTCTCTCTCTCTCTCTCTCACTCAAAGGTCTTCGAGGCGTCAGATGGTTCACGACCAAGGAGGATGGTGAAATTACCATCAAGAAGGAAGCAAACGCACCGGCCAATAAGTTTATTCAGATTTGTTCGATCGAATAACGAACGAACGAGAGACGTACGATAATAAGAAGCTATTTCCAGAGCAATTTGGTGTAAATGTAAAATTTCTGAGAAGAATAGAAGCAAGATCCTCTCTCTCTCTCTCTCTCTCTCTCTCTCTCTCTCTCTATCTCTCTCTAGCTCAAGGAAAATCATTTCTATCACAGGTTTCTTCAGGAATGACATTCTCTGTTCTCTGCTCTCTTTCTCTTCCTTGATAAAAGATAAGATCTTTTGTAACGCAAAGAGAGAGAGAGAGAGAGAGAGAGAGTAAAAAAGAAAGAAAAAAAAGGGCAAGTAGGATATGACAAATCTGAAAGCGACGACGTCCTCCCGTCAGGGAATAAAACGAAGGGAAAACTCTGAAGATGGTTCTACGTAAAAGTGGCCCTGAGCTTAAATTAATCCGCCGACAAACACAGATACCGAATCCTCTTTAAGCGGGGTGCGATGACGCGCTTTCCAACCTCTCTTCTCTACTCCCTCTTCACCCTCTAACTCTCTCTCTATCACTCTCTCACTCTCTCTATCTCTGTCTCTATCTCTATCTCTTTCTTTCTTTCTTCCTTTCTCCCTTTTTACTGTAGCCTTACGCTCGTATCTTTTCTTTTAAGAGCCCTCGAGCCAACCGGCTCGTAGCGCCTCTCTTTCTCTCTCTCTCTCTCTTTCTTTCCTCTCTTTTCTCTTTCTTTTTCTCTCTTTCCCTCACTCGCATACTAACACTCACGAAAGAACGTCCTTGTGTTACACGCCTCGGTTAGGAACGTTTCTATACCATTCGTAAGCTTCTCAAGGTGCTATTTATGTCCTTCAAAAAACGCTCCAACCGAATATTCTGCATCAGCAAAATGTTCATGGGGAAGATACATTTATCCATGTATATGGTTTATAAACGTGTGGGATGTGTTGGATTGTTATGGGGAAAAAATTGTTCGTAAAAGTTTCTTTTGTAATAAATCGAGGAACGAATTGATTTGAAAGAGAAAACGATCTCTCTAAGGATATATATATATATATATATATATATAGATTATCTTTCGATTGTTTGTAACAAATTGTTTATAAAAATTGTTTATAAAAAATTGATGAACGAATCGGTCAAAAGAAAATGCGTTTCTTCTAGGACACTATGATATATCTTAGAAAGTATAAAAAATTGTTTATAAAAATTATTTATAACAAATTGTTTATAACGAATTGTTTATAACAAATTGGTTCGAAGAAAAAGCAATGTCTTTAAGAATTTCCAACTTAAAATTTACTCCGAAATAATACGAAGAATTGTTTATAACAAATTGTTTATAAAAATTATTTATAACAAATTGTTTATAACTAATTGTTTATAACAAATTGGTTCGAAGAAAAAACAATCTCTTTAAGAATTTCCAACTCAAAATTTACTCCGAAATAATACGAATAATTGTTTATAACAAATTGTTTATAACAAATTGTTTATAATAAATTGTTAAATTAATCGGTCGAACGAAAAAAGAAAGCAATCTTTCGGAAAGATTCTGCGACTTGCTTTCGAAAATATGAAAAATTGTTTATAACAATTTATAACAAATTTGTTTATAACAAATTGTTACAAATTGTTAATACCAAATTTTAAATTGGTTATACAACAAAACGATGTTTTGTATGCTTGACAAGTTATTCTTCGAAAGGATGAGAAATTTTTCACGACAATTTGTTTATAAACAATTTGTTACAAAATTATGGTTATAACAAAAGACACGCGAAAAGAAAAAATAGAAAAAAATTTGCCCATTAAAATGGTATTCGTTTGAAATTTTTACTAGCAGTAGTTCCGGAGATACGCTCGTCGTATAAATAAAATATGGGTTCTCATTATGTCATTGACCTATATAAATTCATTGAATAAATTCATTGACACAGTGACCTATATAAATTCTTGGAATTTACGCTACCGATCAGCTGAGTAACGTAAATAATTTTTACGATCGTAGTACTACGCACCGATGTATTACGAATTATGAATGGGAATATTTCAAAAGGTTATATCTCCCGAACGGTTTGTCGTAGAAGCGTGAAACAAAGACCATTGTAAAGGGAAAAATTTTCCCTTTTTATTAGATCACCCCTAGTACCACATTCATATATAATTAACGATATTAATAATGATCTAAGATAAATTATATAAGAAAAAAATGTCAACGAAAATGGAAAAGTTAGTACAATATCTGCAAACATGATTTAATATTACATCTCGGTGTAGACGAAACAGCGAATATAACTTAGTTCCAGGATAAACAAGCTAGACTCGCGTGTATGTACGTAAATAATTCGGGGCCGTTTCTCTTCGTTCACAATTAGCGTCGTCGCGGCTTACTCGTTAAACTGATTGCAGAAGCGTGGAAGAGAAGTTTGAGAGAGAAAGACAGAGAGAAAGAGAGAGAGAGAGAGAGAGAGAGAGAGAGAGAGAGAGGAAGAAATAGAAAGAGATAGGCTAAACAGTGCAGTGAAAAAGATAGAGCAAGGTTCTAAATTGGTCGAATTAAAAAGTTTCTTTCTTGATGGCAAAAAGCGTGCTTCCAACGAGACAAGAATTTTCACCGTATTTTAACGAGGAATCGTATGCGAAAGTAACAACCCTAAACTTATGTGACCGTTAAAAGATTCATTGTCAGTATCAATAATAAGGAAACGTCGAGTTTCGATCTTTCTTCGTTAAAACACGATAGAGTTTCCACAACGTTATAACGTATTACCTGCACGTGTATTTACGTGTTGGAAACTCTCTTTCGTAGTTGGGAGGGAACAAAACGCCTGGAACAACAACAAGCTCCTGCTTGGTGCTCCCTTCCAGCATGGAACTAGTTAAAGTTATCTTCTTATTAACATTATTGATCGCGCCAGCGTTACAAACGCTCGCTTTGTTAGAGTTAACGAACTTGGAAATTCGTAAGAAACTTTCAAGTAACCTCCTCGTCGTCCATGCGGTACTGAAGATTCTCCTTGGACCGACTCGCAATAGGACACGCGCGCGCGTGAGCCATCGAAAATTGGATTTATCGTAGATAACGGATTTTACGTTATCTCGATGACGTTTCCTCGAACAAACATAAAAAGTAAGGTAAAGAGAAAGAAAATGAACATTTCTCAAGGGTTACGTTGTCGCATCAGTCATGCTCGTAACATTGCGTCGAACGTATTATAATAAATGTATGTCATAACAAGAACAAACAAAAAAGAAAGAAAGAAAGAAAAGTAAAAATCATAAGAAAGAAAAAATAAACGGAAAAATGGGGGAAAAAAAAGAAAGGACGAACGGATCGTGCGGTAACACTTGGAAAAATGACTTTCATAGATTTCACGCGAACAACAGGAGGCTAGCTACTATGGCTTTGGCTCCTCGAAAAATCTAAAGTCACTCGACGATGATCATTTTAAAAGCGAAAGAAGGGTATGTCGATGCCGTTGAAAACACTCCACCGAATGCAGGCGTTACACTCTCTCTCTCTCTCTCTCTCTCTCTCTCTCTTTCTCTCTCCTTCTCTCTCTTTCTCTATCGCTCTATCTATCTCTCTCTATCTCTCGTCTAACCGTACGGAACAACTTGTTTGGTCGATTTACCGTTGTCCCACTTAGAAAGATTGAATTCCGAGGACCACTACGGCGAACGAGCAAAACGTTTCACGTTCGTCGCTCGTAGACAGCTTCGAAAGCGTGGCAAGCTTCCCGTGGATTAGTAAATGCTGACAACGATTTATGGACATAACTATAAGATAAATGCAGTGTACACACGTGTATGTGTGTGTGTGTGTGTGTGTATATATATATATATATATATATATATATATATATATATATAACGTATACGATTACGTTTTCATATCGTACGAAATGATGTTCGACGTTTCCCAGGACGCTTTTCTCTCAGCGAATTTTCCATACCGACCAATATTTTCCACGTCTATCATTAATCTGTAAATTTTACGGTAAACCCTTCGGAAAAATATTAATGGTTGTGTACCATTTTAATGATATTCTAGAACTTTACAATATTTTATGGAAAAATTGATATCTCCATCTCGCGTTTTGCGATATTACCGAGGCAGATATTAATTTCTTCTTTCTTCTTCTTTTTTTTTTTGTGTTTTAATAAAAATAAAGTTTCAAACTTCGTATCTCATAAAATATAAGATTATTGACGAATGAATAAACAAGAAGTATCGAATACATTTTCCTTCCTTTTTAGAAATTCTCGCGAGTCTCCTTGTTTGTACGAAAGAAAGAAAAAAATAAAAACGAAAAGAGAAAGAATAAAGAACGAAAAATAATAAAGGAAATCGATATCCGATAAATAATTCATAAATTTGTCATTTGTATTGCAATTAAAATTTTTAATATTTATATTACATTTATATATTTATATTTATATATATACATATATATATATATATACATATATATATATATATATATATATATATATATATATATATATACGAGAGAGCAAAAGTTTCAAATTGATCGGACAAATTTGTTTCAAAATGTAAAACAACACTTTCGAATAAATACAAATATTCGGTTTACTGTGAGAAAGAAAAATGAGAATATAATACGTACATGTAGCTATGATAATACCATGAAACCACGGAATTAACCATGGAAAATATTTTCAACCAGGATTTACTGGAATTTACTTCAAGGGAGAATTCGGGAAGTTATGTGCTCGCGCGCAAGTTGACGTCGAAAGGGAGATAAGGAACATAGGATTACAGCGCTCGGTGTTGAGAAGCCAATAAGGTCTTGTGAGATGACAGAAAAGAAAATGAACGCTTTTAAAATAAATAAATAAATAATAATAAAAGTGAAATAAATTAAAATAAACAACGCTCGTATCGTCCGAAATGAAATGTTGATTGTCGATTAAAAGCGTTGAATCGATTAACACACCTATCACAATGTCCCCTTCTATTTTTAATAATTATCCCAAGTTTTCCTTTTTTCTTTTTTTTTTTTTTTTTTTCTAATGAAAGCTCGAACATGGAAAATTTTACATCGACAAAATTATACTAAATTAATTTCAATGTAACGCGCATTCAACATTTTGGAAAGTAACATTTCGAGGTAAAATACCCTTTCATTTTTAAATGATTTTAATCAAATATTATACGAGCTATCGGTGATTTTTATTTCAAATAATTGTTCGAAATAACTTCAAAGAGTTATGATTCTCTCTCTAAATTCTACGTTTATGTTATTCGCTCCCATTTATGTTTTTTTTTTCTTGTTATTTTTTCGATGACCTATGGAATAAAGTACTTTAACGACTTATAAATTTTTATCGATGGAAAAACAAATAAAAATAAAAATAAAAATAAATAAATGAATGAACGAATAAATAAATAATAATCACACCGCACTTACCTTTAAATTCTTTTGCAAATTCTGCACTCTACAGTGCATGTGTACTTGAGCTCCTAACTGGACCGTAATGTTGCTCTCTGGATCTTCGAAAAAGGGCCTTGGCTCGGGCGTCGCACCGATCTCGGTGGCAAAACTGTCCACCTCGTACACCTGCAAATTAAATCGAATGTATTCACACACACACACACACACGAACGCATCTACACGCACAGATACGTTGACGCATTTGATAAAACATAAATCTTAACGAGATATTTTACACGCGTTTTCTAATCGTATAATTTATGATTTTAAACAAACATTTATATCGAACAACACCGTTCCTTTAATATTTCCACTCTGTTTCCTTCGTTTCAAACGTACGATTACGACATAACGATCGACCAAATTTTCTACTTCTCTCTTTCAAACGACGAACGAATAAAATGAATCAATCGTGATGTCGGCAGCTCTCTAAAAACTATACCCCGAGTTCTCTCTGTTAACGTTCTCGCTCGAAAGTGAAAATGTTCAAGAATAAGAAGGGCCGGGAGGTGGGAGGGAACAAAAGGTGTCCTCGCTTCATTCGGTCATTTACATCGAACACGTTTCCATAATAGCCGTTCGATAAGGGATCACTTTCTTTTTTCTTTTTCGTTTTATCGAGGCCCCATCGTGATAACGAAAGTTTTTCCTATATATGGAGTTCGAATTTACGGCCTCGCATTTCGCTTTTGAACTTTCATCGCGTTGTATTATCAAACGTTCGAAATCTGAAACAATCGTTCCAAAGAAATCTTAAATACCAGAAATGGTAAAAAGAAACGATCCGTAAAACGGATCTTTAACGTTCCAAGTCGGCCGTATTACACTTTGAATTCGCCGTACTCGATATTCGTGGATCGACCGACAGCTGCGGTTACACGATCGTACGAATGAATTTCAGGTCGGCGACCTTTCAACCTCCGGCGAGATTACGTTCGCAATAATTTTCGAATAAATTCGCGAAGGTACGGCGCAAATTTATCAATACATTTATCTTATTATTTGAATTGTATTATCGGCGAATCGACCGTACGAATTTCAAATTCACTTTTATTAGATTCGGACGTGTAAATTGCTGAACGCCCGTTAGAATATCGTACGGGATGATAGCGCGAGCCCTCCTAAACGCGTTCATGCCGACGATTTTTCTACGATTACCATCGAATGGGATTAAATAATTGCGAAAAATTACAAAGAAGTAGGATGTACAAGAAGAAGAAGAAGAAGAAGAAGAAAAAGAAGAAGAAGAGAACGAAAGATGGAAGAGAAAAGAAACGGTACGAAAACGAAGTGAAAGTTATTTGGGTTAGAAGATACAAAAAAGGAAGGTCGAGGGTGAAGGGACTAGTGGGATATTGGTAAAAGAAAAGAAAACAAAACAAAAAAGAAAGGAAAAAAGACGAAATGAAAAGCTAGAGAGAAGAAAAAAAAAAGAAACTAACTTAAGAAGCAGACGAAGAGGAAGAGGAAGAGGAAGAGGAAGGGGAAGAGGAGGAAGGAGATAAAGAATATGCAAGATGAGAGTTGGCTGGCTGCAAAGATTTTCATGCGAGATAGTTATTTGATAGCGTTCTCGCGTTTCTCTTTGGTCGCGGTAACGACGAAGCAAAAGATAGAGTGTATCGGCAAAAGAGAAAAACTTTACGACACTTGAGAATGTAGAAGTGTGATGGAGAAAAACGAGGTGAACGGGTAGAAAAAGGTGGTCGGAGGGGCTGAGGGGGGGAGGGAGGGAGGGAGGGAGGGAGGACGGGCCGGGTTAGAGGGGACTAGGGTTGGGACATACTAAAACCCATCGCGGTAACGTCGACGTGACGTCGTAAAAGAAAGAAAAAAAGAAGAGAAGGATCTTCAAAAACCTTCTAAAATAACGGAGTACTTGTTACGTTTTACGAACGAAGATTAAAACGCACGTGGTTTTATCAATTCGAGAAGACGTACAAATTTGACCGAAGTACTTTCTTCTCCATCTATGACGACTATGAACGAGTATGTCTTACGAGTTGGTAGAGAAACAGATACGGGGAAAAAAAGAAAGAAAGAAAGAAAGAAAGAAAGAAAAAAAAGAATTAAAAAAAAAAGCAGAAAACGGAAAAATAAAAATTGGAAAAGAATTCAATTCCAATGAATCGTTGAACCAGCGTAGAAAACGTTTTAAATATAAATGTATATATATATATATATATATATATATATATATATATATATAAAATAATCATTATTCCTATCGTCAACGTCGTCAATGAAACCTTAAAGATTAATCGTCGATAAATAAAACGTTATTCCCTCCATTCCCCCACCCCCCTCCCCCCACCATAAAAACGCAACTAACGACGGAATGAAGACAATTTATATTAGTCCCTACACTAGTCCCTCTCGTTATTATTTCCAGTGATAGTAAAAATCAATTCCCCCCCTCCCCCAAACCCCCGTAATATTCTTACACGAATAACCATTATCGAAGAACGCCAACGATATAGGGCCTCTTTAATCGAATAATTTGATTTTCTATTAAAGTGCGTGAAAAAGGGGGTGGGGGGGAGGGCAGAAAAGTAACGAGAGAAATTTCTCCTTCCTTCTGTCTTTTTTTAATCCAATGAAAAGAAGAAAGAGAAAAAAAAAAAAAAAGAAAAGATTAACAAGAAACCGAGACCATTTCTTTTCGTGACTCGAAAAAATTTCAAGAGTCAATTAGGGGCGGACAAATAGAAAATAAGTGAAGGAAATGACGTGATGACGTAATGAGGTGAAACAATTTTAATATGACACGCGATGGCTGACAAAGCGTGTATAGACGTTAATGCGTACGTTAATAATACACGTACGTGCGTAAATCCACAAATGTATATGGGGAATTATTGATTTGAGCAAAATTGATACTAGGAATGGTGTTGCTCGCGCGAAACGACGAATGAAACGCATACCAAAATGACGTCAACGCGCTCCTTCGAAAACCACAGACGCGTATGGAAACGTTCCTCTTTGAGAAAGGTCGAAAACGAGAGGAACGAATTTAGATCGGCATCCCGATTCCAAAAGGGCAACTTCACGTTCTGAGTTTAACCGTGCGCGAAACTTACCTCGGTAAAGGGTGAACTGAGCTCACGCCAGAACGACCTCGGCAGGTTTTCCAGCCCGGGAACTGGCTTCACGCCTGCAATCGTTTAAAATGACTTTGTATACTTCTTAATGCCACACAAACACACACACACACATATATATATATATATATATATATATACATATACATGTATACATGTATACATGCATACATGGATATAAAAAGAACGAGAATCCTACCATAAAATAAATTTTCTTTCATCGAACACGAATTCCCTTTTTTTGTTCTCCCTCCCTCATTCTCTTTCTCTTACTCCCTTTCTTTCCCTCTCTCTCTCTCTCTCTCTCTCTCTCTTCCCATCTTTGATATGCCTCTCGTTATTCATCCTCGTCGTTTTTTAATCGATTCAATTTGATTTCAATTTTTCTTTTCTCCTTTTTTCTCATCCTCCCCGTCGTTTTAGATATCAATCTTTTGATCGAAAGAGAGAAAAAAGAAAAAAGGGAGGAAAGATCAATAATAATTACACTCCCTTTCAATTTGTAAACTCAAATGTCGTAACTTCGTAGGAAAGAGGAAAAAAAATGAAAGGAAGAAAAAATATTAAAACCCGTTAATGAAAGCGATCGAACGAAGGAAGTACTTACGTGCATACTATTAAAATACTATACTTAAAGGACGTCGTAAAATATAAACGTAACAAACTCAAGGATCGCGAGTAGATCTCGTTCGTCCGTTCGATCTTTTCGACTCTTTTCACTCTTATACGTTTTATTTATTTATTTATTTTTTTAACGATATTACCAACGACGAGTATAACGACGGATCGATTCGCTCAATCAACGACTATATCCTAATTTATTAATTTTGAGAAAAAAAAAATTGAAGGCTAAGATAGAAAGAAAGAAATAAACTTCGCCGTTTGTCCGATGAAATTTATAGAAAAAGAAAAAAGAAAAAGGAAAAGAAAGAACAATTTCCTTAGCTCTCGAAATCGATTTTTATTTTAATCGAAATCCAAGGTGTGAGCGATTGTAAAGCCAAATGAAAAATAGTAACAGTAAGGGATCGATCTTAAGACTTAAACGCTTTGTTACGTTTCGCAATCCCCTTTAGGCAACATCCAGTTTGAATGGCGAACGTGGTAACCCCGTTAATACGATTCCCTTCACGTGTTTCGCAATCGAGAGCTTTTCGCATCTCGTCCTCACCATGGAGAACTCGAGCACCACGTATCGTCCACTATCATTCCGAGCACCGATTCTTGTACACGTCGTACGTTACCATGACAACGAGCGCGCACACACGATGAATACACACAGTTCCATTAATTACGTATAATAACGGAACGAGATAAGAATTGATTATCCGCTAACGAGACCGATATTCTCTTTTAGTTTTGTCCATCTCCTTTTATTTTTCCTTTTTCTTCTCTTCTTCGTTCTTTTTTCTTTTTTTTTTGTTTTTTCTTTTTGTCGTTGTCGTTGTCGTTGTTGTTGTTGTTGTTTTCTCTTTTCCTCGTTCCTACCCTTCGTACACGTTACTCTCATAGAAACGTATTGCTATAATGATATCGTCGACTATATCGAATAATTATCGATCGTACACCGTCAATCAAATTTCTTCCCACCCCCCCCCCCCACCCACCCCGCCACTTTTGTTTGTAATTATTCTCAACTCGAGATTAAATTCTAGAACGGGATATATAAACAAATAATAAAGTAAAAGTACGATAACACAAAATTGAAATAACAAAGCCGCCCTAATTTGATTATTAAATTAATACGTTTACGTATTAATAATTTCTATTGTCAATTGAAGTGTAGGTATCGTGTTGAGATTGACAATCAATCCGGCGATGCGTACTTCGTCGATAAAAATTAAAATAAAAAGAGAGGAAGGAAGGGAAAAGAATAAAAAAATAAAAATAAAGAAAAAAAGGGAAAGAAACGTAAGATCGCGCTAAATGGAATTGAGCTTTCCCCTCGCCATCGTCCGCCTCTCTCCCATCCCTCCCGTTTTTACTTTGAATACGATCTACTTGCATACTTATCAACGTTTAATACATTTTACATGCCTTGGCACAGATCGTGGAAAAAAGAATGGTAGATAGTCCGAGAAGAAGTAATAAAGTCACTTTTTCGCGGGAGAGGGATTCTTTGAGTCGAAACCAAGACTGTAAGAAAGGAAAGAAAGAAAAAAAAAGGAAGAAAAAAGGGAGAGAAAGAGAGAGAGAGAGAGAGAGGGGGGGGGAGAGAGCAGGAGAGAAAGAAAAAGAGTGCAATCTCGTTTCCCACATAAAGTCAGAATCTTTGGACGGTTTGAGTGAGACAGAGAGTGGATAGAGAATATAAAAAGATGAGGAGGAAGTAGAAGAAAAGCTGGAGAATTCGAAGAACGCATGCACACATACACAAGCACACGCACACGCACAGAGAGAGAGAGAGAGAGAGAGAGAGAAGAAAAGAAGAAGTCCAATATCTTTTGATCAAATTTGGGTAACTCGCGATTCCCGCAAGTACCTTACTCCTTTCTCATTTCTGAGCTCGTGATCGCTATCAGCCTGTTTGGAAATCTTCCTTTAGAGCTACGACCGGCATCGAAATTATTTTCTATGAATCTAAAACGATCGGCGATTTTGTTTTCAAACGCGTAAACTATTCCTTTTCTTTTATATAACTATATCTTTCCCTCTCCATTTCGAGAAGTCATTTCGGAGTCCCCGGTATTTTCCGAGGAACGACGGGATAATCCTCGAGAAATTTATCAGCTCGAGTGAGAGGGACCGACGTCCTTTCTGGCAGGACCAATCTCGCGAGCAGAATTTTCAACCGATAGCAAAGGGAGGAGAGGTACTATCCAAGAAAAGTACACGATACGAACGGACTTCTAATATCCGTTGGAAAGACGAAGCACATAATCTCAACGGAAGAATAAATCCGGTTACTCTTCTCTCTCTCTCTCTCTCCTCTCTCTCTCTCTCTCTCTGGTCAGGATTTCGAAATACGTCTCCTGAAAGGTCTACGAGAGATTAAGTTTCGAAAGGTGTCTACGTTTCTGACTAAGGCTTTACCGTGACATATAACATTTTAAAAACGCCATATTTATCTTTCTATAACATAAATATAATGTTATTAGAAAATTTTATCCTCCCTTTAATTTTCTTCTTCCGTTACGACCGCCCACCCACCCGCACGCCCGCCCGCGCGCGTGTATTTTTTGTCGCGAATATGACAACACGATAATATTTGGATAAATTTATGGAGTTGAGAAATACGATAAGAGAACTCGTCTCATATTTGTCATAGTTTTTTTCTTTACAGAGAAAAATCCAAAACGTATCGAGAAATATGTACTTCGATCGAAATTTGAACGATAAAAACGTGTTAATGGCCGAATCGATCCTACTTTTTCTTTCAATTGCAGGACCAATCGATCGAATGTTTTTCTCAAGAGAATTGGATATTTATCTCGGGGTGGCCGGTATTATTTCTCTACTTTCGAAAGAGGGAGAATAGAATTTTACGTCGTCTCGAAAGGATCGTCGTTGGCCATTAATCGATATTCATCGTCCACCTTCTTCCTTCTCTCTCTCTCTCTCTCTCTCTCTCTCTCACTCTCTCTAGCTTCGATTTCATCGTTCCACTTCGTAATGTAAGGGCCGTCTGGAGTCTAAAAGTACGATTGGACCAGCGCACACGGCTTGTCGCTCGACGTCGAATTTATGGATTCTGTCGAAGGTCCTAGAATTTATGGGAATCCAATGCCTTAATTGGAAAATTATAGGACAATGTCTGAGCGCCGAGCCAGGGGCATTCAGTATCTCTGACTCGTTATTCAGCACCTATAATCTTACCCCTACGGGTTCTTTCGTGACCGCGCAATGAGATATCTTTTATTCCTCTTTTTATTCATATCATTTCTCTTATTTTACCTTTTTATTTTGTCTTGTTCGTTGCTTTTTTTTCCTTAATAAAAAAAAAAAAAAAAAATAATAAATAAATGAAAAGGAAAAAATTCTAACGTAACGCGACTTAATAACCAACGTGTAACGTATTACTCTCCTCGTGGCATTGAAATTCCCTGGGGAAAAAAATAAAATAGAAGTCGTACCATAGAATATGAAGCTTTCTCTCTCTCTCTCTCTCTCTCTCTCTCTCTATCTATCTATCTATCTATCTCTCTCTCTCTCGCACTCTCTTTTGTATGTTCACAATTTATACGCGTATGTACATGCACGCGTGTTATTTGTTATATTACGATAATCGAAAATATAATACGTTCGAGTAGAAAATATTTACTTTCGCGAAATTTCTATCCTAATAGAAAACGTCTTTGGTATTGCTTACCTTGAGAATTTGCGGTGCACAGAAAGTGTACCTGGTGAACCAAAATGGAGGCCACCACGGCCGACAAACGACTCAACATCGTAGCCGATCCTCAACTCATTTCTAGTACCAAAGTTTCAGGACGTTCCGCGTCCCTGCCTCTGTAATCATTATGTGAAAATTTCAATTGTTAACATTTTCTTTCTAAATTGAAGTCTTTTTTTGTTTATATATATAT
Source organism: Dolichovespula media (assembly GCA_911387685.1). Classification (NCBI taxonomy): domain Eukaryota; kingdom Metazoa; phylum Arthropoda; class Insecta; order Hymenoptera; family Vespidae; genus Dolichovespula; species Dolichovespula media. Next base: position 6,064,516 of record OU426861.1, on the reverse strand, counting down.
ATATATGTATAAATTAATTCACGAGAATCATTAATTATTATTCGAATAATAAAACGTCAAACAGTGATATAGGATATGGCATCGATTCCCTGCGGTAATACTCAAGTATTAGAACAACTTTCCTCTGTGTGTGTGTGTTTGTGTGTGTGTGTGTGTGTGTGTGTTTATGTGTGTGCGAGTCTATGTTCGATTTAATCGAATTTACGAATATGTAGAAAGAGAATGTAAGAAAAAGAGAGGAGAGAGAGAAAGAGATAGATAGATGGATATATAGATAAATGGATAGATAGAGAGAGAGAGAGAGAGAGAGAGAGAGAGAGAGAGAGAGAGTCTCATTGAGGAGAGATCAATGCGATGTGCTCTCAACGAATGTCCTAGAAAAAGTCAACCTGCTCCTTTTTTCGGAGGATTAACAAGCATCTCTCGAGATAGATAGATAGATAGACAGAGAGAGAGAGAGAGAGAGAGAGAGAGAGAGAGAGAGAGAGAGAGAGAGAGAGAGAGAGAGAGAGAGAGAGATAGTGAAAGGGAGAGAAAAAAGATCGACAAAACGTTCTCTTGCACTTTAAAACTACTTCTCGATGACGACTCCTAGACGAAGGAGCCGAGAATAATAAATCCAAGTTAGAAACTCGGCGTTGTCGAAGACAGACGATCGTAGGAGAAAGGTTTCGTAGGAAACACGAAAGGGTATTGTCAGGAACAGTTAAGTGAGTACGCCTTGAAGAAAATCGATGTGGGGAGAAAAAAAAAATTCATGAAAAACGTAACTCATCTCTCTCTCTCTCTCTCTCTCTCTCTCTCTCTTTCCTTTCCTACTCCTTTGTTTTTCGGTGATAGAACAATGAAATAATATAACGATTATTACGATAACTATTCTTTCAATCGTTACTTTCATCGTATTTTTATTTCGTCTTCTATCTTTTCCCTTTTATATTACCTTAATCGTCGAAAACGATGTTATTTTCATAACATACTTTCCGATATATGATATTTGACTAATGATTCTCTCTAAATCGATCATACCAATTCAATAAACCCCAATAACATATAGTTTAGAATTGATTTTGATGACAAATATGTTGATCCGTCTTCTTTTTAAACGATTGGGAGAATTTATCGGTGTTTACAGATGAACCATGAAGTTTTCCCAACCCTGAGGTCGACAACGAGAAGGACGAACTGTATGAAATCATGGTTGGGAGGATCAACTCAAATAGAAGATTGTTACCACGAAATTTCGGGATGATTCGATTTGAACGGAAGTAAGTTCGTAGAAGAAAACACAACGACGTCTACCCGTCGTTCTATCACTTTAACGAAAAGCGTTTAGATGCTCCAACGAATCTTTCGTCTATTCGATCGTCCTCCAACCTTTCACCTAAAACTTTTCGATAGTCTTTCTTTCTTTCTCTCTCTCTCTCTCTCTCTCTCTCTCTCTCTTTCTCTTTATTTGTCTATTTCCTCGTTCAACAAAAACCCCCCAAAAAAAAAAATAATTCGAAAGGAAAGAAGCGAGAGAAGGAGAACTTGTTACAATCTCCAAGTCCCTCCTGTTCATCAGTGTCTTTACCCAACAATTTTCGAATAATCCCGCTGTCTCCTGCAGGTGCTTCGTAACGAGTTTGTGGTTCTACCCCAAAAGCACTTCTCTTTCTCTGCTTTATGTTGTCACTCTGAATCATCCAACGTTCTCACGGCGAGCGCTCTCTGCGCTTCTCCTCGACGAAGAATGGAGGCGTCTGTTGGACGTGAAAAATAGATAAAACCGTAGCACCACAACAACAACAACAACAACAACAACAACAACAATAATAACAATAACAACAACGACGACGACGACGACGAAGACGACGACGACGATGACGATGACGAAAAAAAAGGAAATAAAAATGAAAAATAAAAATCAACGCCGACGACAACGACGACGACGACGACGAGGACGATGAGGACGATGACGACGAGGACGAGGACGACGACCACAACATCAACAACAACAACAACAACGATAACGACGACCACGACGGACGACGGATGGCAACGACAAAAACCACGACAATGACGACGACGATGACGACAAGAAAACAACAAAAAAGAGAGTATATAAATAGGTAGAAAGGGGAGGTGGGTTGAAAACAAATAAAAGAAGAAATATATATATATATATATATATATATATATATATATATATATATATAATAGCAAGCTGGCCACGTAACATCGTTACGTGAGATTACCCAGCGCGCAGTCCTGTCCACCTGACAACAGGATTTGCTCGCACGAATAAACAATGAACGATGGGATATGCCTGTTACCGGCACGAACAACGTCTCTACGACGTTATAAATTTATTTCTTTGACAGAGATTTTTCGTACTAGCCACGAACAGACGTTGAACGTATCTCGTTTGGTTCCATCGCGTTAAATGATAATCGGCCACTGATGAATCCGTGTCCCCCCCCCCCCCCACCTTTATTTCATTTAAACCAGAGACTATTTTAGTGGACAATACGTTTAAACAAAGGGCATAGAATTTCGTCCGATCCTTTTTATATTTTTTCCTTCTTCAATCCCATAATCTTTCCCTCCCCCCCTCTCTCTCTCTCTCTCTCTCTCTCTCTTAACACATTTTAATCCGCTTTTCCGAACGTTTCCCTCTCCCCCACCCCCAACCATCTTAACAATCGGACTCTAATCGTATTAATTTTCGTCAAAGAATACCCTAAGCTATCGAACGCGAATGGGAATGCGCGAATGAATAAGGACGACGATGTAACGTTTCGTTCTGCAAAATTGATACGTTCTGAATACATCGGAACGTGTCAGTCGATTTATCGATTACTACGAGGCGATAAAACACAGTTGGCTAAAAGCTCCATCCTTTTCTTTTTTTTTTTTTCTTTTTTTTTGGTCATTTAATCGCGAAGATATATCAGAAGTAAATACTCTAATTCCTTTGTACGCGTTTCCTCGTACTGTTATGTGCTTTACATACGAGTTCAACGGAACCGAGAGGCCGATTAATAATTTACCAACCGGAAATGCCATGGCATAATATAATGGTTCCCGTATCGTTGAATTCTCCGAGGCTTATTGAGCGAACACCGACCAAAACCCATGATCGCGGAAGCTATTCCTTTTCTGAAAATCGATCCCCCGCCCCCTCCGCCCAATTCAAAACTTAGACAATTTAGGCCTAGTTAATCGATCTACCGCCTCTACTACCATGAATTTTCATTGGATACTCGTATCGAGTCCTGGAGAATGATCGATCATTAATTGGATAACGTTGTATAAAGCGATTGGTATTATTAAATACGACGATATAATTTCGTATGTTCGACTTGAAGACAATTTTGGAATTGTTCTGATCGGTCCAGAAATTATTTCTACGACGGAGTACTTTCGGGCGAACATTTATCGTCGTTTACCTTCGTGGTGAAGTTTTCCGTTATGGGAATTCTTTACGCGATACTTCGATACGATTTATACGAAAATATATATATAAAAAAAAAAGAAACGAATAAATAAAATAAAAGAAAGGAAAAATGGAATATCTACTCGATCCTAAGCTCTAGTTATGCGTTGAATTATTCAGAGATTGCGCGATATATCGTATTGTTAATTAATCTAAATTCATTTCCTTATTCAAAATGATAACAAAGAATCCATATGGTCGTTCGATTAAGACGATTACAACTTAGGTAAAGGAAGAAAATTTAATCGCGAATGATAAAACGAATGATTCCTCGTCGTTTGGCCAGTTTATCGAAAGATAGTAACAGCTTATACTAAAAAGAAAAAAAGGAAACAAAACTAAACGAAACAAAAGAAATAAAAGAAAAAGTACACGCGAGGGAGAGGAGAGAGAGAGAGAGAGAGAGAGAGAGAAAAGCTCTAAATTCTCTTACGAGAAGGGTAATAACTCACGACCATAAAACACGAATGTTAGCCTTCTCTCTCTCTCTCTCTCTCTCTCTCTCTCTCTCTCGCTCTGTCTGTCTCTCATCTCTCTCCCCTTTTCTCTTTCTCCAACTAGTAACCGATAAAATGACATTTCACGAACAAACGTAACCAAAGCTTTATCCCATATGAAACTTAGCGATGCGGCATGATGAAAATGGGGTTCGTGGAAATACTCGTGAAAAAAAAAAAAAAAAAAAGGAAAAAAAAGTAACAAACGAAAGAAAAAAGGACGCAGAAGAAAAACTTCTTTCTTTTTCTTCTTATCTGCAATTATTAATTCGAACGGACTCATACCCTTTGCGACGTAAAAGCCGATTAAATAAAAAGATAGATTGAAACGTAAAGAGAGAGAGAGAGAGAGAGAGAGAGAAAGTAAGAATTAATCTTAATAAAATTAATGAATAATAAAATAATATGAAAAATGTCTTCGACAATTGAAATTGATTTGATATTAACCACAAGCCTTCGTTTCGGCCATAATCAGGTCACGATGTATAATGTTCGCCGAAATTCGATAATGTGTGTGCTTGCCTAGCCACATACATACATACATGTGCATACGAATATATGTGAGTTTATTCGATTGAAGTCAAACAATCATTACCAACCTATGTTTCTAATGCATAAGCCAAATCTCGACTTTTGGCTTAACTTATATTACATATATGTACATACGTTTGTATATTTGTTTGAAATACAATATTTACTTTGTATCGAACGTGGAGCAAGGAATATTTTAAGCTACGTATTAAATATAAAATATACTTGGAATACTGAAAGAAATAAAGTGAGTGAGAGAGAGAGAGAGAGAGAGAGAGAGAAGGAGAAACAGACAGAAATAGAGAACAAAGTTTAATCTATTCCATTGAAAAACAAAAGACAATAACACACTCTCTCTCTCTCTCTCTCTCTCTCCCTCTCTCTCTCCCTCTCTATCTATCTATCTATCTATCTATCTATCTATCTGTCTATCTCTTTCTCTCGATGCACTTTAAATCCATACAACTATCACAAAGAGCCATCTCCTCGACGGCGAAGAACACAAATCCCTTGGATGAATCGATCGTTCGATCGTCCGTTCCCAGCGCGATTCTCTCGAGGAGAAAGTCGGGGGAGGAGGGAGGAAGGAGCGAGGAAGGAAAGAGAAGAAAGGGGAGGGGAACAAAACGACGAAAGCAAAAGAAACGAGAAAGCAACACAGGGAGCAAGAAATAAAAGGAGACAAGACCAAAACAGAAAGAAAAAAAGAAAAATCAAAAACGAAAAAAGAAAAAAGATAGAGAGAGAGAGAGAGAGAGAGAGGGAGGGAGAGAGAGAGAGAGAATTCGGACAAAATCGTCCCGGTGTAGAACAAAGCGATAATGTTACGAGGGGTTGCCTCGTGTTTCGTCCATTTTCTGAACGATCCTGTGACAGAAAGCGCGGAATTGACGCGACCAACCCCGTATCCCTCCACCCCCTAGTACCTACCCTTCCCCCGTTTCCACTCTTCAGTATCCACCCTCTGTAACACAACGGTTTCAACGTTCCACGCGTCGTAATTTGCTCGGCCGATCGATCTCTTTCTCTTTCGATGCTAACTCCAAACGGATTCTATCTCTCTCTTTCTCTCTCTCTCTTTTTCTCTCTCTACCCCTCTCTCTCTCTCTCTCTCTCTCTCTCTCTTTTGTTCAATCGATCGATCGAGTGCACGGCTATCGTATCGAATGGGCGGGTGCGACATTAGTTATCGGTAACAAGCGCGACGAACAAGTACGTTACAACGTAACCGGAGCGTGTTCTACACAACCATAAAGTACATGCCATTGCTCGGCCCCTCATCCTTCTCATTCTCCAACTGTTACTCCTCCACCACCACCACCTCCTCCACCTACTCCACCTCCTCCACCTCCATCTCCTCCTCTTCATCCTACTAGCTATCGCACTCTTCGTTCCCGATACAGGACGATATCTCGGAACAAGCGATTCGTACGAATTCGTTTGAACTGTACGAACGAACTTTATCAGCTGGTCAGCCTCAATGAAATCCATTTCTCTTTCTCTCTCTCTCTCTCTCTCTCTCTCTCTCTCTCTCTCTCTCTCTCTCTCTCTCTCTCTCTCTCTCTCTTCTCTCTTTTCTCTCGAGAGTTTCTAACGAGAACGTTTGACGCGGTCGCTTTACGCGCTCGTCGAAGACCATTTACTGATAATGCACGTGTTTACAAACTCTCGACGATCTAACGTATTGTCGATTTACTTATTCAATGATTTATAAATGATAACGTTTGCTCTATTTCCTTTCTCTTAGATTCGTAGATTTTAGATTCTTCTTTTCTTTTTTTTAGATTTCTTTCTCTCGAATACCCCAGAGAATTTGTTATCATTAATGAGAAATTATTTTAATGTACGTAGGCGTAGGTGTGCGAAAAGGAACTATAGCCAACGCCGTTAGAGAATATCTAGATACATACATACATATATATATATATATATATATATATATATATATATATTCTCTGGCGAGTCTTTAACGGGTTTGGTATCAAGTGGTACGTTGAAAGAAAAACATAGAGAACAAGTACCGTTAATTTTCCAAGTGTCAAAAATAAACAGAAGAGAAGAGTACGTGAGTACAAACGCGAGGGATGGGATATAAGGGGCGGGCGGGCGGGGAGGGGGGGGGCGATGGGGGAGGGGCAGGATGGTAGAGCTGGTTGAAATGGAAGAAACGAGCTTACAAAGTCTCGAAGTTTTCTTTTGACCGAGTAAAGCAGAGAAAAAAAAAAAGAAGACAAAAAACAAAAAAGAGAGAGAGAGAGAGAGAGAGAAAGTAAGGAAAGAGACCCAAAAGAAATAGCAAACTCGGACGGCCATGAGCAAACCGAAAAGTAAAAAGCACGGTAGAAAATAAAAAACATTTACAAATAAGTTGGTCGCCTCACTCTCTCTCTCTCTCTCTCTCTCTCTCTCTCTCTATCTATCTATCTATCTATCTATCTCTTTCTGTCTGGCTAGGCGCCATTTTCGAAACGAACTCGCGATCTCACCGCACGGCACTTTCTCTCTTATTCGCGAACTCACCTAATGAGACGTAATTCAACGTAGGAATACCGGATTACGTAATACGCGGGTACAATAAATTTTCATTCTTTTTTCTCGGCGCGCCAGAAAACTCACCGCGATGATGACACCGGCGACGACAACGTGTACGAACAACTAACGTGTTTTACGTACGTCACATATATGCAAAATTTAAACACGCATACATTGTACTCGTATGCTTTCTGTACATATGCGAGCGAACACGTTTTCATTAAACACGAAACGTACGAACATAATATTCTAAACTCACTGCGTACCAAAGAGCTTTCTCTCTTTCTATATCTCTCTTATACAAACACACACACACACACACACACACACACACACACACACACATCGACACACTCTTTCTCATTTTTTATCTCTCTACTTCGTCCTATTCGTCAAGATTATTATTTCCTTCACGAATGATATCATCCGTCTCTCTCATTGAACCAACCGCAAACATTTAGCCGCTTCCACGTTCACGTAACTAAATCGAATAATCGAGTAGGGTACCTATCTTCTCCGGTATTTCACTTCCCTCCCTCCCTCCCCCCCCCCCGGCCCTCCCCTTCCCACCACGGTCGCAATTCCTTTCGTTCCAAACATCTCCATCTTTCTCTCCTATTCGTGTCCGATTCCGAATTCGGTTTATTCCATGTCTCTCTCTCTCTCTCTCTCTCTATATCGGAGCTCATCCTTCCAAATACAGACTACAGGCGCCAGGCGCGTTTGAGTAATTCCAAAAAGGCGCGTGAATTTCAAGGAATCCTTACTACGTTCTAACTGTCGTTAATGGAATTTTGTTGAATTCAAAATCGGTCAGTGCGAGAGATCGGCCCTACGAGACAACATGTTCATTAATTTCTTATCAAAATCGTTATCCAACAACACAGAGTTTCTTAATTGTGTTAGTTCTTTTAACAAAAACGAAAAAAAAAAAGAAAAAAAAAAGAAAAAGACGGAGAGAAAAGAAAGAAGTATACTTTGAAAATATGAAAATATTTTTAACAATCCTTAACGTCGTCGTCTCTCTTCTCTTCAATTTTTCTTTCTCATTCTTTTCTTCTACACGGAAACAAATCTATACCTGGACATATATGTATATTCGTGATCATTATTATTATTGTTATTATTAAACGATTTACCGTCTCCTAATATTATTTTCAACGTGTACATTTAAGAGTGCACGATAAATGCATACAAATTAAATTTTACTCTTTATTCTCCTTCCTTCCTTTTTCCCCTCATCCCTTTTTTTCTACTTAGTATGCAAAAGCATAAATGTATGATACTCTTTCAAATGGGTATGCATATTTGAAGACCACTGGATATAGATAAACTGATAACGAAATATGTCGATGCATTTTGTATGTAACAAAAGAATCAATTTTAGAAATTGTGTCAGCCCTGAAATGAATTTAATTAAAAAAGCTGAAGACTTATGGCTCGATTCGATTTAGTCCCCCACTCCCTCCCACCCCACCCCACCCCACCCCACCCCACCCAACCCCACCTCACTCCATCCTCTCCATCCCTTTAATCAATAGTCCTTTCAAATATATTCGAGGATTACCGATGTAAGATTAAAATAACTTTTACCATTGATTTGAAAAAAAAATCTCTCCCCTATGATAATTCTCCTCTAAAATCGTCATACTAATGTACTTCAACTTCAATAAAATTCATATCAAAATATGTTTACTTATTAATTACAACAGAAAAGTATTACAATATTTGGCCGATCGATCTCAACATTCTCTATCGAGTCTCAATCAGCTAATATAATTTTCATTACGGTCGTGTTTGTTATAATATAAATATGTGTTAATTAATAAATAATATATCATAACGAGTATCGTTTTACAATATTATTTATCGATATTTCACGTGAAATTTTCCGTTGGAATTACGAACGAAATGACGTTAAGTTATTATTTATCGAGTAGATTTCATTTGGAATAAAAAGCTATGCAAGGGTTTTGAGGATGTAGAAAGAACGATTTTATTTGAGGGCGCGTACCGCGTATCGCCACTTGAAAATACGATTGACCCAATGGAATTCCCCTTTTAGAGCAAAGCCACGCGCAGTTATCGTAAAGGTCACGCGAGATGAGCACGCAAAATGATCTCGTCCAACGTCGGAGAATGGCGAGAGGACCGAGAGCTAAACGATCGCGCTCGTTCGATGGGAAAATGCCGGAACGACGATGAACACGCGGGGAATCAACTTACGTCAACGTACCGTTCAAATAAGAAAGGAAAGAACTAAAATGGGATAGGTAGAAGTTAACTTGGTCGAACCTAATGTCCGAGTTAAATGCACTATAATGTTAATCGTCTGATTCTCGTTTATCCGCGCAAACGTTTCCCATTGTTATTCTAAGATCGAACAAAATTTCGATGAAAGTTTAAAATTTACCTGCGATCATTCCTTTGACGTATTAATTACGAACTTACGTATTTTATAATTTTATGAATTAACGGACACTACGATTAAGGCTCGTAGTCACGAATCGATCCAAATGTGTTCATTTCGAGAATCATGCGATAATAAAAGGAAAAAGAAAAAAAAAATATATATATATATATATATATATATATATATATATATACAAAGTAAAGAGAAAAGAAACGATATATGAATAAAAAAAAAGAAATTATCTTCTCATCGATTTAATCGTTACGTAAATATAACGATCGACGTTTCTAATAACACGAGATATATCGAATTAATCGATATATATATATATATATATATATATATATATATATATAAAATAATAAAAACCAATAAATATTTCTAATCGTCGATTGTAAATAATATAACGGATAACTACTATAATTAGCTATTTAATTAACAAATATGGTTAAAGTGATAAATTCATTAGTATCAAGTTAAATGGGATAAATTGAGGGCGTAGGAAGGAGGATAATCATAAGTCGACTAACGAGAAATCCATAAAAATCGATATATAAAGGAGTTCGTAATGAGAAAGGTACCTCCCACCTCTACCCCACCCTACCCCCACCCTCTCCGAACTAACAGTATATGTTCTCAACGACCATGGAATTGTTAATCCTCGACAGGGCTGATTCTAGTTTCTGCGGTCTCTCGGTAAAGCGTAAAGGGAACCAACGGAGTTAGCTAACGTAGATTCAACGTCGATGTGTTAACGGACGCAATAACAATTATCGTTTCGGTAATGACCGCCATATTGTTCTCTGAACGTTGCCTGCTTACCGATTTGTACACTTTCGAGAACGAAAGTATTTCCAACGATCACGAATGATCTTACCGGCGTCGGGGAATAACATTGATAATAAGTGAGAGGCAACTTAATGAGAGAGAGAGAGAGAGAGAGAGAGAGAGAGAGAGAGAGACTCAAACTATCTTATCAGACGCACGAATGGCGAGATCAGATACGTGAAAGAATACTACGACTGACATTGAGCGTGAAACAACTAATGAGAGTAAGAGAGAGAAAGAGAGAGAGAGAGAGAGAGAGAGAACTAACACTCGAACTACCACATCAGACGCACGAATGGCGACGTCAGAGAGGTGAACGTAATACACGCGCCGTTGAACTTAGGCACGTCGCAGCAACTCCCTTCGTGCGATCGGACTCACGTAACCGTACGTGTACCAGGACTGTACCAGCGACGCGTTGTCCCCGTTAAACGGCAACCCGTATCGATCAATCCGAGTTACCGAACACGTGCGATCGACGCTCGCCCTCTCTCTCTCTCTCTCTCTCTCTCTCTCTCTCTCTCTCTCGAAACAGCCTTTAACCTTATCCCAGCTTTAGCAAGCTCTGACGTTTCAAAGGGAACATTTTCTTTTTCTTTTATTTTCT
>OU426861.1:6043630-6048630 GCA_911387685.1 Dolichovespula media | reverse complement strand
ATAATTTATATCGCTGTTATATTTAGGTAAAATATACGACGTTACACGGTTATGACATTTGTTATATATATATATATATATATATATATATATATATATATATATTTTTACTCTCGTAAAAGTGCGAGGACAAGGAGGAGAAGAACGATGAGATGGTAGAGTAACGTTGCACCGAGTATCGGTACTATGTCGCTTTCAACGATACTATAAAATCTTACCCGAACGAGAATGGGTATTCTCGAGAGAAGTCTCGTCTTCTCGTTGGCTTTATTCAAGACTTCAGGTCAATCAAAAGGTCTTCGCTCTTTCGTTCCCCCATAATTCTTCTTCATTCCGATTTGTCGTACCCTTAAGAAAAATGTTTAACGACGATTCGAAAAGGAACGATAATACGACGAATTTGTCGTTCTTCGTTAATAAGTAATCACAATCGAGTTGGATCGATGAGAGAGAGAGAGAGAGAGAGATAAAAAAAAAAAACAAGTCGAGAAAAAAAGAAGGAGAGAAAAGAAACACAAAGTGGCGTAAAATTTCGAGTTCTTCGTAAATAAAAAGACAAACAAAAAATCGCAACCGAGTTGAAGCGATAAAAGCGAGAAATTAAAATGAAAAAGAGGGAACAAAATGGAAAAAGAAAACAAACCAAAACCGAGAGAGGAAAGGAATGGGGGTGAAAGTAAAGTTTGAAGTTATACGTAAGTAAGAAATCACGATCAAGTTGGATAGATAAAAAAGCGATATTGGGAATAAAGAGAGAGAGAGAGAGAGAGAGAGAGAGAGAAGAAAAAGAAGAAGAAGAAAAATAAAAATAAAAGAAAACCAATGATTACGAAGATAAAAAATATATATATATATATATATATATATATATATATATATATTTTCTTTTCGTTTGGGAGATTATAAAAATGAGGAAACGATATTCCACAATTACATCATAACTCGGGGTGAGGAGGTGGGTGGGGGGGGGAGCGATAACGTATCCAAGATATATGAGATTTAGCATTGGTGGTGACGAGGATATCAGGATCGTAAAAGTAAAGGCAATTTTTAGCGAACAAATTGCCATTGTGTCGGCGTCATACGACAAGTCAAAACGATTAGTCATCGTCGCACCTCCTACGTCGCTCGCTAACTGCGATTTCTACTTGGGCAAGACAGTAATGGACGAGTTCACAGGGTAGAGGGTCTACACCACGATCGGTCTTTTTCACGTAACCTGCCCACGTCGAATCACTGGAACGCGATATTGCTCACGATGAAAGAGAGAAAGAGAAAAAGAGAGAGAGAGAGAGAGAGAGAGAGAGAGAGAATGAGAAAACGAGATAGAACGAGACGAAAACAAGAGAGATGCAAGAGAAAAAAAAAAGACATTTCTTTCTGAAACCGTTTACATTGGTGCTGTTTCATAACGTCATAAATGACAAAACGAAAGCTTTCAAATATTTTCTACAAAGTCACCAGAATCGTTTGATGCTTCCACAAAAGCTCTTATGGTTCTTGATGTTTCTTTATGAGAAAGAAAGAAGGAAGGAAAAAAAGAAAGAGAGAGAGAGAGAGAGAGAGAGAGAGTAACGCAAAGAATTTGCCTTTGGCCAACTTTATTAAAGTCCAAACGTGCCTTTTTCCTCTATTTACGCATGCTTGCATCGAACTTTATAATACTTAACTACGTAATGCCTTACTTATTACTCATATATTTTTCCTTTCCTATTTTTTTTTTTTTTTTTTTTTTTTTTCTTTGTTTTCCTCATTTAATGACGATCTTTCAAATAAATGTGATGTAAGTAAATTTTATATATTATAGTATGTATATATACATACATACATACATACATATATATATATATATATATATATATATATATATATATATATATATATGTATATATAATTTTGGTTCATTTATTTTAAATAAAAAAATTCAAAATACAAAATTTTCAAACAAAATTTTAACACCGAATTACTCTAGATTTATATATTCATTTGATTTTGACTTTTAATAGAGAATAAAATTCTTTTTGTCATCTTTTATGATAATCTATAAAATATTAACTACACGAGGCATTATTTTATTCATTTATTACGTTATTTCGAATAATAACGTTGTATTCGTTGTTCCAGTATCGAACGATTCAATGATTCGAAACGAACAGAAATATCGTCGATAAAATGTTCTTCTATTCATTTTTATAATTCGCACAAGTACTACATATATCTATATATATATATATATATATATATATATATATATATATATATATATGTACGTATATATATATATATATGTATGTATGTATGTATCGCGTTCCGCTCGAACAAAAAACAAAAAGAACGATCTACGTGCGAATCAATTTCGAAAATTTTTATCGGCGAACTCGCTTATCGAATCTATCCATTTTTCTTTTTTTTATTTTTCTCTATTATTTCCTTCCTTCGAAAGATATTTTATATTCTCTTTTAAATACGACAGGAGATATTAATTTTCATTCCTTTATCATCCATGTTTCATCATCATTCTTTTTTCTTTTTTTTTTCTATTTTCTTTTTTTTTTCTCGTAAAAAATTCTCTTTAATATCGCGCACGCGTGCGCGCACACAACGGCAAAAATGCGCGGACACGTTTGCTCTCTATCAACGAATCACGAAAATATTTCCTCTACTTACGATTAAATACGATAACCGTAATACCACCGCCCATATCCCGTCGTTTCCTATGAAAACAATGAAAAAAAAAAAAAAAAGAGAGAGAGAGAAAGAAAAAAAAACGAAACAAGAGGAACAAAAAAGGAACGAAAGAAAAAAAATAGGAGGAAGAGATAAAAAGGAGATACAACAAAAAAAAATAAAATAAAATAAAATAAAATGAATAGAATAGGACGACGACAATGGCGACAATGACGACGACTTTCGCGAGATCGTAGATCGTCCTTCGTCTCTCTCTCTCTCTCTCTCTCTCTCTCTCTCTCTCTCTCTTTCCCTCCCACTTTTCCTCCCACTTTTCCTCCCAAGCTCGTTTCGACGAATATTGGAAAGGACCGGAGACACATAGCTTACTTTACGAGAACGATCGCAGGAAGCAAACTGTTTATACGCATCGGAAGAGGAAATGAAAAAGGGTTCGAGATATATGTATGCGTGTGTGTTCTATCTCTCTGTTTCTGTCTCTCTGTATCTTTCTCTATATCTCTCTCTCTCTCTCTCTCTCTCTCTCTCTCTCTCTCTCTCTCTCTCTTTCACCGCTTTACTCTTCTCTATCATAGACTTCCGCTTTATATCATTCTGTCGCACCTCGATCAACGAGTCCCTACTTTCCGAATACGGTTTCCCGATTGCCACGACTGGGCTGCTCTTATATACGAATACACGGACAAAGGGTGGAAGTGGGGTGAATTGGTGGATGCCGATTTCCGGAGATGACTTTCGTAAAAGACACTATTCAATCCCGTATCATGGTGATCGTTGAAAGAAAAGTGCGATGACACTTAACGCTCATCAATTTTTCTTTTCTTTTCTTCTCTCTCTCTCTCTCTCTCTCTCTCTCTCTCTCTCTCTCTCTCTCTCTCTCTCTCTCTCTCTCTCTCATTAATATCAATGTCATTATCTATCGTTTGGAAAGTAAGATAAAAGATCGTACGATGAAAATAAATGTTTTCGATGAAAATATTATGAGCATTAAAACTTTTATTTAAAACTCATTGATATTATATAGTTCAATATTACTTGTAAGATATTATAATTATTTTTATTAATTTTCCTTTCGTAAGATTTGAATTTGAATTCTTTCAATTAGAATACATGGATATATCTTGTTATCTACTTATGTACGAAAAAAAAAAAAAAGAAAAAAAAAGTATAAGAAAAAGAAATATTTTTAGGCTAATCAATTACGATTGTTCTAAGGGATAATAATTTTTAAATATATGTAAAATTTTTCTATTAACTCCTTCAATTGTATACAATATCGCATTTGATTATGAGTTACGTCTTATTGAATCGAAAAATATGAAAAAATTCGTGAGTAATTTGGCCACGCCCCCTATTAGTCTCTCACGTCCCTTAAAAATATAAATTTGAAAGTTGGCATTATTTCACAGATGGTTTATTTTTAATCTCTCTTACTCGACTTCGGTGTTCTTGTATTTTTTTCTTTTTGTCCTTTTTTCTGTCTTTTATTCTTTTTTAAGTATGAAATCTAATTCGAAAATTAATTAAAAAAATAAAGTGTAAAGAACTATTTACGAAAAAAAAATGAAGAAAAAGTTGTGTTTATCCGATAAAGGAATAACCTCGGCCAAGTAAGAGAAGAGGAATTTATTGGATAAACCATCCCAGTGGAACACTCAGGGATAATGATGATTTGTCCCGTTTTAATCGAGTTTAGTTAATGGGAGAGAACATTTAAACAAATTGCCAGACGCGTATTATTCGATAAAGGTCAACCAACCTAAGTGAAGAACCTATAATAGGAGAGAAGTGTCGTGGAGTCAAATGACAACTGTTTCAACAATCAACCCGATTCCCTCCTGTCTTCGGTGTTTTAGACAGCTCTCCAGAATCCGTTGGTTGCTTCTCCATATATCGTACATCTGCCAGCCATGAGATTCTACATGGAAAGCAGCTTAATTAAAGTTCGATACTGGAACAAGTTGGGAGTCAACCGGTAAGTCGATTTACTCTCGAGATGTAAACCTGGTTAGTTCAGAGAGAGAGAGAGAGAGAGAGAGAGAGAGAGAGAGAGAGAGAGAGAGAGAGAGAGAGAGAGAGAGAGAGAGAGAGAGAGAGAGAGAGAGAGAGAGGTTGTGCTATTACTGTTCTTGCGTTTACTATAATTTGTCAAGGACGACAGCCGATGAAAACGAAATGATGACATTTCTGATAGATAGAAGAGTTGAATTTTCAAGACTAAGACCACGGTACGAAGGATTGATAAATAATGACGAGGAATTTTGATTGAACTATTGAAATATAAATGTAACTGATAGATGGATAGATAAATG
>OU426861.1:6018630-6038630 GCA_911387685.1 Dolichovespula media | reverse complement strand
CTCGAACTATCTCACTTCGAGTCCGACTGTGATACATTTTGTTCTTAAAAGGAAACGTAATATTTTTCATTGCAATTGACCGTGTGAAGGGAGAGAAAACAAATTTATATTTATATGTATATATAGTTATTATTTCTACTAGTTAAGAAAAAAGATATTAAAAATACAAAAAGTTCTTAGTAAACGAATGAAAAAAAAAAAGAGAGAGAGAGAAATTGCGAAGGATCAATCGATCGATTTTATATATGTATCTATGCAATTCGTGGAACGTAAGATCGAAAGAATATGAGAGTGTATCTTAAAAAGAATTATTGCATATCTTGAATAAAATCGGATGTTAGAAAACGAATGTAAAATGTAGAAAATACATACATATATAATAAAAATATATATAATAAATAAATATATATATATATATATGTAAATACATTCTTCGTCCATACAAATACAATCTTTAATCTCTATCGCGTTGATTCGAAGTCGCTAGGACGATGTCTTAACGAAAAAAAAAAATAAAAAATAAAAAATAAAAAGAAAAAGAAACGAAAATAAAGAAAAGAGAAAAGAACAGGGAGGAGAAAAAAAAATCGCATAAATTTGAACGTCTCGTGATAAAAATTTTCTACCGCTAAAAAGAATATTCTCCTTCTATTTTCCTTCTTCCTTCTTCTTCTTCTTCTACCTTTTTTTTTTTCTTTTTATTTTTTATTACGCAATGGATGAATCACTTAACGTTAACTACACGGACAGGTAGCCACGTTGATGATGGACGAGGAACAACCACCACGTTCTACTCGATCTCGTCAACTCGGCTGTCGTTGTCTCGAATGTCAATCCACGTGCATCCGCTTAGTTAAAGGACAAGTACCCGTTCGCGCTTATAATGGCCGACTCTGGTGCATGCTGCGTTTGGCTTTATGGAATCACCTGTCGTCGGATTAAAAGGGAAGTGATATACATCCCTACTGCATAATCAATGAACGTTCAACTACGGTGCCGTTTATTAAATGCAACACTATATATGTATAGGACGGGATTGTCCCTACGGAAAAATACGAAAACTCATATTAATTTTTCCAAAATTATTTCGTGAATTTATCTATTTATATACGTGTACATATATATATATATATATATATATATATATATATATATATATATTATTTTTTTTCTTTTTTGATAAATACGACATAATCAATAAATCGAAGAGATGGATTCGATTATATATCCACGATAAAAACGATCTACTTGCGAGTCGATAATACGATCTATTAGACATTTCATACGCCCTAACAATTCTTACGAATGAGATTTGACATTATTACTGTGAATTATATAATCCGTCCTTAAACGAGTATGAATATATTCGAATAATTTTAAACGAGGGATATTCTATCGAGGATATTAACATAATTACAATTAAAAATCTCGATGGTTGATACGTTACAAAATAATGGATACGCCATTCGACGTATGTGTTGGACGTTAAGAAAATGAAAAAGAGAAGGTACGAAATAATACGAAACAAAAAAAAGAAAAGTAAAAAAGGAAAGAGGAAGGAGAAAAAATTACAGAGAGAGAGAGAGAGAGAGAGAGAGAGAGAGTGAGAGAGAGAGAGAATCGAGTTTGTTTCTTCAAGTTGAAAATTTAGCTAACCATTCTCGGGGAAATATACGTAACGATACGGTAGGATGATTACGGTTCGTATGGGGTGGGTGGGGGAGGGGGAGGGGGAGGGAAACAACGGTAATATCGGAGCTCGAATATGCTGCGTTTCGCGCGATTATCCTGTTTACGGTCGAACAACAACGCTGACAAGAAAGCGTAGATGCATATTGGGAATGCGCGCGCGCGCGCGCGCGCGCTCGCTCGCTCACTCGCTCACTCGCTCGCCATCTCTCTTCCACCTCCCGGACTCATCCATTTTACCACGGAAATTTCTGTAGATGTTAGTGCCGGTTTCCGCGAGGAAGTTCATGCCGCAACGGCGCACATAAGGGCACGTAGCGCAATTACACTCTCTCTCTCTCTCTCCTCTCTCTCTCTCTCTCTCTCTCTCTCTCTCTCTCTCATAAGGAATCGCGTCACGTCAAGCGGTGGATGCCGCTTGCACGAACACTATACGTGATTCGTAACCATAATTTTGTAGACATTCATAGGTCAGCAAAGCGAGCGAACGAACGAACGTACGAGAGAATGAGCGTACGAAGGAACGAAGGAACCAAAGGAAGGAACGAAGGAACGAAGGAAGGAATGGAATGAACGAAGGAACAAGGATGGGATATTTCAGATAGCCAGTACGAATCATGGAACCACGAATTCTAACGAATCAAAAGCCGGAATTGAAAATCGAAGGAGTTATCGAATCCGCACGTAGATAACTTTAACCACAAGGACGAACTACGTATATATCCTAAACCCCTACCCCACCCCACCCCACCTCATCCACCACCCCCGGGCCATAGTCGACTTTTCCGAAAAAGGAACGTGCAGAAATTACCGAATCGAGAAATCTTCCTTTATGGTATAAAACGTTTATGTCGATTTAATATTGGAACGATTACCTCGTATACATGTTTAGGATCTTAAATGCGAGAGAGAGAGAGAGAGAGAGAGAGAAAGACACTTCTCTCTAAAAGTTAGATAATTCTTTGGTCTCAAAGTCTCATTACTAGCTTCCAAAACTTCTTAAACCTTTTGACTCCTTTCATCGTCGTTCACCGCTCGATCCAGCAACAGCTCTCTTCTCTCCAAGATTTTCATGCAAATTCGACGAGTTGTAGCTGGTATTATGAAAGAGCTAGAGCTAGAGCTGGAGCTAGAGAGAGAGAGAGAGAGAGAGAGAGAGAGAGAGAGAGAGAGAGAGATATACTAAATTCTCTGACCTTGCCTACTTCAAAGGATCGCCCCGATGCGACTAGAACTACTACGACGGCGAAGGAGTTCGTAAATCAACGGGGGAAATATTCGTCGATTCACATGCAAACTGGTGCTCGTTAATCCAACAAACACGATCCAATTCCTCGATCCCTGAGTTTTAATCGGATTCTGAATGAATACTCGCGATCGAGTAACTACGTTCCAATGGTATATAGCCGAAGCATTAATTGCCATCGATACCTTGGCGCGAATAATCGAGTCACTTTTAAAGACTCGGACAAAGAAGAGCCACCACCCTCCCCCCACCCCCTGCCACCACCCTACGTGAGAATACTCTTCTGCTTGAAGAAAAGAAAAGAGAAGAAAGAAAAGGGGGAAAAAAACATGAAACAGACAGAATGCAATTTCCTTACCGGGAGACGACTTAACGAGTCGAGAAAGCGTTCCCGTTAGGAAGCAAATTCAAAGCGAGAATGAATCTCGATCGAGGAAATATGAATATTCTTCCTTTCTTTTTTTGTTTCCTTTTTTTTTTTTTTTTTTGGAAAAAGGAACACGTTCTTCATTTATTTTTTGTTATTTTTTTTGTTATTTTTATCGTGGTGTTGTTGTTGTTGTTGTTACGTCTGCAACGAAGAGTGGAAATAATGAAAGAAGGTAAGAGGGAATGAGACGGAAATATTGAAAGCATGCAGAGAGAATGAAAAAGAGAGAGAAAGAGAGAGAGAGAGACGAGGTTGTAACGAGTACATCGATTGGACGATGAAAATCGATCGAGTAAAGACGATTTCGGAAAAGTGATTCGACTTTAAATTAGTCGGATGAAAGGTAAACGAGAGAGAGAAAGAGAGAGATATACTTAAACGAAGTAAAGAAGAAAGAATGAAGAAGAAGAAGAGAAAAAATAAAAGGATAGAGAGAGAGAGAGAGAGAGAGAGACGATCGCCCTGAGCGTTAAAACAAAAGATCGAGGTTCCACGACGAAATAAGCGATTTTCATTGGGTCAGGGTTAATGAGAGGCTTCAATGGTTTTATGCGATGATAGTAAAAAAAGAGAGGGGCGGCTATTAAACGAAGTCTCATCAGGTGGCCATGGGTATTTTCTTTTTTTTTTTTTTTTTTTTCGATGTATCTCAAACGAGAGTCAACTTGCGTATTTTCTTCTTCTTTTTTTTTGTGTTTTGCGAGCGACGCGCGATAAATTCGATCGGATCGATCGTTCGGATCGATCTTTAATACACCTCTCCGTTATTATGGGCAAACTACGATCGAAACGATTTAAACGTTTGTCGTTGGATTTCTAATTACAACGTCGATACTCGAGTCCTCGTGCTTGTGTCAATGGTAGTACATACTGGTGGTAAACGTCGTCCCAAAGGGACAGGAAACTCGATTTGCTCCTGAGAGCTTCGAAGAGCACGTCGAAACGTCGTGCCACAGTGACGACGGTGGTGGTGGTGGTGGTGGTGGTGGTGGTGGTAGCGATAGTGGTACTATTGGTGGTAGTGACGATGGTGATGGTGCTAGTGACGATGGTGGTGGTGGTGGTGGTGGTGGTAATGGTGTTGGATAGTGCCAGTAGTGGTAGTAGTACGTCGTGAACGATGTAAAACGATAAGTGGAAAGTAGCGTGTACTTCCTATTCGATCTACTACCACCTGTCGCGTCTTTTCCACTCTCGAAGAAACTTCGATCGTGTTTCGAGATCGAACTTTCATCTCTCGATCGAGGATCTACGAAGGAGAAGAAAAGAAGAAAAAAATAGAACGGAGAAAAAAAGCAGGGGAAAAAAGAGATACATAAAAAGTGAAAAAAAAGAAAAAAAGGAATACAAGTAAAGAGGAAAGAAGAAGAAGAAGTGGTAGATGAGAAATAAGATATATCTATTTACGTGTCTACACACGTAACGTGCTTATCGCGA
Source organism: Dolichovespula media (assembly GCA_911387685.1). Classification (NCBI taxonomy): domain Eukaryota; kingdom Metazoa; phylum Arthropoda; class Insecta; order Hymenoptera; family Vespidae; genus Dolichovespula; species Dolichovespula media. The sequence continues at coordinate 6,033,828 of OU426861.1, read as the reverse complement.
TTCGTAACAATTTCGATTCAAACGTATCGACGCTTTCAAGTCGTATCTATACCATGTATATAAACATATATATATATATATATATATATATATATATATTTTATTAGATTGTAAGATTTAACAGAGTCGATATAAAATAACCTAAGTGTCTATTCTTAAGGCCAATAAAAAGTTGACTTCCTCGAGGTCGATCCTCTTGAACTCTTTATTCCAAGGACATAACGAAGCCAAAGAGTTTCGCACGATTCGCGCTCGCGTGCTCCCTGACCCCTGGACCCCTGACCCCTGACCCCCTAAACCCCTACTCCACCTCACGTCGCCTTCTCTCTCTCTCTCTCTCTCTCTTTCTCTCTTTCTCTCTCTATCCCAATCCGTCTCACGGTCGATGAAACAAAGTTGAATTCACTTTTGCGAAATTCACATCTTTCCTCTTACTCCTTTTCGAACCCTACTCTCCTCCTTATATTCTCTTTTCCTTCCTCTCGCCACATACACACCGTATATAATGGGAATACAAGTCAGGAACCGATACGTATCCAAAGAGCGTCGTAAACTTTACGATCGCGAGACGTTACTCTGAGGACGTAAGGAAGACCAAAGTCCGTGAATCGTGTTTGTTTTCTCACTGAAAGTAACACCACTCTTGGCCCACCACTCGTTCTCATTTAAAATAGGCATCCCCCGTGAAACGCCATGTGCCATTAACCACGTTTAACACCGTTTTCAACCACCATCCGAGTGATACAATCGAAATTCTATTTCTTTTTTCTTTTTCTTTTTCTTTTTCTTTTTCTTTTTTTTTTTTTCTTTTTCTTCTTACTTCGTCTTTAAACGGTCTTTAAAGTCGCGAACGAGGATATACGAAAAGAAATTAATTTAATTAAATTAACGCGCTATTGTTCGTTACGACGGGCAATAGTTCCTATTTTTCCCTCTTCGTTCTTTCGTTTCTCTTTTTTCGCTCGCTTCTTCTTCTTCTTCTTCTTCTTCGACCTATCGAAGGTCGATAAAAAAATGAAATAGGAGGAGGAGGGGTGGGGGGTGGGGAAGGATATAACAGGTCGAAAACGTTTCTCGACGAATAAAATAAAAGATCGGTCGACATTAATGAAAATGAAATAGTTTTATTTAATATATATATATATATATATATATATATATATATATTATATGAAATGGAGAAACTAAAAAACGATTCTTCTCGTGCAATTACACGAAGAAATATAAAAGACGACTTGTAAAACAAAAAGGCATTATAAGAGAAGACGTTATTAAGCCGAGAAGATTACAAAAGTTAAAAGAGAAGTTCACGTAAACGCAACTATTGTAAAACCCAATTTTCACATTTTACTTATTCCACTTGAGCGTCCTCTTAGAAAACTACTACTTTTATTACACCTATAAATAAGTGGATTCTCATGGAATCCAGTATCTCTCATGTTCCATAGAATTTTTATTTCTCTTAAAAGATTTTCTTTCCTGAAATATAAAGTTTCCAACCCGCGTGTTCACACACACACACACACACAAAGAGAGAGAGAGAGAGAGAGAGAGAGAAAAGCTTTGCAATACTAGACAAGGTCGAATATTAACTTTCTTCTGGTCAAAGCATTTTACTATAAATTGAAAAGTCGTTTGCTAAACGACGAGACAGTACCACTCGAGACAATGAGAACTAAAAGAAAATAAATCAAGAAAAAGGAAGAATGAAATATCGCAAAGTGGCGATTACCATAGCAAAAGCACTTTTCTAGGTGCAATTGCCACCGTTCCCAATCTACGCTCTGAAAGTACAACAAGGAGAAAGAGAGCGAGAGCGAGAGAGAGAGAGAAGCAAAAAAAAAGAGATAGAGACAGAGAGAGAGAGAGAGAGAGAGAGAGAAAAATAGAGCATTTCGATCGTCGATAAGAGCAACACACATCGGTACGAGTTTCTCATTGACCCAAATTCTTTTCCGGATGCCATAGAGCCGCACTCTATCGCGTTCCATGCCCATCCAACATGGCGAATTCAGCCTTTTGTCCTGAAACGCACATGCTGCCGCGTGTACAACTAATATATAAATTCCAATAGGTAAGTATTCAACGTTATACTCGTTGCGCCGTCTGCAAAAAATGCGCAGAGAGATCGGAATTTTCGTTGCCATTGAAACGCGTGCTTCACGGTTCAACGCGATCCCACGTTGGAATTCCAAATCGATAATACATAACGATAATAAAGACGCTGGAGCATTCGGGAAACACACACACACACACACACACACACACACACATATATATATATATATATATATATATATAATTTTTTTTCTCTCACTCTCTCTCCATCCCCGGAAATTAAACGGGAATCATTTGTCGAATTGAAGAATGATTCTCATCTATCGTTTTTATTCCCATACGATACATTCGCTTTCGTATAAATAGTTAATCGGTAAATTATTGTTGAACAAGAGGGATAAAGGCCTAATAGATAAATAGATAGAAGGAGAAACGAACGAATTTGATATGAAAATTTTATTTCGAATCCTATTTATACATTGAACATCGAGAGAATGGTATTACGATGATTGATATAATTCGCACGCGTGTCAGGATTTAAACTCCCTATCGTCGCTCAATCGAATTGCAATTGATCATCGGCCTTTCGCCGATCATTTTTTCCTCGCGAGTAAGGTAAGAAGTAAAAAGAAAAAAAGAAAGAAAGGAAGGAGGAGGAAAGAGGTGAGGAGGGAAAAAAATTAAAAGAAAGAAAAAGAAAGAAAAAGAAAGAAAAGAAAAGATAAACAAGCAAAAGGTAAGAAGAGTGGAAAACATTAAGGAAGGAAAAGAAAGAGAGACAGAAAGACAGAGAGAGAGAGAGAGAGAGAGAGAGAGAGAGAGAAGGTAAAAAAGAAAAAACAAAAGCAAAAAAAAAAAGGGGGGGAAAAAGAAGAAGTTCAAATATTACGGAGAGCTACGGTAACAATGTCAACGTTGGAGAAAGCTTCGAAGCAACTTGAAACTACTACGCCGGCGGAGGGTTGATTAAAGTTTTTAATTAACTGCATTAATGATTTATCAGATAACGCCGCGCGGCACGGCCGCTTCTAATTCCTTCCTCGACGTAAAAATTGCTCGCTCGACGATTTATCTAATTACTCGTAATTAGCAGGAGCCACTCCAACCCCGTACGCTTTTCCAGCGAAGGCGTCGATAAAATTAACTTCCGGGTTGATCTTCAAGAGAAATTAGAGAGATCGAGAGAGAGAGAGAGAGAGAGAGAGAGAGGAAGAGAGGAAGAAAGACAGATAACAACTACAGATAAAGTTGTTCACCTTTGACTAACGAAACGCTATGAAATAGATATTATAAAGTACTTATGCGTAATAATATTATTTGTCGGACGTTATGAAAATAATCGAGCCTGAAGACATGCAACGCATTATAATTCCTCGATAATTGCAGTTTGTTAACAGAATCTGTCGTCGATAAGAGAATTTTTCAATCCTCCTCCTCCTCCTCCTCCTTCTAAGACCCTTAACCGATGCGCCTGAAAACAGGCAACTCGCGTTACGTACGTCAAATATACGAACGACATACGGAGTGTCGTCTCTCTTCAGGCGCTGGTCATTGCGAATGACGATCGAAAAAAGAAAAAAAAAAAAGTGCGATAACCAAAGGCTACGAATCATCAGATTATTTTCCTTCTTTTTTCTCTCTTCATTCGTTCTCTTTTCTTTCCTCGCGATCAGACCGAACGATTATTAACGGGAATAAAAGAACGGGACAACTTTTTTCGAGTTCGAACGCATTTCGTCTTGCTTTTTCTTTTTTCTTTCATTCCTTCTTTTTTTTCTCTTTTCCTTATTTTTTCTATTATCGCCGATAGACTGACAATCGTTTTGCACGACGATGAAACGAATGTCGTTTCATTGAGTTGCCATCGGATTGATTGCATTCATGCAAAGCAAAAGGGAAGAAAATTAGATCGTTGTACCGTCCTTTCTCTCTCTCTCTCTCTCTCTCTCTCTCTCTCTCTCTCTCTCTCTATTTTTTCCCTACGCAGAAAGGGCGTTAAGATGGAAGAAGGAGAAATCCTCGTCGTCATCGTCGTAGTCGTAGTTGTGAAAGTAAAAAGCATTTTTCCGTAGACGAACGAAAGAATGGAGGTCAACGTAGAAGGCAATATCGAAGACGGCATTGCCTTTTCATCGAAGATGCGATCTTCGTCTGGTGAACCTCCGAGACTCTCACTCTCTTCTTTTCGTATCACCCATGAACCTTTCCTTCTCTCTCTCTCTCTCTCTCTCTCTCTCTCTCTCTCTCTCTCTCTCTCTCTCTCTCTCTCTCTCTCTCTCTCTCTCTCTATAACCCTTCATTTATTGCATCCACAGCTTACGTCGCAACGGCACATACCGACTCTATAAACGTATAGTCGTCACCATCTGTTTCCGTTGTTATTAAATTCTTTCACCTTACGTATTTATACGCTTATAAGTATTTTTAAACTAACTCGGTCTATTCATTATAAGATACATATATATATATACATATATATATATATATATATATATATATATATATATATAACACACTCAGTTATTTACTATCGTATGATTGAGAGATAAGATGTTGGATAACGTGCATCAAACAAATTTTCAAACCGGAATTAAATAATCGATCGATGTCACAAAAAAAGAAGTGCATTATAAATAAATCATCATGTATGAAAAGAAAGTGTATATATATATATATATATATATATATACTATAATAGTATCTATATAAGTATCTATATAAGAAAGTATATATATATAGATACTATATAAGTATATATATATATATATATAGATAGATAGATAGATAGATAGATAGATAGATACACAATATAATATATATATAAAATATATATTAAGTATTATATAAAATTATATGTACGTATATACTAAAAGATACTATCTACTTACGTTAAACTAAATCCTCTTAATATAATTTCACGTTAATGAACAATATTCCTACACTATTATTTATTATTTTCCTTTCTCTCTCTCTCTCTCTCTCTCTCCATCTCTATATCTCTATCTATCTATCTATATTTCTCTCTCTGGTTCTCTATCCATCTATCTATATACATATCCTTCATTCTTCTACCTTTCGTTAATATTTAATATCTTCAATCGTATCTCGCTCTCGCCTTCCGTTTTCGTCTATGAAAATACAGGACGTGATTAACAATTAGTTGTAACAAGCCCTGCGACATACATCCTCATACATATCGGATGAAACTCGTACGGTTGTTATATACAGAGTGGACGCTTAAGTCGGCCGTTGTCACTACGAATAAGGCGGCTTTGTCTTTAAGCGGATATTCGTTAACTGTTCTCGCGTAACGAGCCGTAACGAGGAATACATCAGGAATATTATTATCACGATAATAAATTCGTAGTTACACGGGACAAAGCGACGTCTCCGAAGTGTGTGTGTGTGTGTGTGTGTGTGTGTGCGCGCGCTTACGTTGATGATTAGCAAGCAAGCATCAGCTGTGCCCGTGTACGCGTATGTGTGCGTAAGTGCGCGCGTGTAGGATTGGCGAAGGACGGTCGGAGGAATTAGATAAGTTCTTGGACATCGAATTGGAGGGTAAAATTTTGAAGAAAAGTTTAGGATCATCTCCTCGCCGTTGACTCCTGTGTTTCTCTCGATTCGTTCCCCGTCGTTAAGTCGGTATAATTTTAACGGCAACGACTACCACGAAACTTCCCGGAAACCGATATGAAACTTGGCTACGTGGTACGATAATTGGTACGTACGGTTAATTAGATCGTTAATGAGCCAAACGATCAACGGCCAATATGGAGAAATTTACGTTATAATGGTTAAGAAATTCGTGGTAACAACGTAGATATTAACTCTCATGATAATATTGGCATCGAAGATACGAACATAAAAAAAAGGTATATAAAAATGAAAGAAAAAAAGAGGAAGAAGAAGAAGAAGAAGAAGAAGAAGAAGAAGAAGTAGAAGAAGAAGAAGATAAGAGGGATTCTGACGAGAGATAAATTTAATGGCACCTCCGTCGCAGAATATCTCGTGGAACATAGTGATAGTGACAAGAGCGGACGTGACGAATCGTCCTAATCCAACTTCATCGAATATATCGCTCTATAGAAACGAATGACCGTCCCCGTGCTTTCGTAATATAGATTTATGACAATCTCCTGGTATGATGTTATAGAGCAATGCAAACCATGGATTATTATCTACGCCAAAGTACGATGAAATATACGTCGAACCATATCGATATCTCAAATATCGTACCTACGATCTACGTTGTTCTTCCTACGAAAGATTATCTTATATCGAAAAAAATTATCTTATACGAGAACAAAAAAAATAGAAGAAGAAGAAGAAGAAGAAAGGAAAAAAGGAGACGAAGAAAAAGGTAGAAAAATTATTTGATTAAATTCCAACGGGATGAGTCTTGATGAGTGTTATTGAGTATGCCGATCGAAAAGAAATTTATTAGTTTCGCCATAGTCATGGTATGACATTAGATATGATTACCAATCTTTCTTCAATCGTGTCAACGAGCAATTGTCTATACTACTCCGATTACTTTCATTATGTTATTATCCATACACTTTTGATTCTCGCCGTTTCATTTACAAATATATTGATTAAAGTCACTGTACACAGCTCGAAATCGTACTCAAATTCGTAATCAAATAATTTTCTCGTAAACTCATTGCAACGAACGTAAAATCCATACGTCCACGTATGTACGCATATGTGCGTGTATACACACATACGCACATAGAGATATAAACTATAGGTAATGTAAAAAAAAAAAAAAAAAAAAAAGAAAAAAAACACACACACACACACAGAGAATCGTACGCGAAAATTCATATTAAATAACGAGCTCTCTCGCGATCGTATTTCTCCGAGTAATAGCACGATTTAAAGCGAACCGTTCTAATTTACTAATTGAAGCGAATACCGAATCGTTAATTAAAAGAATCACGATTTAATATCTCCGTTTCATGAAAGCACCACCCGGTCCCACGGTACGAAAACACCGGAACTTTCCAAATCGAACTTATTAGAACGCTATCTCGAAGTCGCATAATTCCACGGTTTAAATTATTCCACGTTTCATTAAGCATTTAATTATATCTTCGATCGGACCTATCATATGACTTTGCCTTTTCACGAATTTTTTGATAGCTATTTCGTACTCTTTTGGCTCTCATCTCGTTTCTTTTTCTTCTTATTTTTCCTTTTCTTTTTCTTTCTTTTTTCTTTTTTTTTTTTGGCTCCATGATCCAATCCTCCTCGTCAACCCCATATTACGAAGCTCATCGATTAGCCAACTCGTTTGCCCTACACGCACGCATTGCCAAATATTCAAATTTTCGAGATCTATCGCTTAATGAAAAAAAAAAAAAAGACAAAAAAAGAAAAAACAGACAGGCCTTTCGGTATTTCCACGTATTTGTGGTAGCTTTTGAACGAATTCGCGGTTTACAAAACGTAACAATTTCCCAAATACCCCTTGCAATTCGTCGCTAAAAAATCGTCGACGATAAAATTAAAAAAAGAAAGAAAAAAGAAAGAAGAAATAGGAAGGACGAGAGTCACTTTAATTCCGAAATAAAAGTGGGGGAAAGTGAAAGAAAATCATCTCTATCTATCCGTTCTTTTTCATTGATTTAATTCGATAGAAAGTAACGCTTTAATTATAAACTGACAATGAGTAGATCCAATTTTGGTCCAACGAATTCGATAAGTTTCTCTCTCTCTCTCTCTCTCTTTAGTGTAGGAATTTCAAGCATTTTTCTCCCATTTTGTTTCTTTTTTTCATTTTTCCTTCTCTTTTACTTTCGTTAAATCCTCCGATCGGTTTTAGTCGTCGATACTCCGAAAGAGCGATGATGAAAAAAGAGAAGAAGACAGAGCGAGAGAGAGAGAGAGAGAGAGAGAGAGAGAGAGAGAGAGAGAGAGAGAAATGGATAAAGAAAGAAAGAAATAAAAGAATAAAATATAACCACTTAGTCAATTATTGAAATAACTAAAAGTAGAGACACTCATTCTCTCCCTCTTTCTATCTACTTATCTATCTATCTATCTATCTATCTAACTATCTATCTGTCTCTCTCTTTCTTTCTACTCGTAAAAGTCGACTTCCGTTCAAGTATCTCATTGTCTCTGTAGTATAGTAGAGTGGCAAAATAAAGAGACGGAATAAGGGGTGCTAGAAGAATAAAAGAAAAAGAGACAGAAAGAAAGAAAGAAAGAAAGAAAGAGAGGGAGAGACAGAGAGAGACAGAGAGAGAGAGAGAGAGAGAGAGAGAGATAGATAGAGAAAGAAGAAAAAAGTATTGCCGGTGGTGTAATACTAAAGCAACAATACTTTTTCCACTCGAGTCCGAAGATGAGTGAAGGAAAAAGTAAGAATGGAGAAAGGAGACGGAGAGATAAAAAGAGCCAGAGAGAGAGAGAGAGAGAGAGAGAGAGAATAGATAAGAGAATGGGAAAAAAAAAGAAACAAAAAAGAAGAAGAAGAAGAAGCCGAATCTCCAAGGACCCAGAGAGACCCATTAACGCGTCGAACGAAAGAAACTTTTATCGCAAATAATACAAATTATCCTTGAAACTTAGCCCGAAGCTACTTGGCTCGTCCTATTCTTGTCACTGTTCTTCTTTAAAGGAAGTCGGATAACGTGAATACTTTTTATTCTCATGAATGACTTTTCGTTCGGTTTAGCGCCGCCTGATGGATGATGGCCCACGTTATTTCGCATTCATTCCGGAAAACCCTTTCATAGAACACGAGTTACACCTCGTGCGTATTGTGAAGAAAACAAAAAAAAAAACAAAAAAAAAGAAAGAAAAAAAGGTGAGAGAAAAAACGGGGGAACGAAAAATTTCGTTTCCAGAAAATTTCGTAAAATGTGATTACGACGAACAAAATGAATAGATATATTTTTTATTCATCATTTTTATTATCAATGAAGAAACGTTAATGTTATTACCAACTGTTATATATGAAAGTTCGAGTGAAAAAGTAATCCATTGGCGATTTAAATTGTAATATTCGTTCTATATTAATATTACTGACGTTATGAGAGAGAGAGAGAGAGAGAGAGAGAGAGAGAGAGAGAGAGAGAGAGAGAGAGAGAGAGAGAGACTAATAATTAAAATATCAGATCTAACGGGTCATCCCGCCATAAGTCCGTACATGAATTCAAGGTAGAAAATTAAATTGATTAAATAGAATCTAAGGGTAGGAATGAACGAATAAAGGGATATCCCATGAAATCCGTAAATTAAATTCGATATCTAAAACGAAAATATATAATTTTCCATTGTATTACGACTGACTCGTAATTTTTCGAGGAGGAATTGTTCTATGATGATGAAGCGAAATTAACAAAAAAATTTTCACGTTAAATGACGTCCGACAAAGAATAAGGTAAAAAAGAAAGAAAAAGAGAGAGGGAGAGAGAGAGAGAGAGAAAATTTTCACATTAATTTTTACCTCCTTCGCTCGGTTTTCTCTATTACAATGACAATGAAATTTATTATTCAACGTTTATGAAACCGTTCGAATGTTGAAAAAGTCGTGTAAAGTGGAGATAATATTCTTCTATCGGGGTAGGGGTGGGGGGAGGAGGGGGAGGGGAGGAGGGGAGGAGGGGAGGAGGGGGAGGGGTGGAGGGGAGGAGGGGGAGGGACGATATTTCAACGATTCTACTATCTATATAGACCGGTATAATAGAGGGACCGACCAAACGGATAAGCGTTTATAGGAACTTGGACAAAAGGCTTGGCCGCGGCACCGTTCAATTCAGAATTACGCATCGAAGAGAACAACGATGGTTATGGGGGGAGAGAGAGAGAGAGAGAGAGAGAGAGAGAGAGAGAGGTGTATGGTGGGTCGGTGGCTGGACCGATTCGAGGGGATGGGAGGAGTAGGAGGGGGGAGGGGCCTCTCTCTATAGGAATTGGAAGCTGTGGCATTGCCATCAATCCACTATACGATCATTTGATTTCGATTCATTGTCAGTCAAGCCACTTCCTCTCAACTTGCTTGGAAAATTAGATACGTACGTATAATATGGACGTATATATGCGTATATATATATATATATATGTGTGTGTGTGTGTGTGTGTGTATGAATCGAACTAACAATAAATAGGCATTAGGTATTACGTATAACGATAGAGATTCATGGTTTCAAACGAATGTTAATATCGATCGTACGTAATAGAAATTTCGAACGATTTTAAATTAAACGCCGTTTATCGTTCAACGCGAGTTTAATAATTTTCTTAAAAAAAAAAAAAAATACGACGTTGACATTAAATTGTCAATGACGATAACGATAACGGATTTAAATCATTTATGATTATAATTGTATATCTTTTTCATACTCCCCTATTTTTCTCTTTCTCTCTCTATCTATCTGTTTCTTTGTCTGTCCATCTTGGTTCTTGTCTCTTATGATTTGAACTCGAAAATGAACGAACTGAACGGGTGAACAGGTGTCAAACGCTATCATGTTCCATCTCTCAGGGAAACCACGTACGTTACCTATGTATATAGGTATATTAGTACATAGATATATACTCATAAATTCGAGGCCGAACTTGTTAATATCGTCATTTGTCACTTAAAACTCTTGCAATAATGTACATACTAGTGACGTTAATCAAATCGACTCCATGTGAGCAATTAAACGGTATACGATACATATCGAAATCGGTCCTTGCAATACTCTAATGAATCCAGTTGGTGACCGCACGACGTGACTATTATCCGATATAACGTGCTTGTCGATCGTGAACTACGTTTCACGAGTTAAAGCACGCGAGAAACCAATAATGTTGACATTTGCAAATCACCTTTCTAAAAAGCTATTAATTGCATTTATCCTCATTATCGATACGTTGTTTTATGCCAATGTTACGGATCGTATCGTTGAGTCATTAATACCGGGTATCTGGCTAAATCGATCGAGGACTCGAATCGAAACAACTCACTCGATCGATCTATCTCGTTCGAGTACGCAGATTTGTAGAAATAGGATGGAAAGAAAAGTAAAATAATTGTAACGAACTCGTGTTATAGGAGGTCCACGATGAACAAAAAAAATTATATATATATATATATATATATATATATATATATATATATATATATATATAATATATATATAATAAAATTATATATATATATATATGCATCCTTTAATAATTATTCCGAATAAATAAATAAATAAATAAAAGGATAGATGGACAGATAGATAGAAATAAATCGGATATATATATATATGTATATATATATTTTTTTTTAATTTATTCCTATCTAATCCCCTTTGCGTATATTGCGATTTATTTTTCTCTTTTATTTATTTATTTTTTTTTTTTTTAAGATTGCACCGGAAAAAATTTATCCCCACTAATAATATCAAAGTATAAAGCGCGTATATCGGTTTTGATTCGTTAGATTACATTTTCAAGATTAGTTTGCGAAGAGTATTATGAAAACGACCACTTTAGCATGCAACGAAATAGGGAGAGATAGCGTATGCTCTTGGACCGAGCACACGTATAACACACATGTATAACACAACTACGCTACACGTTGGATTATTGACTAGCTTGTTCGGTTACGTCACACACGTTACTACAGCTTGCGAGATAATCAGTTCTACGTGCAAAACGATCGGTCCCACGGAAAAACGAGCTAATACCAGACACGAACATTACCCCACGATATTATTCTAACGAATCTCTCTCGTATATGCTAAAGATCTCTGCATACAATGCATATTATATCAAATATATGTGTGAGTGTGTGATATATATATATATATATATATATATATATATGTATGTATGTATGTATATACCTGGTTCTACGTTTTATTAAAACAAATTTTTTATTCCGAGGGAAGAGAGAAATGGAAGAAAAAAAAAAAATTAAAAAAGAAAAAAAGAGGAAGAAAGAACACTCGTTAAAAACGATAAAATATTAAAACGTTGTTATCCTTATCGTAAGATCGTTAATGAGAGGGATTAATTGTTATCGAAAAAAAAAAAAAATATATATATATATATATATATATATATATATATATATATACATATATAATAATAATAAGAAGGAAAAAAGAGGAAAAAAAAAAAAAAAGAAGTAGAAGACTTATTTCGCTGCTCGTCTACGTCGGCGTCTGCAGGTAATGCGATTCTTTTGCCTTATCAAGGAAAAAAAAGGTGGGAGAAGAGAAAAAACAAGGACATTAAAAAAACACAAAAAAGAAAAAAGAAAGGAAATTAATTCGTAAATTAATCCATAAAACTGTGACGACGATGGTTACTTGTAAAGGTATTTCGTTAGTATTACATTTATTATCTGATACTAAGGGAGTAATAACAAGATGGTGGTCTCTCTGTTGCGAATCGTTCGAGATTGCGATCTTTCTCTCTCGAGAGAGAGAGAGAGAGAGAAAGAGAGAGAGAGAGAGAAAAAAGGAAGAAAGATATAAAACGAAACAAAGAAAGAGAGAAAGAAAAGGTAAAAAAAAAGAAGAAGAAGAGAAAGGAGAGAGGACTCCTTTCATGAGCGAGGAATCACAGAGTTCGCGGTTCGTTCGCCGAAAGAAAGAATTCTGAAAAAACAAATTCTCGTCGTTACGATTTACAGAGACGAATTCTCGGTAAAACTATTCGTATTCCCTTGAAAATTCGAATAAATTTGTCTTCTTTTCCACAAACGAAATATAACATACGTATATAGACGGATATATACGTATAACCACGTACGTGTATATGTTCTCGCGTACGTATACGTATATATATATATATATATATATATATATATATATATATATAAATATATGTGTGGGTGTGTATGTTTTCTATATGTATTTATGTACATGGACAAAACGCGTACACATGAGACTAACAATCGAATCGGTTAATCCGTCGCGAGCGAGCGAGCGAGCTTAAAACGTTAACTCACAAACACGTTGGAATTTTCGAATCTAGCGTTGTTCCCGACGTAAAAAAGTTTATATTTACGAGCGTTGCTTCCGCCGACGTAATATTTTTACGTTCAAAAACGATCCCAGGTCTGGCCTCTGAAAGTCCCGTAGGAACTGAAATTCGCATTACCGTCGTTCTGTCAATATCGAAAAGAGATATACTACGCGGGTGTGTTTCTAAAAGGTTTAAACGTTAGAGCTCGCCCGGCTAACCCGTTGCCCCGTCCTACAGCGAAGAAACTCAGCACAGATGTTCGTAAATCCTTAAGAGAGAGAGATAGAGAGATAGAGAGATAGAGAGAGAGAGAGAGAGAGAGAGAGAGAGAGAATCGTTTTACTTATATCCTAAGCTATTTTCTAAGATTTTCATTCTGAGATAAAATGTAATTCGAGTTAGATATTTCGTATAAATTACTTAGCCTCGTTATTCTCTATTCGAATTCGTTCGCAATTTCGCGGTTAAGTTAATAGAAGGGAGAACACGCGCGCCAGAGAGAGAGAGAGAGAGAGAGAGTGAGAGGGAGAGAGAGAGAGAGAGAGAGAGAGATAACGAAAGAGAAATAAAATAATAAAAAAAAAAAAAAGAAGAAATAAAAAAAAAACACAAGAGAGAAGATATAAAAAGTAAAGTATTGTTACGCTTGTTAACTCGATGCGAAACCACCCACAACCTGGAACGATTTTAAAATTAAAACGTGTTAAGGAAACTAACACTGCGAAAAAGGAACAACTTCGAGGGACTCGAATTTTCTTGTAAAAGCATTCGTGCGGTATCTGCACACACGGAGTGGCACGTACACAGGGTAAACTAGTCCGCGGTAAATTAACATCGTGTTGTAGCTCAAGCTGCAATTAACGAATTTTCGAGTTACTTTGAAAGCTCGCGAGAGAGAGAAAGAGAGAGAAAGAGAAAGAGAATGTGTGTGAGAGAGAGTGAGGCAACTGAAAATCTGGGTAAGCTTAACGAAAGAGTCGAAGAGTTCATATTGAAACAATCCTTCCATTAACTCTGAAATACATATATATATATATATATATATATATATATATATATATATATATATATATATGTATATATATATTACGTGATCAATTAAATTTTGCTTGAATTTCGTCCTTTTTTTTTCTTCTTCTTCTTCTTCCTCTTCTCTCCCCCTTAGAAAAATAAAACTCGTAATAAAAATAATCGAATTATGCAATGAATACGATGATCGCGAACAGAACCCGGGCAAAAAAGGGAAGGTCATAATGGAAGAAGAGAAAAGGTATAAGAAGGAAGAAGTAATTTAAGTTCGCCTTTTTCTACTTTACTTCTGTAAGTTGAGAGAAAAAAAGAAAAAAAGAAATACAGAAAGGAAAAGAAAAGAAAAGAAGGTAGAATATATAAAAAAAAAGGGGTGGGAGGTGAGGGGTCCAACTTATGGAGACATCTGAAAGACATTAAAGGTTAATTTTTATCATTGTTGAAGTCTAGATGTATCTCGTGGCGAGTTCCAACGTCATCGCCATTGATGACGTTTAGGCACGTTTTGGATGGGAAAATGTAAGAGGTAGGGAAAGAGGAAGAAAGACAGACAGACAGACAGACAGAGAGAGAGAGAGAGAGAGAGAGAGAGAGACTATACGAGTCGCTAGTGATCGTACGTTTTAATCTCTGTCGCAAAGTTTAATGGAATGCGTACCATAATTTCCCGTTACGTGGCTCGATTCACGTGGAGAAGGTGAGGAGGAAGAAAAAAGCACGTGGTGTTCCAAATCTCTGGAAAATTACAAATGACGAGGTAATACTTGTCTCTCTCTCTCTCTCTCTCTCTCTCTCTCTCTCTCTCTCTCTCTCGCTCATTCAAGGACTTTCCAAATGGTCAAATGCACTCCTTTATTTCATTCGAACGAACACCAACGAGAACGCAATCAACCTCCAACTATACGCGTCTGTATATACGTCTAAATACAAAGGATTATACTCGAGAAAAGAAAATCGTTTGAAAGTCAGTTGATACACTCGTATCAATCCTTCGATTATCGCACATAAATCTCTGTCTAGACTGTCACGTAATCAGGATCGATACTACATCGCGATTAATGAAAACGAATCTGGTTACGATTGATTCGAGAATATAGTTCTTAATTAACTAAACTACGGTCTATTGATAACATTTAATTAAAT
>OU426861.1:6008630-6016130 GCA_911387685.1 Dolichovespula media | reverse complement strand
TTCCTTCGAACATAAACGAACTGATAATCAATGGAAACATTCTCGTCCTCCCTTTATTTTACTCGATAACGAAGATGATTCACTTTCTTCTTCCCTATGTATTTTCTCTGTCGTTTTTCTTTTTTCCATTTTGTTGTTCTATCTTTACTTCTCTCCTTCCCATTTTCTCGTCTTTCCTCAACAATACTTCGACGTAAACGAAACTGGGAAAATAATTGCGTCGATTCGTTAATATTGCATTTAATCGTTCGTTCGTCATCGTAAAATTTCGAATACATTTCGCACGATGCTCCTATCTTATCCGCAAAAAAAAAAGAAAAATAATAAAAATAAAGCGTAATCGTGTGAAACACGGGAAACCCGTCTGCGTCCGGTTACCCTTGTATCAACAAAATATTTCATTAATACGAAACTCCGATCCTAATTATATAAAATCGATAATTCCACTCGAATCATATTCTAATTGTCGAAAAGGGATTAATATGCCATGATTAAAAATTTGAGAAGCGAGCGTTAAAATATCGAGTACGATAGAAATTCTATCGAATTAAGGATCTCCTCTCTCTCTCTCTCACACGATCCAGCCCGATCCGATATTGCAAGATAGGTCGTGACACGATTATCATGAGGCAGAAACTTTCAGATGGTAATGATATTTCGTCGGGTACTTACAACCGTGTCGAGAGTTAAGATCGTGGATGGTAACCATGCTGGCGTTACCATTGCTACGAATAGCAATAGACGGGAATGACAGTGGAATAGGTAGGGATGTTCGAAGCAACGGTAGCGGAGGGGCGGGAGAGAGAGAGAGAGAGAGAGAGAGAGAGAGAGAGAGAGGTCTCTAGGACAAGGTGTAGGTTAGATATGTAAGCTAGCAGCGTATATCCTCGCTATTGTATCACTCCATTAAACATTCGCTGCAGTGCACTATAAACCACGATATAATCTCGCAATGCGGTAAACACTAGCGTGTTGAACGAGTACATAGTTATATACCGTGATAGCCTACTACCAAGTAGTGAAAGCTCACTAATACTAATGTTAATACTTACTCCATAGACATAATATATTTAGCTGGAGAACCGATAGTGGTATACGTAGATTCGTCTGGAGCGAGGGGGGGGGGTAGGAGGAGGAGGAGGTGTTGAAAACGCGTCGGGGCCCGTTTTGAGCTTAATCAAAACCAAAAGACGAATACGCCCTTCCGATGATTAAGCTCCCATCAAAGTTCCCTTTCGAATGAAGGAGAAACGGATGGATTATGAGTGAGAGAGAGAGAGAGAGAGAGAGAGGGAGGGAGATATATATATATATATATTTATATATATGTATATGTATATGAAAGGAGATGAGTTACATGATTATAACGTAAGCAGGATCTTCGTATATATGGTAAATCCTGCTACCTCCACGCATTCTGAAATATTTCCTATCATATTTAGAGAGATTATTGCGTACTCTTGATGAACTCTTGATGTTCATAATCACTTCTTCTCTTCTTTCAGGCTTTGACATTTATGGACGTAACATAATTAAACGAGCAATAGCTACGAACAATGTACGGAACGATAAATACAAACTACACGTACGATGTTTCCGCGAGATTTTCGGACATACGTCTGTCTCATTTTCTCTCTCTCTCTCTCTCTCTCTCTCTCTCTCTCTATCTCTCTTTCTCTCTTTGATTTTTACGATAAACAGCAACTGTCTTGGAGTTCCGATGGTTAATGAAAGAAATAAATAAATAAATAAATAAAAAAAAAAAACAGAAAAAATAAAAGAAAGTAAGAGAACAATCTCTTATCCCCCACCTCCCTCCCTCACCACCATTCACGTTTTTCGAGTATAAATAAAGTTTATGAGATTCAGAGTATAGCCCGTTCATTGAAATTGTATTCTGTCACGTGATATAGTAATATTGTGAAACAATAACGTAATATCGTTTCGTTTTGATATAACTCAGATATACACACACACACACACACATCATACTTTTTTTTTCTTCGGATAAAAACGCGGATATTTCAATTTTTGGCATTGATGTTTAAGAAATTGTGAAATTATACGGATCCCGATCGTTCCTTCGAATTTCAAGTTATATTGATGGACGAAGAAGTTGTCCTCCCTCTTTCTCTCTCTCTCTCTAAATCTCCCTCTTGCTCTCGATAGAAAGGGTGCGTCTGGCTGCTAACAGACTGCGGTAATAAATGTGTCTACGTGTCGTGTACGATCGCCTCGTTTCGATCTCTACCGCCATTCAAAGAAATATATTATTCGTATAGAAACAAAAGGTTTTACGAGCGATAATTTGTCTCTCTTTTAAACAGAATGGAAAAATATTAAAACGTATGTTTATGATCGTCCTCGATTTCTCTCCCTCTCCCTCTCTCTCTCTCTCTCTTTCTGGATTTGGCTTTCCCGATTCATTTATTTATTTTTCATTTTACTCGAATTTCGTGTTACAAACGAAATAGGAAAAGGAAAGGATTTTCGAAAAAAAAAAAAAGAACAAAGAAAAAAGAATATTGTTTATCTCCTGAAAATAATTCTGTAATTTCTTTCTCTCTCTCTCCCTCTCTCTCTCTTTCTCTCTCTCTCTCTCTCTCTTTCTCTTTTCTTTGTCACCATAATTTTATTTCGACCACCCTGATATAAATAAAATGTGAATACACACACACACACACACACACACACACACACACACACACACACTCATCCACACACACACACACAAAGTTTATATATATATAATGAAAAGTATAGTTATATTACTGATTTTATGCAAAACGAGAACGGATGATGTACCAGGTAGATACAAACGAGACATAACAACACCTTCTGGGCTCTAACTCGGCGGCTCGGCGAATACTTTTGAATTTATATTAAAACACCCGGTTGCAGGCAGACGCTCATCTCTTTCTCTCTCTCTCTCTCTCTCTCTCTCTCTCTCTCTCTCTCTCTCTTTCTCTCACTCACTCTCTTAGGCACGAGCCACGAAATTTCCCTACCTCGTGAGATTTACAAGAGAAGTTGTACGGTTTTCCCCTTCCTATAAAATATTTAATTAGTTGTCTTAATGCCTCGCTACCTTCCACTTGTTTCTCCCACCTCGGCAAACTTTCATGAATCCTATGAGGAGTGAGAGAGACGGAGATAGACAGTGAAAGAGAGAGACATAGACAGAGACAGAGCCATAGACAGAGACAGAGCCATAGACAGAGAGAGAGAGAGAGAGAGAGAGAGAGAGGGACGATGAGAGAATGAGAAAATGAGATGGGAAATACAGTTTAAACTTGCAAAGTATTCGTCGTATTCCGCGAAAAAGATCATGGTCTTGAAATAACACGGTCTATCTCTTTTCAACTTGTTACGACGAAAACCCCTTAAGTAAGTAGGGAACATTACCGGGCATTTCTCCATCATTTTATTTTTACCGCGTATTATCTCTTTATTTATTTTTACAATCGACCAGGAAAAAAAAAAAAAGGAAGAAAAAACGGAAAAGAAGAAGAAGAAGAGAAAAGTAAAGGACGGACACCTACGTTCGTCACGAAAATACTTTCTTCTCCTTCGCTTACCATCCTCTCCTCCCACCCACCCACCCCCCCCCAACTTGCTCCCTTTTCTCGATTAATCTTCGAACCGTTTTAAATATCTCTTCGTAATTAAGCTTGGCTTGATCTTTTTTATCGATCACCGTGTATAATTAAAGCTGACTTTCCCGATATACTACATAGCTAAATATATATATATATATATATATATATATATATATGTATAAACACATATATATACACGTATATATGACTATACTTAACTAGATCTATACATATGTATATGCCTATATAATATATACATAAATTCGTATGTACATCGAACGAATTTCATTCAACTAACCCTCATTAATCCGGACGATGCATAATTTTACGAAGCTCATCTCGTTTACTCTTAGACTCTCCTTTCGAACATTTTCTGTCCTCTCTCTCGTCTCTTTTTCTTCCTCTTTTTCTCCTTATTATTATTATTATTATTATTATTATTATTATACTATCTCTTCGTCCTTTTCTTAGTCTTTCTCTTCCTCTACTTATCGTCGCATCTTTCCAAGAATAATCCCTTTTTTATTGGTCACACTTTAGGGATGGTAAACCGTCATTTTTATCAGAACTACCTAACCCTCATATCCTCCTATCCTATCGGCCTCTCCCTCTCTCCCTCTCTCCCTCTCTCTCTCTCTCTCTCTCTCTTTCATTTTACTAGACACGATACCAACAACTATCCTTTCACTTACGTCTCCGAGTATCATAAATTTAGTAGCAATTTTATTCCTTCCTCGGCGCTACCGTTAGAACTTTTTATTGTCGCCTTTAAAACAAAAGCAGACTCTTTCTAGATGCGTTTTATACGTAATCTCGTTCGATTCTACGACGTCAATATGAAATATATATATATATATATATATATATATATATATATATATATATATACACGCACAGAATGGACCAAAAGTTCCTAGGTGAGTTACAAGTTACCCAAGCAATTTTATAAATCAATTAGGAGACTTTCCTAGGTTAATTTTTGTTGTATATCGTAATAAATAAATTAAAAAAAAAGAGAGAGAGAGAGAGAGAGAGAGAGAGAAAGAAGTTTCTCTCGGGGCCTTGTAATTTTACGGACTGAAGATAAAAAAGAAAAGTAAAAAAAGAAAAAAAGAAGAAAGAAAGAAAAGAAAATGTACCCAAAGAGCTTTCGTCGGGAACCATCATTCCCCATCATTCATACGAATTTCATTGCGAACGTGTGGATAGAAATAACGTAATGAAAATATAATTAAAACGTGTTCCCCTCTGTGAAAGTGAATTATTATTATCATTATTATTTGGATGCATTAATAATAAAATATGCCATTTGAAAAGTTCACTCTCTCTCTCTCTCTCTCTCTCTCTCTCTCTCCTTTGGCTTACTATCTCTCTCTCTCTCTCTCTCTCTTTAACTTTTCTATATCACAGGTACTTATATAACGAAGCCTTTTTAAGGACAGAAAGTTTTCGCGGTCTGGTGACGAAAAGCTGTTGGAAAATTTATTTTCGTTAAATATTCTTTCGCGTTCTTAATAAAAATCCATCGATGGTAAAATGATAAAGTACAATAGGATTTGTAATTCCTTTAAAAGCCGGAAATATAAACGATTTAACCAATATATATATATATATATATATATATATATATATATATATATATATATTATGAAACGTTGAGATAAAATATAATGGAATTGTTGAATTACGTGATCAAAGCGCCCTTTTAATTACCAATTAATATTTGTGAAAACTCGAGGAAGAAGACAAAGAAAAAAAAGAGAGAGAGAGAGAAGAAAAACAGAAAAAAAAAGAGAAGGGAGAGAAAGGGAAAAGAGAAAAAACAAAGGAGAGAGAGAGAGAGAGAGAGAGAGAATGAGAGAAAGAAAAAATTACCGTACCGTTGGTTATTCTCTCGCGCAAAGTGCATATTTACGATTCGGAATTGAAGGTGGTGCGCTCGAATCGTCTTTGTTAGTAGTTTTAACTGGGACGCTTGAAAAATACGGAAATGGCGTATAATATTTATGTATAATATAAGCTCGAACAAAAGCCTCTCATAAATATAACAAGGATGGAACGTTATGAGACTAAAATAGTCGCAAGGGCCTCACTGATCAAAGATCCGTAAGACTTGAAAGCATAAAAGCATAACCGGATCGTATTAAAAGCTGTATAAAGCAGAAAGCTGTAAATATTTCGCTGCTTCAGCTTCAGCTTCACGTTAATGCGATATATATTCTGTTATCGAAGCAACAATTTATCTTCGACATAATACGTAGATACGTAGATACATACATACATACATACATACATATATATATGTATATGTATGTATATGTTAACTAATGTGTAACGAAAAGGTTTCTAGAATAATTCGAAAAATCAATTTACCCATTATCGAAACATCGTAAGCCATTTTCATTTTTTCTCTTTTTATTTTGCCATATTGCGAAAGCTACTAATGGGTCTACGAACGTTTTCTCTAAATTGTCGAAAAAAAAGAAAAAAAGAAGAAAGACGAATCAATAATTGTTTTTTTTAATTTTCACCGAAGAATTTTTCTAAGTACACGTACTTCAGTACGCGTGTCAGATACTATCGGCGAAATAGAAAAAAAGAAAAAAATAAAAAGAGAGAGAGAGAGAAAAAGAAACGCGATAAAAGCTAAATCGAAATGTTTTGCAAAATAAAATCAGCTAAAATTACGTCCAAAAATAATTCAATATATGTATATATATATATATACATATAATCGAAACCAATGCATTTTCAATGAGCAAACAATGAAGTCATTAATAAACCGAATGACATCGATAATTTATTACAAACGTATTACCGAAATACATTTCCCGCTCGCGTAAGCTAAATGGATAATTATCTCGATCGCGTAGCATTATGTTGCAAGGAATTATTAAAACTCGTCGAGCCTTTGAAATATTAAGCAAATGAGAAATAAGATGGTTGAATTTGCCCCGCCCTGTGTTCCAATTTCTTCGAAATTAACTAATTATTTAACACGATGTGATACAACAAACGAATAAATCGGATTTCGAAAAGTTGAAGTTTCCTTATTGTATCTTCCTTAAGAGAAGCATAACGCTAGCTAAGATACATTATCTTCTTTGTTGCTCGTAATTAGAAAACGTACTGTTATCCAACTTCATCTGCTTCTATCTGTTACTCTCTCTCTCTCTCTCTCTCTCTCTCTCTCACTCTCTCTCTCTCTCTCTCTCTCTCTCTCTCTCTCTCTCTCTCTCTCTCTCTCTCTCGCTTCTTTTCTCTTTCCAACGCTGAGGAGTTTCGCAAGTTCAGAGGCTTCGAAGAAGGTCCTTGTTTCACGAAGTCCCTAGGCTATCCACCACCACTACCACCATCACCACCACCACCATCACTGCCATTACCCCCAACCCCTCTTCCACCTCTCTCTTTTCCCCTTCCCCGTTCAACTTACTCACACCGAACACCGTTAATAGAAAATAGAGAGATCGCAAAGAGCATCGAAGAGGTGGAGTCGAGGAGCGTACTTCAATGCGAATAGGAAAATCCGTGGCGCCGCGAAACTCTAACTTTTCCTCTACGACTATTTCTTACCCTCAACTTTTCTTCCTTTTCTTTTTTTATTTCATCTTTTGTTTTTTTTGTTTTTTTTGTTTTTCATTTCATTTTATTTATTTACTTTTTCTTCCTCCCTCTCCTCTCCTTCCTTCCCTCTTCTTCCTTCCCCTCCCTCCCCTCCCCCCCCCCCACCTTATATCTCCATTTCGTGTTTCCAGGTTTTTCGCTCATCCCTTCCACTTATCATAGCGAATGAAACGTGAGAAGGATAGAAATAGACTAATTTCGTCTTCGAAAAAGTCTCTTCCTTCTCTCTCTTTCTCTCTCTCTCTCTCTCTGTTTCTTTGCTCTTCTCTCTTTTTTC
>OU426861.1:5976130-6001130 GCA_911387685.1 Dolichovespula media | reverse complement strand
TTTCTCTCTCTGTCACACACGCACACACGCACAACTCTTTCTTTACAATTACGAAGCTATCAACGCACTAATTAAAATCACTTAATATCGTCGCTGCCCTTTTTTTTATTTTTCGAGATTGAGGTAGAAGAATAAAGAGGGAAATAAAAAAGGATAAAATGAGTAAAGTAGACGAAAGAGAAAAAGAGAAAATTTGGAGAAAGAGAGAGGGAGAGAGAGAGAGAGAGAGAGAGTGAAAGAAGAAAAAAAAAAAAGAAGAGAGAGCAAGATAGAAAACAAATTGCTCGGCCGAAACGGATTAATGGGGGGGAGGGGGAGGGAGGAAAAAAAATAAAGAAAAAAAGAAAGAAAGAAAAAGACACAAAAAGAAATGTGAAACGTACAGCACTCTGTCGAGAGAGAGAGAGAGAGAGAGAGATAGAGATAGAGTTATATATATAGAGAGAGAGAGAGAGAGTGAGAGAGAAAGTAAAAAAGAGTGAGAAGAAAATCGCGAAGCGAATGTTTCTCTTTCTTCCCCTCCTCTCCTCGCGATCGAATGGTAATAAAACAAAAAAAATATCGAGTTCTTCCGGCGGAATCGTTGCGATACGATACGAAAATTCGTTGAAACGCTTTATAAGGATGAACTAACACGCGGTGCGTTATTCTCTTCGCGAACTTTTCGACGACGACGCGGAAAGCTTCCGTGACCGGCGGTTGTTCGTTAGAACTTCGCCAATGGACTGCCGTGTGCCGCGGCAAAAGCTACGGCGCAACACGCCGACGCATCTACCCCCTTAGGGTACATCTTTCCTCTCCTCCTCTTTCTCCTCCTCCTCCTCCTCCTCCTCTACCTACCCCCTCCACCACCACCTCCTCCACCTCCTCCACCACCTCCCCCTCGCCCCTCCTGCTGCTCCTCCTCATCCTCTAGCACCTCCTACGGGTACTACTCCTTTGTCGCACCGATACTGTGGTCTCTCTCTATCTCTATCTTTCTCTATCTATCTATCTATCTATCTATCTATCTATCTATCGCTATCTCTCTCGCTCTCTTTCGTAAATCTATAGAGAGAGAGAGAGAGAGAGAGAGAGAGAAGGAGAGAGATGAAGGAGGGAGGGAGTGGATGAATTAGAGCAATGGACCATCTTCGAGAGACTCCAAGAAGAACAAAAAAAAAATAAAGAAGAAGAAGAAGCATCTATCCCTTATTTATTTACAATCGATAAGTTCGGCTACACCATAACTGTGATACGTGTATGCGGGAGTTGTATGGTCCCTCTCCCCCCCCCCCTCCCTCACTCTCTCTCTCTCTCTCTCTCTCTCTCTCTCTCTCTCTCTCTCTCTCTCTCTCTCTCTCTCTCTCTCTCTCTCTCTCCGCCCGTTCATTCGACAAATGTCGACTGATTTTCTCGAATATTTATGAACGATCGAATAACGATAAGTTAATGATCCGTGTGTGTGTGTGTGTGTGTGTGTGTGTGTGTGTGTGTGTGTGTGTGTGTGTGTGTGTGTGTGTGTATGTATGTATATATATATATATATATATATATATATATATATATATATAGGTTATATGTGGGATTGAAAATTATATTTAATTAATAACATTAATTAAAGTGAAAATTAAAAAAAGAAAAGAAAAGAAAAAAAAAGGTAAAAAAAATAAAAATAAATAAAAAAACAAAGAAAACCCTAAATAATTAAATTCGCGAAAAATAATATACGTATTTCATTGTTGAATACTTTCTCTGGTTGGTCCAGGATATATGTATGTATGTATGTATGTATGTATGTATGTGGGTATAATGTGAATTTAAAAATTGAATCTAATTAATAATATTAATTAAAGTAAAAATTAAAAAATAAATAAATAAAAAAAAGCTCTGAATAGTTAAATTCGCGATAAATTATATACTTCTTGTTGAATACTTTCTCTTATTGATCCAGAGAGAGAGAGAGATAGAGAGAGAGAGAGAGAGAGAGAGAGAGAGAAGAATTAAAACATTAAACTGTCACAATGGCAACGTATAAGTTCGTTAAATTATACAAGAGACGCTTTTATTTATTTGTTCATTATTTTCATTTATTAATTATTGTGTGAAACGAATTGTCAGTATACCACGAATACTTTTGGGCCGGTTACAATTAATTAAGTGTCAGGATTTCATCATGGTCACGTATGGATATTTTATTACAAATATTGATAATTTGTACGAAATACCGACCAAACAAATAGTTGAAAAATACTGATTAAATCTGTCCAAAACAGACGCATAATCGTAACAATAAGAAATTAATCTGGATGAAATTAATAATATTAATTAATTTCTAACGGAAGAGATATTTTTGTAAGATTAATCGCGAACTTCACGCTTAACGTTACGTACGTATACACGTATGTATGTAAACACATATATCCATTTACCAAACATACCGATAATTAATACACACGTATGTATCCATTTACCAAAAAGATAAAACGATATCTTTTCTCGCGTTTATACGTACGATTTTGTTAGTTCCAAAATAATCTTCGAAGTTACGAATGATTAATAATTTTCTATCGAGCTCTTCTATCGATCTATGTATAGACAAGCGCCGAGAGCAAAACTTTGTTTTAATACATAAAGAAAAAAAGAAAAACAGTTCTCTCGGTGTACCGAGTAAATCGAATTATAAATGAGAAAGGTTGTGTTTATATCTCGGATGGACGTATGTGACTATGCGTAAACACGTGAGTAGGTTGTCCTCCGACACCCTCCCCCTCCCCCTCCCCCTCCGCCCCCAGTCAACTTGGTCGCAAGATATATAACATACAATAAAATTTGATAATTTATAACAGTTATAACTTTGCCGGCAATTACGTCAATGAATTCCGCTTGAATTTCACTTGATTGTTTACATACTCGTACAACGTATACATATGTAAATAGGTATGCATGTTAACCGGACATCAAATCCTATTACTATTAAATTTTTAAATACATACATACATACACGATATCGCTGATTGAAATATGATTGTGTAATATGTATATGTATATATATCAATTTATTTAATAAATATATTTATATAAATATCTATAAAAGGTATACAACTAAACGCGATTTATGTATTATGATTAATATGTTTGTATATTATGATACAAATTTACACACACACACACACACACACACACACTTATACATGTCTAAGAGGTAGATACGTATATCAACTATATGCGAAATTTATATAATAAACATATAATATCTAAATAAATGTAAATGTTTATAAATTACAAATTTATATAACAAATATATATATATATATATATATATATATATATATATATATATTATGTATATATGTATACGTAAAGAGTTATTCGCGTATTCTTATGAAATTCGCGTTCTTTCATAGCCAGTCGCGTGATTTATGTTGGTGGAATAAGAAAATCGAAATAACTGAGAGACCGAAAGTTTAATAAAAACGTCTCCATTAAGCCACGCGTAGAGAGAGAGAAAGAGAGAGAGAGGACTCTCTACGACGAGCGACGAACTAGAACTGAGCGAACGACTATATCTCTCTTTTCTCGAAGGTGTGAAGCTGATCGATGGAAAGCATCGATCAAGCCCTCGGTCGCAAGCTACATTAACTTTATATTAAATACTTCATCATTTTCAAAGACATATCGCGTAAAGGCCGATTTCGTAGGCAATAGCAAGGACTACGATTTTCTATGGTATCTTTTTTTTCTTTCCAAAATCATATTGAATATTAATATCATTACTATTATTATTACAATAATTATTATTATTATTATTAATATAAAAGAAAATTTTTTAATTATTCGATCAGTCGAGTTTGACAGTATTCATAAAAAATTAGACTCTCTCTCTCTCTCTCTCTCTCTCTCTCTCTCTCTCTCTCTCCTACGAGAACCATGAGATTTCGTTCTTTTAAATTAAATTAAAAATCAAAAAAGAAACGACAAAAATTTTATATCTACGTACGTATGTATTCGTACTTATCAGAAGAATAATGTTTCAAACGCAATTTCGGCCAAAGGCATTGAGAAAATCGGACGATCGTTTCTGTTTGGCATACCGGTTACACAGGCTAACAAAGATATACAGGATCGTTACCAACTAAACTCTCAAGATTCCACTACATACATATATTAAGAGTAATTAATTAA
Organism: Dolichovespula media; assembly: GCA_911387685.1. NCBI lineage: Eukaryota > Metazoa > Arthropoda > Insecta > Hymenoptera > Vespidae > Dolichovespula > Dolichovespula media. The sequence goes on along the minus strand of OU426861.1, from coordinate 5,996,966 downwards.
ACTGCAATCTATAAAGTGTTAACTCAAACATTTGTACTAGAAACTTTCGATCGTTACATATTTACTTCCCCGTATCACAATCGATTTGAAATACGTCCAAATTTATTTATGTATATTTATAATATATATATATATATATATATATATATATATATATACCACATAAAAAAAATGTATTAATTTTCTATGTAATGACATAAATAAATTTTTTGTACGAATTATAATAACAGATTTATCATCGTTTTTCGATCACGTGAAAGAAAATATTTATAAATTAACGCGTAATATAAAACTGAGATATTAAACGAATAATTTTAACGTTCATAAAATATATATATATATGTACTTGAAGAAAATATAATAGAGAAAATAAGTACGATGTCAAAGATAAAGATAATGTGATTTTTGTCGATGTGAAGGACGTATTCTTTAAAAGCTTTTGTGTAAAAAAATCCCTAAAGCTTCTCTTCAATAGCGGCAGATAATACGAAAACAGAAGAAACAGAGCTTTGCAATGCTTTATCTATTTTTCTCCTTTTTTTTTTCTTTTTCTCTTTTTCTCTTTCTCTTTCCCTTGGCGCTCACAGTTTTGTAATTCTGATAACGATCGGGTAACTAAAGTCTCAGTAATATAAAAACTTGAAGTTTTAGAAGGAAATATCTCTGAATATTTTTCTCGTCTGATTCTCTCTCTCACACATTCTTTCTCTTTCTCTTTTTCGTACTTTATTAACGAATAGAAAAACGTCAGCTTGTCAAATTAATAAAAAAATTTCTGAAAAAGAGCACGTTCATTATAGAAATGTTCATTATTATTGAGCGAAAGAAATAATAAAGGGTAGAAATTACGTTTAGAACGTCAGGCAACTCGTCATTCAACGTATGTAACAACGTAGACTATTGTTAATGTTGCCGGGCGTTGCATATAAAACGATTGCACCTGCAATAATTGTTTGATGTAGCCCATAACAGATGACAATGGCAGAAAAACGTCCCCCACACCCCTTCGCATACGCATGTACGTGCTCGTATATACATATATGCATAGTTAATACAATATAAATAATTTATATTTAAATATATATATATATATATGTATGTATATATATATATATTATATGTATATGTATGTATATATTGATTTAAAGTCGAAAACACTTGTGAACGACAACGAATGAAAATGAAATATCATAGAAAATACATACACATATATGTATATATACATATATGCATACATGTATATACATATATACACACACACACACACACACACAAAGGAAAACTTGTCTCCCGCACGTATTAACGTAAAAATACGCGTTGGCTACGTTCGAGCCTGCACGAGAGAAAATATATAACAGGATTGTTTAAACTTCGTACGAAAGAATATTCTCTGTCAGACGTGCAAACGTAATAATATAGCCAAACTAAACGAAGGAGAGAGAATAGGAACAAAAGAAAAAAGAAAAATGAAAAAAACAAAGAGGAAAAAAACGTTATATTGCGTTGTTTATAAAGATTATATTACTTTTCGTGCCTGTGTATGGAGTGAAAAAAAAAAAATAATAATAATAATAATAATAAAAAAAGTAAAAAATCATTAGAGTTCCCAAACGTGTTTTCGACGTTCACGCAAGCTCGTCGAAATCGTCGATTAATTTTTCGGTAAGGTAAAAAAAACGTGAAGAAATTGAATGAACATGAAATTCTCTGTCGGATGAATTTAAAACGCGTAAAAAAAAAAAAAAAATAGAAAAAAGAAGAACATGAAACACTGTTTTCGTTCGTTTTACGATGGGAACGCATACGTTATTTCGTGTAGTATAACTCTTATTATCGATCGCACATTAAAGTAATCATGTATTTTTCGAATATAATTGAAATGTCAACAAAATGATTTACCCCAGTCGATAATGAAATTGTGGCGGTTGAGGTAGGCGCAACTTCCTTCGTACTTACGATTTTACAGAAATCAACCCCCGTAGGGTTTTAATGAATTTACGCTAAATACAAGTAAAATGTAAAGGAAAAGAAAAGAAAGGAAGAATGAACGAACGACGAACGATAAACTGAAAGATATGAATGCTGACAGGAGAGACTATTGGTTTGAAAAATAAACGAAAAAATAAATAAAAAAAAAAAAAAAAACAGAAAGGAAAAGAAAAAAATCTTGGGTAATTCATAATCCGATAATTAATACCCACCCCCCCCCCCGCGGGTCGTACGAATTTAATTTCCTCCCCTTTTTACGAGGATTTATAACCTGAAATGCGCTCGCAGTTTCGTCAAAGTTAACGTCAACGACATTCGAGGGCCATTTATAATCTTACACAAACTAACGGCGTTCGCTGTAAAATCGATTTGACATCGATTCGGTATCGATTTAACGCTCGAGGGCTCATATTTGAAGTACTCTTCTAATAATACGAAGACCGACCGCGTTAGAGAACGATACGATCGGCTATAATAGACATCGTTGATTAGTCGGGGACTCTAGGTACACACCTTCAAACGACACACCAACCAACCAGTCCCCCTCCCTCCCTCCCTCCCTCCCTCTTTCCCTACCTACCTACCTCCCGTCCACTCTACCCCACTCAATCCCATGTTATAAGCATATTAGGCGTCCGGGAAATGGAGATTCCCAGCTAGAGATAGGGGGAGACAATAATTTCTTGCAAATTGCTCCGTCCGTACGTAGTAGTGTATAACGGGAGAGTCGGTTTGAACCATAGGAAACGAGCCACGAAAGTAGTAATATCAACGGTAATCGTGTCCAATCAATTCATGGTGTTTAAATCGTTAAAACGGTACGGCCATGTGTCTTGTATGAAATAAATGAGAAACCAAACAAAAAGAATATATATATGTGTGTGTGTGTGTTTGTGTGTGTATACATACATGTATGTACGAGGTTACTCGAAATAATCCGAAATTATCAATGAAATACAATGAAATTTATTACAAAGTTACTTTTATATATATATATATATTTTTTTTTTTACGCTCGTGGATTATTCGTCATCGATCGCTCGTAAATTATCAGACTCGTGCGAGAATTTTGAAGGAAAAATTTGGAAGTTCAAACGAACGAAATAAAAAGGAAATGAAACTAACACAGTTTCCCTATTATCAGCCCGTTTTAAAGTCGTGTCAGCTCGCGCGACATAATCTAACCCGGTCTATCCACGTCTCTCGACAAAATATAAAACTTAAGTATAAGTTTGCTGTACCGTACACGTTAATTCATCGACGTCGAAGTCGGTATTAGAAAGAAAGGATTATGAATAATCATTGAAATACGCAGCCATTCGCCCGGTAGTGCTTGCTATAGATCGAATTTCGATAAATATCAAGCAATACCGACCCAGGTCTCACCACGTGGAGGTTGCTGCATTCGGAGACCCATCGGGCTAACGATTTACTCTACTGTAAGATAAAAAAATTCTCGCGTTAACGAGCCAATCTAATCTCGAATATTCGTGCGAACGAAACGAAAGCCACGGTTAGGACTTGCGAACGAACACTCACGCGTCGGTTTTACTGTAGAAAACAGAAAATAAAAAAGTGAGTCCTAACGAAATAAGGAGACCCATCTTAAAGAGGGGGGGCGAGCCCACACCCATGGGTCTCACCCATCCGAGTCGTTTAAGCAATAATTTAATAACAGTCAATGAACATAAATAGTCGACAAATGGCGTGTGTAAGTCGGAATAAAAATATTGTCCGTGTACCTTAATCTTAAGAAATTATTTTGAAATTCTAATACATTCGATCTATTCGTCTATTCAATTATGTACGATTAACTATGTTAAATCCACGTATAATTTATTCGTATGGATGTACTTGAATTTTTTCATTGAAAAAATACTTTTGACAAATGCACGCATTCGAACAGTAGTAAACCCCTAATAACTGTTGGTAAAATAATCTTAATTATTAATTATTCCATCTCGAATTCGCGATCTCACAATATCTATAAGTAATAAATACGAATGGTAAAATTGATTTGAATTTAATTTAACCATAGAGAGAAGGTAAAAATATATGATGAAATATTCTGTATAGTAATCTAAAGTAATAAGTATTTTATCTGAAAGAAATATTATTTTAGTAACGCGTGGCTAAGCTTGAAGAACTTGGCAAGCATCCCAGTGTCCTTGTTTCAGCTCCATGTGAACCTTCATTCAGTGCACTTTTAGCGTTACCCACAATTGCAATATCTTATGCGTTTCGTGACTATGAGGGCTTTAAACTTAATAGAAATGAAGAAATACACTACTTATTAAAGATAAAATTATTAATTTGGTTTAACCTTCAAAAAAATAAAAATAAAAAAAAATACATAAAAAAGAACAGGCGATAAATGTATCGAACTCCGACTTTAATAATATAAAAACGACAAAATATCAAATAATCCTAATCCCGTAATAAAATTGGACCTTGGCACTCGTTCCTTGCGCGCTCATTTTAGTTTTTCTGTGCACGTTGTGGTACAATGCACTTACAATCACTTTCAGCGGTAACCACAATTGCCGTATCTTGAACGTTTCGTACCTGTGACCTTAATATTGAACTCGATATTATTAAAATAAAATTATGAATTTAATTGAACTTCAGAATGGAGATAACGCGTAAAATTTATCTCGCGACTTTAACGTAAAACGTTGATTTTATTATAATAAAATTACGAATTTAATTGAACTTTAAGGGAAACGAAAAAGAAAAAAAAAGAAAGGTGCAAAATTTATTTACGTCTCGATTTTAATAATAAAAATCGATGGAAACGTGAATTGATCCTGTAGTTTCAACAAAATCGAACGAACATTCGATTAATTATTACGTAAAAGTGTGATATAAAAAAAAAAGGAAAGAATCCTTGAACGTTCCTTCTTAAAATAAGTTATCGCATTAAATGATTAAAAATCGAATCATAACGATTTCGTCCTGTAATCCAATGATTAATCCAGCGAATATTCGTTCTCATTCCTTATTTGAACTCGATTAATATCTATGCTCGACACTATTCTCGCGAGATAAGAATATTTAAAAATGTATTGAAATATTCGACACTTCGAATGATTACAATCAATGCGTTTTAACGATAAGACCCTATAAGATCCCGATCTAACAGATAAATGAAAAAAAAAAAAAAAAAAACGAGATAACCATTCACGAGTAGATCCTCCGAACGAAACAATTCATTCTTGTTGGTTAAATGCTCTTCTAGAAATTAATTACTGAAAAATTCTCTCGCTGTTTAAAAAAAAAAAAAAATTCTCCGACGGCTCCAAAAGACTCGTACGCTTATTGGATATAAATCGAGGGTGAATGACGATTCGTAGCTGATCGAACGCGAGATAGATCGACATCCTCGAAATTATTCGAGATCCTCTTCGATGATTCATCGACTCTATTACGCGATAGTCGTTTATTAACGCGTACGAGCGCTGAATTTATATAACGAAAAACTCTACTTTCTCTTATAAATATTATCAAATAGAGATCCGTGAGATCGTTCGAAAAAGCAAAAACTTTGCGAACGAACGCGGCCGACTCTACTAACGGTCGCATTGCTGCACGCGTACGATGCAAATTCACTTGTTATTTAAATCGCTCAACGCTCAACGCGAGAACTAACAAACGCTGCTTCTTTCTCTACGTCGCGAATTTTTTTAATTATTTTTATTTTTTTCAACGATACTAACGCTCGATTTCTTCGTTAAATTAACGTCATTAAATGAACGCGCTACAAGCGCGCGATTTCAACGATCTCCCGAAACAGAGAGATACGAAAAAAGAAGAGAAAAAGAGAAAAAGAAAACAAATTGGTGTCACTGTTATAACAAGCAGTAAATGGGAAAAAAAAAATTCTTTTGTAATTATTCGAGTAATGCGCGATATGGAAAGTATACTTACTTTAAATCCTCGTTGATACTTCCACGAACGACATCCTCCGAGAGAGAGAGTTTCGATGTTTACTCGTCGAAATACAAAGGACGACTGATCAAGAGGTAAAGTCGATCAAAACATTGACTTTGTTGACGTTAACACATAGCCGATGAATCGCCAGTTGAAAAAATAATTCTAATGCGAAAAGAAAATGAATATTATTTTAAGTACCTCGCGCGTTATCGTGTTTATAATGATTAAACGAACGTACTATTGTTTTTAGATAATATTTCAATGTACTCCGCGTACATTGTATATCTTTTAAATAATTACAAAATTATCGGAAGTATTGATTTCTAAGTTTTCGCGTTTAGAAGGAGAGAGTTTCGATGTTCACGCGTCGGAGTACGAAAGAGAACTAACTCGGAGATCGTCAAAGTTAAGAGATAACGCGTTTATGTTTATACGACGCAAAGTCGACTATTCCGAGATACAAATATTAAAGTATTAAAGTTTTCAATGAAAATTATTCTAAGTACCTCGCCCGTTATCGTGTTCTCAATGATTAAACGAACGTACTATTGTTTAAATAATATTTCAATGTACTCCGCGTACATCGTACATTGTTTAAATAATTACAAAATTATCGAAAGTTACGATAGAAATTTAGATGATGTGAAATATTAAAAGTAAAATTATTTTATGCTTAACATACGCCACATTTTATGTAACATTTAAAAAAACCTATTAAAGTTTAAATATTAGTTTATCATGCTGTTCCGCGTACTTGTATATTGTTTAAATAATGATTGAATTATTGGGAAATATATATATATATATATATAGAGAGAGAGAGAGAGAGAGAGAGAGAGAAACAGCTTCGATGTTTACTCGTCGGAATGCGAAAGAAAACTAATCGGATTTGTGTCAAAGTCAAGCAATAGTCCGTTTGTTGTGGACTTTAAATGTAATCAATGACTCCGTGTTCTAAATTTAACGCGAATTCAATTATGATATTGTATTATCTTATTATTTTATATTTATTGCGTGCGGACCGGAAAATGCGAGCACATCGTTTTATGCACACGACCAAGCGAGCAATACTTTGCGGAAAAAAAAACGCACACCACCTTTACAAGCTTCACAAGCTTCCTCCTCCCTTTAATAGCGAAATTTAAGTGGCGCCATTATGAGAAACTTTTTCTTTTTATCATGAAAAATATTAAAAACAACGTTTACAACGAATATGAGTCAAGAAGTTACTTTTGTTCGATTTTAATGAATCGTTTTAAAGACGAAGGTTTAAACGAGAACGTGGATTTTTTTATCGAATTTTTGAGGAAAAACTTTCATTTTTATGCATTAATTGGTTTTTTCCAAGGAGCAACATTTTTAACGCGATTTTCTTCGTTTCGTTTCTTATTTTTTTTTTTTTTTTTTTTTTTTTTTTCAAAGAAAATAAAGCCTTCGTAATAATTCAAGAAAGCCGTGTCTTCGTTTAAACTCTCGTCTTTAAAATGAGACCATGCTCGTCAAAATCGATCAAGAATTACGTTTCATTGAATTACTCATTGTTGGCGTAAACTATTATATAAGTTCAAGGGGGTGATGAACAGCCTTAAAATAAATTTTGTAAGCCTCTCCCCACACCCCTTTACGAGGATTTCTCCTCTACAAGGAAGTATAAAGGGTTGCCTTTCCCCGGGCGTACAATTAACGAATGAAAAAATGTAATTCCACGTAGATGAGAAGGATATTTTACCGTAACACTTTATGCAAAGAGAATAAAATTATCATTTATCATTCGTTATTTGTGTTCCTTTCTTTCTTTTTTTTTCCTTTTTTTTTTTTTTTTTTGTTTAAATAAACTTTCTAAAAGCCCCTCTTTAACGTAGATTTTTCTACGAAGTATCATAGATCACCAAGGTCTATCTCATGCAGTAAGATTAATAAATGGTAAAAATGTAATTCTATCGTGATGGATGAAATTTTATTTTAACGTTACATTTATTCCATCTAACGAGAAAAGTACGTTAACCAAGAAGAATCATTTCCAAGTGGCTGCCTATGGTAAGGATAGGTAAGTCGGAATACTCATTAACCGTCTTAAGGTGCTTATATCAAAAGAACGCTTAATATTCTCGTACAGCTCATTACTCTCCTCTATAGGTTGAACTTTGACCGTATCCAGGGTACGTAAAGCGATTACAAATATATCGCTTCGCTATATCCAGGTTCCGCCATTACGGTAACGCGAGTTCATCCATACGGGAGAAGGAGCTTTTACCATCACCATCACCATCACCATCACCGTCACCGTCACCACCATCACCACCATCACCATCACCAAACTCCTCGCCTCCCCTCTTTCCCTCCCCTCGAGGTTCCCCCTAAAATCTCATAATAACATAACTTTTAACGTCGAAATAACTGCCGATTTCTCCTATAACGCGTTCCCGACTTGTCAAGCCTCTTCTTATTATAAAAGTTTTCGCGAACTTGGGATTAAACTCGTTCCTAGATAAGGTCAAAGTTCGCGGTGTCTCGCTCCCGCGAAAAAAAATTCATCGGTGATTCCAACCATTCGTTTGTCGTCCTTATAACCGTGCCCGAATAATCCGAAACTTTTTATGGAAAGTGGCACGTCGATTAATCTCCTACGTGACCGGCGACATTCGATTCGAGTCAAATCGTTTATGAAACGATGCCTCTCCATAAAAGAGACCAAGTTCTTTTTTTACACCCACTATGTATTTTATTCAATCAATACCGCTCAATCGATTCAAAAGTTTTATAACAATGATTATTTGTCCAAATTATTAGCGATGTTTCTCGTATCCCTTGTTATTCATTAATAAGGAATAATAAATATGACGCCTGGGTACGAAAGTTTACATTCGAGTTTCATCGAAACGAGCCTTATAGGGCAAAAGAAGGGGAAAAGAAAAGGGAAAGGTGAAAAGAGAGAGATCGATGCGATTCGTGCGATTAATTCGTCACAATCGACGACATCCGTAGAAAAAGAAAAAAAAAAAAACGAAAAAAGAAAAGAAAGAAAAAGGGGTAAAAAAAAGAAAGAAAGGGGGTAGATTTGCTTCCCGTTCGAATGAAGAGAGAAAAATGAAGAGAACGGGAAAAGGAAAAAGAAGGGTGAATCCGTAACCACAAAAGTGAGAGGAAGAAGAGATACCATGAAACGGTTCCACTCTCAGCGTTCCTGAATGCATAACTCGAGCCACCCCTAGTCACCTCGAGCCAACTCGAGCCACCCCTAAAGTCGTCTACTGCTTCTCGTTGGGAAAGTAGAAATGTGTATGAGTGTGTCTGTGTGTCTGTCTGTGTGTCTGCTCGCTCGCGTACTCGCGCTAAAGCATACACGCGAGAGACAAAGAGAGGGAGAGATAGAGAGAGATAGAGAGAGATAGAGAGAGAGAGAGAGAGAGAGAGAGAGAGAGAGAGAGAGCGTGCATTGTGCCAGGCCGCGTAGCCCGTTTAATTAGCGAACAAATTAAACGTCGGGACGGCCACATCCGACATGGCCGCGCAATTAGAGGTATTATAAATTAATTATAACACCGTGACGCAGCCAGTTTTGTGGGATTCAATCTCGGAATGGGCTCACCTCCTGCAGCCCAAATGGATGCCAAACAACTTACGTATCCATCCTACCTTTGCTATTCTACCTCTTTAACCAACCCCCCCCCAATCCCCCAACCCCACCCCCATCAGCTCCCTCCCTACACCCTCCACCGTTCCAATCACCAAGGTATTCTATCTTCGACTCGTGAAAGAGTGGACGAGACGATTTTCAACGTTTCCGATTAAAAAGTTGTTATTTCTTCGGGAAGACTATATCGCTGTACACGTGACCTGTATCTAAGTGGACACATTGCTGTGCGACGAGTAACAGTGACGTTCCTGAATGGCCAAGAACGACGACGCGTAACGGGTCCATTGTTAACCATGTCATTGTCGAGAACGAGATAGCGCTCATTGTACAGTCGCATTACCATTGTTGACCCTTTCACTGGACAGCAACATGAATTCACTTTGATATACCTACCTGTCAAGGTAAATATATTTATCTATCTATAGAAAAATGATATTAATTCCATTATCATGAATTTAATTTAAAAAGAGAGGGAGAGGGAGAGAGAACAATTGGTTGTTACATTAAAAGACTATATTAATCTATTTTCAAATAATAGATTAATACGTTCCCCCTTCAAAATTGTTCTTTTACGTATCTCTCGTCGTAAACTTATAAGTGTCCTGTGACAGAGAATAGGAAGCGATTAAACGTAACAACCAACTGACAGCACCTGTTGATACTTGGCCGGCCATAGTTTCAGGTTGCACGTGCATACAATCGTCTCTTCCTGTATGTTTCATCCTAAATAATACTAATAATAATAATAATAATAATAGTAATAATAATGAAAAAAAAATTATAATAATAATAGTAATAATGATGACAATAATAATGTTATTATATTTATTAGTAATATATGTATAAAGAGAAGAGTCGTAGTTGTCAAGGAAATCAAGGATTTGTTGTCATATATGTTGATAATATATAAAAATCTGGTGATTTTAGTTTATTCGAAGTTACACACGACAAATATGAAAGATAGATACATAGACGTCGATAATCATTTCTCTGAATGTTCTCCGTAGTGTATGCGTGTGTGTGTGCCTTGAACTATGCAACCTTTCATACTTCGTCGATAATGTTGCTTGCGAGCGCCATCTATCGATGGAAAACTCGAAGCCCCTGTACGATGATAATTCTTTTATCATTGTTATTGCATGCAAGTAACATTATGTTGCCTACCATTAGGTGAGTCGAATAAAAATTTTATTGCGGATAAACGAATGCCTATTTTCGGGAGCAAATTAAAAATAGACTTAATTGAATAAACCAAAAATCAATGAATCGTAAGTCGAAAAGCGTCGGAAATATTTTTCTAAAGGTCTGAATCAAACGAGTTCGACTTTTTTCTTGCTTTTCTTAAAAAACAAAAAAAAAAGAGAGAGAGAAGAAAAGAAAAAATAAAAAGGAAAAAGCCCGAAGAGAAAATTCCCTCATTCTTTTTTTCCTTTCGTCGGCAGAGATTTTCTGTACTTTGATAAATTCAACCGCACGAGCCCGTCCATTAATATTCGACGTACGCTCGTTATTATCTTTCGTTCGTGACCGAACGTGCGGCACCTTCCATTATATTGTCGTTCGTGGGAATCCTTCGAAAACGCGCTACAAATTGTTTACGAGCAATATACACTCGTCCGGTTCATCCACAACTTCACCACCTACGCATTTTTTTTTCTCCCACCTCGATCTATTTGTGTATTCCGAACGAGCTTTCTCGGCGAACTTATCGATGAATTTATTTCGCGTATCGATTCACAAACAGAACATGCCTGATACTTCTCTCCAACTAATAATAATAACAAAAATAATAATAATAATAATAATAATAATAAGTCCGATGAGATAATGATATGGTAAGTCTAGAAAAAAGAGTTATCGATTTTTGAAATCGATTTAGAAATTGTTGGCCCACGCCGTATTTCGTCGTTAGAGATCTTCGTAAAAATAAAAAGAAAAAGAAAAAAAGAAAGAAGAAGATACTTTACCTTTAAATAAAAAGAAAAAGAAAAAATGATAAACGACGATCCAATTTTCTTTCTGGCATAAAATATGAAAGGGAAAAAATGTATGCGCGTTCCAAATTTTAACACTCGATACACGTAAAATTTTCCAGTCGAAATTAGTTTAGAAAAAAAAGTAAAAAATATCTCTCATCAATTTCAAAGTCGATCTATTATTTAAACCTTTATATATACATACATACAATCATATATACTAGATTTTCATATGGAACGTTCTCAACTGTCGAATAGTTTAATAGATACTATGAACAATTTTGAGTATAATTGTCTGTTTTTGACATTTCGCTAAATGTCGACGAGCAACGAAATTCCTAATGAATTCTGTCGAAATTAATACGAATGGAGAAACACTAGAAAGAGAATATGTGAAAGAGAGAAAGAGAGAAAGAGACAGACAGACAGATAGAGAAAGAGGGAGAGAAAGACGGAACGATCTAGGAAATATCCTTTCAACGTTACGTGCTTATTCTCGTGATTGTTCCTACAATTCGTACGTATGTACATATGTATGTATGTATGTATGTATATATACACACATGTGTGTGTATGTATATATATATATATATATATAGAACGTAGAAACAAGTATGAATCTCGAAAGTTAAGCTTAACGATACCACAACTTCGATTTCGTTGCACCACTAAACAATCACAGTTGGATAGTTAGAATTTACAATTCCTTCGTAAAATCAGAGTGATTGATAGGAACAGTACACGTGGATACATTGTTAAGCGTATATCGAATATGTTACTAACGAATCGTTCTATGGTATATTCCTTTTAAAACTATCAACACGTCTGATTTTGTCGGAGAGGAGGAGGAGGAGAACTCGGCGCGTAACATCCATCAATGTCGATTTGTTAAAACGATAAAACAAATACAAGATAACGATTTAAATGTAATTGTATTTAAGATAAATATACGTCTAATATTATTGATAACATTTTCGTATATGGCCATACATATTCATATACACGTATACGTCACCGTGTCGCTCAAAAGCTATATTGATTGGCTATATCGTATGAAATAAAAAATATAAAAAAGAATTATAAAATTAATGAAGATATAATGAAAAAAAGTGTTCTCTAAAATTTCATTCGACGTGTAAAAATAGAAGGATTGGGTCAAAGATTTCCAATTGAACGAAGAAAGGTTTCTAAACGGATCGAAAGTTCCTATCCTCGTGATAGTTTTATAATCTGAGGAAAAAAATGTTCGCCCCCAAGAAAAAAAAAAGGGAAAACTCGAAAATCGCTAGCAATCGACTTGGATAATCATCCAGGAATCTTTGACCCGCGTGAAAAACTTTTTAATTTGTACCCATCGTACGAACAATCAATGTAAAATAACTTATCGAATATATGAACTTTTATATTACAACATATAAAATGCATACATATATATATATATTTTTTTAGAGAAAGAAAAAATAATTATTTACCTTCGTAAATAAATTATCTTTTATTCTCGCTCGAGTAATAATGAACGTAAAAACAAAATGAAAAAGAAAGGAAAATGAATTTAATCGCCATGGCTTTTGAATTGCTCATATATATTCAATATACATTATGCATAATCCGTTTTATTCGACAAAAAAAATAACATTATCAGGAAATACATTATATGCAATATAATAATAACAATAACAATGATGATGATGATGATGATGATGATGATGATGATGATGATGATGATGATGATGATAATGATGATGATGAGATGATGATGATGATGATGATAATATGAAACTAAAAGAGAAGCGTAAGACCGACACAATCATCGTCACAATTACAAACACAACCACCCTTTCCTATTTACACGCAGGGTGTTACGTATATAAATTATATAATTAAAAGAGAGAGAGAGAGAAGAAATAGAAAAAAAAACAATCGATTCAGATGGAAAAAAAACAAACAAAATTTAATTGTCCCAAACATAATATCATCCTAACGAGTTAAAACTCATACGCGTATTCCCGTACGATTCGAGGTGACGATTATATATATATATATATATATATATATATATATATATAAAGAAACATACATACATACATATATATATATATATAAGTAGATTTAAAAATAAAATAAAATAAACAGAAAGAAGAATCAACGATCGAATTTAAGAAAATACATATGTATACCAATCCAGCCAAGCACGCAAGGCCGATGGACGAAATGGAAGAAGCTAAAGAAAAGGAGAAAAGAAGCTCGCAACATCCAATTTGAATATAAAATCTCACGGTAAGGTCCCCGATAAACCGTGGAAAAAGGGCAGATGTGATTCGATTGGATTTTCTTAACCACGTTCGAATTTCTTTTGCGTTCGCTTCGTTTTGAAAGGAAAACGGAAAACGGAAGATTGTGGAATTGTTAGAAGAATGAAGGGTGGGAGGGAGGGAGAGGTAGGTAGGTAGATAGGTAGATAGGTACGATAGGTACGATAGGTACAGTAGGTACATAACCAGAGAGGAGATTTGGCTTGTGGGTGGTAGTTTCGAAGAAAGGTGGCAGGAGTGGAGGGGTGGAGAGGAAAATGGGTATATCGAACGTGGTCACCCGGTGTCGTAAATTGATTTATCGAAAAGTACCTACCGTATCGAAATTGTATCGTTTGACCGGTAACGATAATACATACGTATAAAAATCAGAAAAAGGTTGCCTTACTACCCACCACCCAACCCCCTATAAGGTATAAAAGGGAGAAGAGTGGAAGAATCCTCGATCGTATCTACGTACAATATGTGTTTTTCCACTACGAAACTTTCTAACATAAACTTATATAATATAATATAATATAACGTAGGACACATAAAGATTTTCTCTTTGAAAATGACGTCCTTTTGGAAGCACGAAGTTTTCGTATTTTCGATTTGAACTTTTTTCTTATTTTTTTTTTTTTTTTTTTTTTTTTTATAGAAATCGTGTTAGACGAAAAAAAAAATAAAGGAAGAAGAGGAGGAAGAGGAAGAGGAGAAATAGGAAGAGGAGGAAAAAGGACGAGGAAAGGGAACCACCAATTTGTCAATCGATACACCCCGTATATACGTAAATATATAGAATATCTATATTTAAAACTAATTATTAAAATATATCGTATTCAAAAATTTACCGATCAAATAGAATAGAAAACTCGTTAATTAATTATCATGCGTCGTCTAAAAGAGAGGAAAAAAAAAAAAAACATTTTACACTTCCATCCAATTATTCACGACTATTCATTGTTATTAAATAGAACTTGGTATATCAATGTCTGTTAAATTATTATACATAGAAATTATTATACATTCCTAGTCGAATAACCTCTCTCTCTCTCTCTCTCTCTCTCTCTCTCTCTCTCTCTCTCTCTCTCTCTCTCTCTCTCTCTCTCTCTCTCTCTCTCTCTCTCTCTCTCTCTCTCTCTCTCTTTTTCGTTTCTTTTTTTTTTTAACTGGGTTCTACGTCAGCTGAACATAAGCCGGTAGACAGAGACCAGCCCCCGTGTACGAGATAAGTTAATTAGGGCACGCCTCGAGATTTCAAAATGAAAAAGTGAAAATATATTGCCACGATGCATCAATAGACACAAAGAGAAGAGCACCGTAAAAATTGTCTAACCTAATTGATATTTCTCAGATGTTAGACAACGCGTTATCGCTTTCATATATCTCTGTACACGGATATAAAATCTTTCTTTTATTTTTTTCCCTTGTTTCATACGAGTATTAGGCGTATATGAAATGAAAAAGGAATTAAATTAGCGAAATTAAAAAATAAAATGAAATTCGCGTAGATATTTCGTAGATGAGATCGACGAATAGAATTTTAAATGATCTGAAACGTCACAAAGATGGATAATATTTCGGTGTATTTTATTTTTGTTTTGTTGTCGTTATTGTTGTTTCGTTTTCTTTATATCATCGATAACGACGTGCGTTGTTTTTAATTAATATTATCCATATATTTGATATATTGGATTTACGAGCTAAAGCCGCTATCGGATATAATTTTAGAAAAGGAAGCAACAGGAGATATTTTCAGTAGTTACGGATCAAAGGAGTCACGTTCTCGGACAGTATGAAAGGCGTCGTACGAACGAGAATATATCGTCGTATCGTCAGGAGAAATGTTATGGGATAGGATGATCCATGCGAAAAGGGACGTTCCCTTTTTCGACGAAAAGAAATGTGTCTCTGACTGGGTTATGCGTTATGTACACGTGCATACATATATACATATATATGTATGATATATATACATATATACATATATATGTATGTGTAAATATATATATATACATAAATATGTATGTATATATATATATACATATGTATGTATATATATATATACATATATATGTATATATATACCCCATATACATACATATATACGTGTATATATACATATACATAAATAGTAGGAATATATGTATTATACCTACTGGCATATTCGAGGTGCACACACGCGTTATGCAAATTGCCAAGCGCGTTATCTTCGGGTGTGAGAGCGAGAATACGCTTTCCTCTTCCTCTTCCTCCTTTTCCTCCTCCTCCTCCACCTCCTCTTCCTCTTCCTCTTCCTCTTCCTCATTCTCCTCGTCCCATGGGAAATACAAACTGATAGCATGGCAATACGGACAACCCATTAACCTTCTCCGTACTATGTGAAATTGTGTTCGATATATTCTCTCTCTCTCTCTCTCTCTCTCTCTCTCTCTCTCTCTCTCTCTCTCTCTCCCTCTCACCCTCCCCCTCTCCCTCTCTTTCCCTACACGCATTGAATTCCTCGATGACAATATTATCCCTCTACTAACCCGACTTCAAAACTATACTCATCATCTGATATGCGACAATTTATTTTCTTTTTTTTTTCTTCTTCAAAAACTTCTTCCCTTTCAAGCCTACTCCCTTTTCAACCTCTTCGCGCTTTCTTCTTTAATTACCAAAAAATTTTACCCGATACTCGTGAAGAAAAGAAAAAAAAAAAAAAAATAAATTGACTTTTAGAAAAAATCTCTTTAATCGATATAATTACGTTTCTTCAAAAGTTAAAACTAAATGTGCAAAATAATTATTAATACGTGCATCGGTGTGTGTGTGTGTGTGTGTGTGTGTGTGTGTGTGTGTGTGTGTGTGTGTGTGTGTGTGTGTGTGTGTGTGTGTGTGTGTGTGTGTGTGTGTGTGTGTGTGTGTGTGTGTGTGTGTGTGTGTGTAAATGTCACTGTACCATACATACTATATAGGGTGACCACTGATAGACATGCGTTCGTAAAAGTTATTTTTGATTTTATAATATTCAGTCTTTCTCAATGGCCACCCTGTATGTATATATATATATATATATATATATATATATATATATATATATATATATATATATATATATATATATATATATATATATATATATATATATATATATATATATATATATATATATATATATATACACACATATATTTACATATGTATCAATGTATCGGTTCAGAAGAAAAGTTCGTAGCGTGTTTTTCATACGCCGTTTATTGGAAAACGCTACAAACTTTTGTTCCATTATAATACCATACACAAACGCACACGCACACGTACACGCACGCGCGAACGTACGCGCACACGCACACACAAACACACTGTACGTGCGACGTGCTCTGATAATAAAAAAAAAAAAAAAAAGTAAAAAGAAAAAACGAAGCTAACGTGCGAAAACGACTTAGCGAGATAAAAAAAAAAAAGAAAGCGTTTCAAGTTAAATACTCCGGTTATAAATATTCCGCAACGAGGTTTCGTTATTTAATAAATGATTATAACAGCTAATTGTAAAAAGTCAATAATTATCGTAAGAAATTGCGATTAGATCTCGTCGATTAATGGCGGTTTAACCATTTGCCTAACAAAACGGGACTTAAAAAGGACGCTAATACGAGACAACAAAATTTTCGTGAAATCGTTTAAGAATCGTTTAAAATCATGCACTGTATAATAGCTCAATGAGGGTTCCATTATTAATAAACGATTTTACATGACTTACTGTTAAAGTAACGCCATAATTAATCTAGAAAATTGAGATGATTGGTCTCATTGAAAGGAGATGTACTTTTATTTGTTAAAAAAAAAAAAAAAGAGAGAGAGAGAAAAAGAAAAAATCAATTTTTTCGCACATTAATAATAATTAACAATACCCTTTTTGTACCAGAACACGTCATATACATACATACATACATACATACATACATACATACATGCATTCATACATACATATACACACTCATATATATACATATATATATATATGTATGTATATATATAAACACATGATTGCACTGGATTATCAATGACATGGTAAAATCGTTGGAAACGAACGTTTTTATGGACCTTTACTTGAAAAATCACTTTATACAGTCTGTACACAAAGTGCGTATACAATTATCTTAGACACATTGGAAATAAGACGTATAGTAGCCTAACATATTTTTTTCGACCGCGTCTTTCACTAATGATAATCCTCGCTTCGTTACGTTTAATATAAGATCATTACGACGTTCGATATTTTGTACCATAAATATTAAACCGAACACGAATATCGAAGAACGATTCGTCTCACTCTGCGTTATCTTCCTTCTCTCTCTCTCTCTCTCTCTCTCTCTCTCTCTCTCTCTCTCTCTCTCTCTCTCTCTCTCTCTCTCTTTCTTTCTCTCACTCCCTATCTCTCTCTCTCTCTCTCTCTCTCTCTCTCTCTCTCTCTCTCTCTCTCTCTTTCTCACTCATACAAATACTGTCACTCTTTCACTATCACTCTCTCTCTCTCTCCCTCTCTTTCTCTCTTGCTCTCTATCTATCTCGCTCTCTTTTTCATAAAAAAAAAAACACACACACACACAGAGAGAGAGAGAGAGAGAGAGAGAGAGAGAGACACACACACAAACACGAGCAGCATCTTTTTTCAATCATCGTTGTGTCTCACTCCATCCTAAACCGTCCTTATCCCCTTTACTCCGGCAACTCTTTCCCATCTTCACCCCCTACCACACCCTCCCACCACCCAACATTCTCCCTCTGGACAACGCAAAGATCACCGACATTATATCTCCGATTTATTTTCAATAAAAAATATAATGCCCTCGATATTAGTAGCAAAAATATATAGAAAGTATGCGTAACACACTTCGCTTTGTTTTTCTTTTCCTTTCCTTTCCGTCGTGGTACTAACTACTCCTCTTCTTCTTAGCGAATATAATATATATATATATATATATATATATATATATATATATATATATATATATATATATATATATATATATATACATATATACATATATATATATATACATATATCGAAAGGATAAAAGAGAATGGAAAATGTTAGAAACGAAAGGAGATAAAAGAGAAAGGGGGAGAAAAATTTAAGAAAAAAAAAATGAAAGAAGGAAAGAAAGAGGAGACGAGATAAGAAGAGGAAGGAAATGTGGGGGGGAAAAAAAAACAAAAAACAAAAACAAAGAAAGAAAGAAAGAAAGAAAAACAGGAGGAGAAGACGAAGATTAAGATGAAGATGAAGATGAAAAAGTAGAAGTAGAAGTAGTAGTAGTAGTAGTAGTAGAAGAAGAAGAAGAAAGAGAAGCTTTCGAGAAAAATACGAAACATAATACGATATTTCTTTGAACGACGTCGAACAATCGATATGACATAATAACTCAAATATGTTTTTAATCTCTCAGTGGACGGGGGTAGCGCGCGGCACGGCTGTACAAATCATTATCGTTGGGCCCCGTTTTTAGAGATTGATAACAATCTGAGTCCGAGAATATCGCGTTTCTATATAAGATCTACAATTAAAAAGCTAGAAAACATTCTTTCTTTCTTTCTTTTTTTTTTTTTTTTTTTCATTCCTCGTACCTCGCGACGCAACGCGATCGCTGGTTGTTATTCCACCCCTCCCCCGGCCGATCTCTCCCATCCACCCCTTCACCCCTTTACCCAAACCCCCTGTGACCTACCCTCGCGATCGAAGATACTCCTTCCTTATCTTCCTCATTCCTGGAGCATTTTCTTTTTTTCACACCCAATCATTATTTTCATCACCCACTCGTTTTTTCTTTTCTCTTTTTTTTTTTTTCTTTTGTTCACATCTCGCGCACGGAGATACTTCCGAACGAGTGACGTTTCTTCTTCTTCTATCTATCACGATCTCTCTCTCTCTCTCTCTCTCTCTCTCTCTCTCTCTCTCTCTCTCTCTCTCTCTCTCTCTCTCTATCTATGTATGTCCTATCTATCTATCTATCTATCTATCTTTCTTTCTTTCTTTCTTTCTTTCATTCATTCTTTCGTTCTCTCTTTCGACAATATAATTACAATTTAACGAGAGCACAATTTTGTCGGTAGTCCCATTCTTGCTAAACACTTCGCTCGAACAGATAGATCGTTGTCGTTGTAATATATGTGTGTGTGTGTGTGTGTTTACAATATGTATATGTTATATTTTATTAACGTCGAGACGATAGTGGCGGTCAATAATAATTTGTCGAAAGGATCGTCGCAATAATCCCGAGGAGAGGGGGAGAAAGAAAGGGAAGAGAAAAAGAAACAAAAAAAATGGCCATCCTCGATCCGATAGATCGTACGTATACGATAGATCGTTAGAGACGTCCTCATAAGTCCTCTTTTTTTGTTTGTCTCTGACTCTCTCTCTCTCTTTCTCTTTCTCTCTCGTTTGTAAGCCTTCGTCACAATGCTATAATTAATTCATATAAATCCGTCTTACGTTGAACCTTTAATTACTCTACTACTCTCCCTCCTCCTCCTCCTTCATCTTCTAACTTTCCTTCTCTAACCTCATTCACATTTTATTATTTCATTCTTCCTATCTATCATTCTTTTCGCAAAAAGACACTCCGCTTTGGCGCGTAAAAAATGTGTGAAACGAAGCGATTCACTGCGAGCAGCAGAATACGAAGATGAGAAACATATTTATGTATTTTTATGTACGTACGAAAGAGAGGAATCTTCGTGTTTCTCCATGTTAATAATACGTGTTTTCTTTTCTTTTTCTCACTTAGCGTGTGTGTGTGTATGTACGTGTACGTGTACGTGTACGTGTACGTGTACGTGTACGTGTACGTGTATGCGTACAATATGTATGTACGAAACACCAACTTGCGAAAATAACTTGCAAACGATTGTTGTATTTTCTTAACTGCATCGATGCAACTATAAACGGTGACAAAAGAGAAATTAGTTTAATCAACGTATACACATTCGTGTCTCTTCAAACTATACGACGCTATATATAT
>OU426861.1:5968630-5971130 GCA_911387685.1 Dolichovespula media | reverse complement strand
CTTCAGTATCTTCAGCTTCCATTCTTTGCGCCATAGCTTCATTAGCCCCACCTAATCTTAATGGATCCAATGCTGTTCTCAGTCGTTCCACGTCCGGTGGTTCTGGTAATGAATGAAGCCGACATAATTCTTTAAGGAGGATTCCAACTTGATTGATTACATGGTTGTCTCGACCAGTGGTGTTGCTTAAAATCTGTACTGCATTGGTGACACTGGTCTCTTCGGACTCTGCAAACCATACTGGCGGTGTGGAGGGATACGTTTCCTAAGGAAATAAATAACTTGTACTTTTACAATGTCGAAACTATGAAAGATATATTTTATAAAGGTATACGCATGCGTGTGTTCCTACGTGAAAACCGAATGTCGTTTTATTTATACGTGTATATATAAATGTATATAAAGGAAAGGAAAGAAACAAAACAAAAGAATGGAAAAAAGAGGAACCCAAATTTCCAACGACAAAAATTCTTACTTGTTCGAATACAGGCGTCTAAATAAAAGATAAATATTGGCTCGCAATGAAACAAATACAAAATGATACTTGTCGCAAAACAGAAACTCTTCACAAGCGTTATACATATTCTATAGATGGATACCACGGTAATTATTGGAAAAGCATAACGTCGAAACGATCGATGTGCTATTTCGACAAAACAAATACATATGTACATATATGTGTACATATATATATACATATATATATATATATCCAATATCGACTCGAAACCCTGGAATTCGTTCGCTCGAACGATACCTTTTTCACCCATATGTACTTACTTAACCCAATCAAAACGAATCTCTCTCGAAATCATATCAAAATTAAACTCCACTTTGTATCGTTCATACGTACGAACGTTAACGATGATAAAAAATTTATTTTACGCTCGTTTTTTATCGAAAATATCAATTCGAACGATTCGGTGAACAACACTTGTGTATCGTTGAGGGGGAGGAGAACGAAAAAAACGCGAAACACACACACACACACACACACAGAGAGAGAGAGAGAGAGAGAGAAACACCGCATACAGAGACACAAAATCGTACTGCGTAAAAAATAGCAAGGTAAGAGGAAAGAAAAGAGGTTACATTATTTTCTTAAGACGACAGAACGATAGAACGACGAACGAACAAAAAGCTCGTCTCACTCGGTCTATTGCGGGGACAAAGATGACATGCTTACGATAATACACGAATTGCAAGTTACGTGGACGCGACGATGACGACGGAAACACACGACCGAGATCTCATAACGTATATCATCTAATGATACCCGCGAAATTTAAGAAAAGAAAAGGGAAGGGAAAGGAAGGGAAAATAAAAAGAGACGAAATGTAAATGAAATAAAAGAATAACGATGTAATTAAAAGAAAGGGAGATATTATACACGGATAAAATGTACATAAATACCTCGATTAATCGTGTTTGTTTGAAACGTACGAAAAGATGATTGGATAAGCATTATTACAACGACGATAACGACGACGATAACGACGACGATAACGACGAAGATGAAGACGAAGACGAAGATGACGTTTACTATTCGAACAATAGTGATGTACGACGAATCAGACGTATACCGTTCGATCATAACGAATAGAAAAAAAAAAGTAATAAAAGGAGAGGTAGGTAGTAGTTCCGTTGCGAGGGCCTTACCCTCTATCGAGTACACACCACGCATTGACCTCCAGACGCGCGCGACGCGTTAATTCCTCGACAAAAATCTAACCATCGAACAAATAGAGAAAGAGAGATAGAGATAGAGAGAAAGAGAGAGAGAGAGAAAGGGACGAAGGGAAAAAGAGAGGGAGGGAAGATCGATCGAAGCAACGTCAAAATCTTACGAGTGTGGTACGGCGAAAGGACGGTGATATGGGCTAAATGTAAAAGCGTGTGACTCCGAGTTCTACGGGAGAGGGAGAGAGAGGGAGGGAGAGAAAAAGAGACAGAGAGAGAGAGAGAGAGAAAGATCGAAGAGTCGAACGATACTTCTTGTCAAAAGTCCCAAATAACAACATGATGAGAGAGTGTTGTTGTTTCTTTGTCCTTATCGGTTGAGACAGAGAGAGAGAGAGAGAGAGAGAGAGAGAGAGAGAGCGAGAAAGAGAGAGAGAGAGAGAGAGAGAGAGAGGAAGAATCGGCGAGTACGAGAAAAAGGGAGAGTGAGACGAGAGTAAAGAGAGAGAGAGAGAGAGAGAGAGAGAGCGAAAGGGAACGAGAGAGGTAGGTAGCAGACAGACAGACAGAAGAGAAGGAGGGCGGTATAAAGAGAGACAGAAATGAAAGATAGAGAGAAAAAGAGTGAGAAGGAGAGAGACAACGACGGAAATGAAGGCGCGCTTCTCCGACGGAAAAATATCGAGGCTTATGTAAAATTAAATAATCGAATTCGTAATCGCTCGTCCACAATGTTAAATATACACTTTAACGCACTTACTGTTATATTGGCGTGTATTTCATATTTCTTCCCATTTTTACCGACGAACCTGCAGCTGAG
>OU426861.1:5928630-5963630 GCA_911387685.1 Dolichovespula media | reverse complement strand
CACAAAATCTGGTAGCGTCATCAACAATTCAGAGTAGATATATGGTTTGAAGTTGATACAAGGTACCATTTTGTCTTCTATCAATGCCTTTTGAACTTGATATGGTTGCGCTTGGCAACTAGATAGAGGTGTTTCCGATATATTTATCAAAGCTTTTCTCCCTCTTGAATCCCTATAAATAGAGTGAATTATATCCTGTTAATAATAAAAAAAAAGAATTGTTTATCAGAGTGACATTATTAAGATATAATAACTTGTGATAAAGCGTACCTGGAACTATTATTACTTCCATTCACTGGTATTAAAGGTGGTGGATATTTTGTATGGGATGTATTGTGAACGGGTGGTGTATGCCTTTGCTGACGTGCTAATAACGTCGATGCTGATGTAGGAGCAGGCATAAGGGCTTGTACCTGTTCACTTAAGCCAATCATTTGTGGATACGTTCTGGCTGTGACTGCATCAGGAACACCCAAAGAAGGTGTTGTATATGTCGTAGTTACCCTGAAATATGAGCCCGTTTTATGATAAGTAATATGCATTATATAATTTCAATAATGATAACGATAAAGTAAAATCTATAGAAAATGAAAATTATTTTTCAAGCAGAGGAAATTATTTGAAACTTTTGAAACAAATTTTGAAATTTCAAATTAATTAATTTGATAATTGGACTTTACATTTTAATCCGTTTTATTATCTCTCGAAAATAAAAATGAAATTGTTATTTTTATATCATGTTAATATATATATATATATATAAATGCTACTTATGAATGATTAATTAAAAAATTGATTGAAATTTTTTTATACTTATGATTATTTGATCTAGGCATAAATCAATTATGAAAATATCAGACAAAGTATGTACTTCTGAAATATAGAAGCATATTTAGCTTTCGTTAATCGATTAATTACAACATAACTGCATGTTTGCGTAGATCAAATGATTTCTATTCGTGTTAATTTTGTGCATGCTGTCTTACTCTTTCCGTAGTAGTAGTAAAACTATAGTACATTTAACAGAGACTCACCAGTCATCCTTCCCATAGGTTGGATAACTATACAAAAAAAATTATACATTGTATGTACAAATGCAAAAAGCTTCAGTGCAGAGATCTACATAATAAATAATGATTAAATCTATTATGTAGATGAATATTTTAAACATCAAAATAGAAATAATTGATAATCAGTGCTTGGTAAAGAAAAGAATTAAAAAGCCAATATATCTTCACTGATATCTTTATACAAAATAAAATAAAAAGAAAGAAAAAAAAGAAAAACCATGTTCCAATATATCGTTCCGTTATTTATCTTATGAAGAACTTCAAGCAACTTTATGTATAATAAAAAATAATCTGTATCGTATCTTTTTAAAAATACGTAATATTTTATACACATATACGTCCACAAAATATTATTATTTAAAGAATGGAAATGTATTTGGCAAAAAAAGATCCACGATAATTTACTTAATATCTCTCTCTATGGAACTTATATACATGTCGTATTATCTATCAAAGAATTGACCATTTAAAATAATTAAAAACAAAAAGCAAGCACAAGTCACTTGGGGAAAGTGCGCCAAAGATGAAGTGTAAACTATAAAAAAAAAGGGGTGAAGAATTTTATAGACGATATATATGCTTACAATCATTGAAACAAAACATCTTATACTTTGAACTCACCCAAGATTAGGTTGACTGGTGTGCGCCGTTGCTCTGACAAGAGGGGGTGGTTGGGCCTGAGCGACGGCTTGCATAGTAGTAACTGGATAAACTCCAGGGTACTGAGCCGTTGCTCCGCCACCACCCCCTCTACTTCTTGACTGATGAGTAGTATAGGTTTTGCTTGATGCAGATATCTACCGCAGACATTTCAATGGATTAACCATCGTCGAAAGAGAAGGTTAGTCCAAGGTTTAAAGATTACTTACATTGTGCATGTTTAACGGAGGTGGCGTACGTATCAGAGAATTAGCCTGAGAGACAAGGGCGGTTTGGAAAGTCGGTTGACCACCGACCAATCCAGACCACCCATTGACAACACCCTGTACAACGTTTAGCATAGGTTGAGTTGGGATACTAGATCTCCCAGACGATAGCGACGATGGAGAGGAATGAGCTGGATGCGTCGTAGCGGCAGTTTGCCTAGACTGGCTAACTCTTTGCGTTTGAGCCGCACTCGTCGCACTAGATCCACGTGGTAATATTGTCTGTAAAGGACCCGTACGCGAATTAAGACTCGCCTTACTCGTATTATTTTGTACGGTTGTTGTCTTCGACACCGGTGGCGTAGGGGGTTGTCTGGTCCATCCACCACCGCCCCCACCACCCTTGCTACTCACTAACAACTGAGAGTCCATCACTTTGTTCGGCCAATAATCTTCGAACCCCGTATCAGGGGGAAAGTAACTTTTAATATCACTCAAACTGATCACGGAGCATGTCTCACTTGCAAAGAGTTCATTTCTTATACCCTGTACCTTGCAACAAAACTTCAAATACGAAAGGTCCCAACCCTCAAGTTTTTCCGCCTTCAACTTCAAATTCTCCGTTTCGCCCTCGAAATAAAATAGGGGTACGTATTGGAGACCGTCCTTAACCGTATAAGGTACCACAGATTCCTTATTTATCCGTATGAAACCGCACTTCTCGGCCTTGTGCCTACTCGTTACGTTTGAATTCGCGCCGGCCGTTAACTTTGTATAACACACGTCCAAAAATGTATAGAATTCTTTAGCGTCGGATAACCTAACTACGAGATCCTTGCAGGTAAACTGATCCCTCCCAAATTGATTATCGCAATGCTTGATATTGATCTCGTTGAATAGCTTACTCTCGGCATCCGTAATATAGTAACTTCTTATGCACGTACAGCTATAGATATCCGAGTGCAGATAACTCAGGTACTTGTTCAACAGCTTAGACTCTAGGATTCGTACCGCGCAATATTTTTCACCGGCACGGAATATGTAAGGTATGTGACACTCATCGAAACTCGTCCATCCGAATCTACCCCTTTGACTTTCGTCGTCCAAAGGTGCTTTACCACCCTCCCCCGTTCCCGTAGATCCTGTTGTTTTCACTACGGTCGAATCGGCCGGGCGCTTGTTCAAATAACCAAGGATTCCAGGAAGATTGGCCTGCGACGAAGATAAACACTGACTGGCGGCTCCTCTTTGCTGTGCCGATACACCTCCGCCCCCACCTCCTGCCGCCGCCGCCACCGAGACCATTTTCGCCTTGTTCGCTTCCACCATTTTGGCAGCCAATTCTCGGATCTCCGCTTCATCTGGGCGTTCTTGTTTAACGACAACTTTATCGAAACCTATGAAAGAAAGGGAAAACGTCAGTCATTTGTTAACATCTTGAAATAATCGACAACGTTCGCGCACGCTTGCTCCTACTCGAATCGTTTAAATCGAACATGGCGAAGAAAAATTGTTTTTTTCGTATACCTATATGCCATTTATATATACGTATTAGATTGGATAAATAAATAAATACGTAAGTACATAAATACATAAATAAATAAATGCATACATCACAAATAAATAAATAAATAAATAAATATGATCCTCTATTTCCTTATGATCGTCATTTGTTTCACACAGCCCTATCAATATAATATATAACCCAACCTTATACTCGAGAAACAATCTCATTCTTTACCGGTACATTTGTACAACGAAACTTCGATACGACGGACTTATTTTAAGGAGTGAGAAAAAAAAATAAAATAAATTACAACAATAAATAATAAATAATAATACCTAAAATCAGTGAATATAGAATTCCTTTGCACGACATCAATTTACTTTCTTACGGTTCACTAATGTCCAAACCACTATATATCGTCTGTTATTCATATATGCAATAACAGAGAAACAGAGCGTAATAATATCATACGATAGTCAAGCGCATTGTACTTATGATTTTAACGTTGCTCCATATGTATGTATATAGAGATATATATATTTATATATATATAGAACGTCTAAGTTGTTCATGACCTGTGCCCGCGAATACGTAATATACCTTCTATACAATCAAAATAACTATTATAAATTTAAATGATGTTGGCAAGGTAAGGGCTATTCTTATGAGTTCCATCGGCCGATCGGATTTGAATTTACGCGGGTTGTTGAGTACGACTGGTAGAGTTGAAATTCAACACGCGACGGGGAGTCACGTGTATGTAAGTTATTCGATTCACGGCATCTTCAAATCTTAGAGAAAACAGAAAAGAGAGAGAAAGAGAAAAAGATTTAGAAGAACGCAAGAAGCACACCAACCAAGGGATCAATCTGTCACCCAACCCGACATAGCAGCATACGTGAAATCGTATCGTATTATTATTATTATTATTATTATTATTATTATTATTATTATTATTATTATCATTATTTTGTTTTTTTTTCCTTAACACGAACGAAGGAGGAATGAATGTGCGCGCGCGGCACAACCAACACACACGTGTGCACACCATAAAGAAAAGTCGTCGTGAGAAAAAAAAAGGATGGAAACTGAATGAAAGAGAAATAAAAAAAGAAAGAACACGAATCCTCAAAATAAGATAAATAACGCGCAACAAAAACGTCACGGTTTTCTTCGATTTGACTATTTCCCTTTCTCCTCATTCTCATCCGTCTTTCTCTTTCTCCTCCTCCTCCTCCTCCTCTTCTTCTTCTTCTTCTTCTTCTTCTTCTTCATGATGATATTTATTTTCATAGCTTTCACCTTGTTCTCTCTCTATACCGATGGAAAAGCGTCCGTCGTCGAAGTAGAAACTTGGTAAAAGAAACTGGCATACGTCGGAACCGGGAATCGACTCTGTGACTCCTGTGTGTCTATATATCTCTTTTAACTCTCTCGTACGTTCTAATCGAGTCAATACAAGACAAACTTTCCAAATGTTCCTGTTGCCCAGTAGTTGCTTGCTGCCGTTTTGTTTAATCGTGCGAGTTTTAAATAGGATTTCTCTCTATCACCGAAAGGCACTAACGAACACGATGACATACATATCTCTCTCTCTCTCTCTCTCTCTCTCTCTCTCTCTCTCTCTCTCTCTCTCTCGCTCTCTCCTTCTCTCTCTACCTTCATTACATAGAACACAGCGTACTCGTTTTTTTTATCTTGCCAAGGCCGCGTTGTTCCCATTAAGTCCCCAATTTCTTCTCTCCGTTTAACATACGAGATAAGAGAAATGATAGAGAAAGAGAAAGAAGAAGAGAAAGAGAAAGATAGAGAGAAAAAGAAACGAAGAAAATATGGGCCAAGCGAACGTACAGTTTGACACTTGGTCGTGTGGACTGGTCGTGGTAGGGTTCCTTTTCTCAAGCCATATGGCGTCCGTGCTGCTGTCGGCACTTGCAACGGGTACGTCCGCGGCGAAGTCGTTCCTCATATCCACACTGAACGACTATGGATCGACAGTGGCCCGTTGTGTGTGTGTGTATGGTATGTGTGCTGAGTGAGTGCGTGTATGGTGATGGTGTGTTGTGTCGTTGTCGTTGCGTGTTGTTATTATTATTATTATTATTGTTGTTGTTGTTGTTGTTGTTGTTGTTGTTGTTGTTGTCGTCGTTGTTGTCGTTGACTTTCTTCTCTTTTACGAATTACATGTCGCCGCGCGAAAAGCCACGTACCGGTAAGGAAAAAATAAAAAAAAAGGAGAGGAAGAGAGAGAGAGAGAGAGAGAGAGAGAGAGAGAGAGAGAGAGAGAGAGAGGAGAAAGAGAAGTAGAATGAGAATGAGAATGAGGATGAGGATGAGGATGAGGAGGTGGAGGTGGAGGAGTTTAAAAAGCTCGCGTCACTTGACTGAGAGAGACGATGACGACAACGATTATGACGATGATGACGACGATGACGACAACGACGACGTGCTGCGCCGTCGACGACGACGACGACGGCGACGGCGACGGCGACGGTTTCGGCTACTACTCTCTGCTGTTCCTGTTGTTGTTGTTGAGATGGTGACGAAGATAACGAAGATGACGAAGATGACGAAGATGACGAAGATGACGACAATGACGACAATGACGACAACGACGACGACGACAACGACTTCGACGACGACGACGACAACGACTACTACGACGACAGCGACGGCGGCGAAGGTGGTGGCGGTGGTGGTGATGGTGGTGGAGGTGGTGGCGGCGGTGGCAGCGACGTCGAAGACCACGTTACACGACGCAAGACCGCACAGAAAACTCCCCTTCTCTCTCTCTCTCTCTCTCTCTCTCTCTCTCTCTCTCTGATCTCCCACCCACTTCTCTCTCTCTCTCTTTCTCTCCTCCCTATATCCCTGATACACCGTGGCGCACAGTTTTCACGCTCTCCCCGCGCCTACCCATCATCAAACCAGGTGGCGCGAGCGTGCCCCCGCGTAAGAAAGAGAGAGAGAGAGGGGGGGGGAGAGAAAGACAAACATTATATACCTAGGCACACAACTCATATACACACGTACCACACATAGTAGTATACACACATATTAATACACGGTAAGAGAAAAGAGAATATCGAGAGAGAGAGAGGGGGGAGGGAGGGAGCGAGAGAGAGAACGTAGGAGAAAGAAATTAATATATATATATATATATATATATATATATATATATATATATATATATATATAATCCAGAAAAATTTTCTTCGAGTAAAAAATCGTACCTCTGGAGGAGGACGAAACCTCAACGTCTGATCTGAAGACGTTGCTCCTATTATTCGTGGAAAGCGCCATTTCGCGACTTCCCGTGAATCTTCAATCCTCCATCCAGTGATGGTGGTGATGATGGTGGTGGTGGGTGATGATGGTGGTGATGATGATGACGATAATGAAGACGATGAAGATGACGATAACGATGATGATGGCGATGGCGATGACGATGATAATGATAGTGGTGGTGGTGATGGGTCATGCCTCGACATCAAGCCGTCCGGCTGTAGCTGCACGAGATACTAGACATTGCCGTGTACACTCTCTCTCTCTCTCTCTCTCTCTCTCTCTCTCTCTCTCTCTCTCTCTCTCTCTCTCTCTCTCTCTCTCTCTCTCCGTGCTTTAGCCGGTCCTATGTCACATATCCAATGCAGTCAACTTTTGCCACCGACTGTACTCCCCCACTCACCCTTCCGCGACACCCCCTCCTCATCCTCCACCACCACCTCCCTTCTCATCCTCCACCTCCACCTCCCTTCCCATCATCCTTCTCCTCCTCTTCCTTCTTGCCCCCTAACCTCACCCGCTCACCCGCTAGCTGGCTCCCTCGCTCGCTCACTCCTCCCTCACACGCTCATTCCTTCCTTCCTCACAGCACACCGTCCTTCTTATTCTTCCTACTGCACGAGCCGGTGGTGTGTGTGTGTGTGTGTGTGTGTGTGTGTGTGTGCGCGCGCACGCGGGAATTGTCGAGACTCCGAGGCGACTTCTTTCCTCCTCTTTCTTCCTTCTTCCTCTTTTTCTTATTCTTCTTCTTCTTCTTCTTCTTCTTCCTCTTTTTCTTATTCTTCTTCTTCTTCTTCTTCTTCCTCTTTTTCTTCTTCTTCTTCTTCTTCCTCTTTTTCTTCTTCTTCTTCTTCTTTTTCCTCCTCCTCCTCCTCCTCCTCCTCCTCCTCCTCCTCCTCCTCCTCCTCCTCCTCCTCCTCCTCCTCCTCCTCTTCCTCCTCCTCCTCCTCTTCTTCTTCTTCTTCTTCTTCTTCCGGGACTCCCTTCAACGCGACACAACGCAAATGTTCCTCCTCGCTATCTTCGTTATTACTTCGAACGATCTCGTTTCGAGATTCTTTTCTCCCTTTTCTTTTTTTTCTTCTTTCTTCTTTTTTCTTCTTTTTTCTTCTTTCTCCACTGACCCACATCGATTTTATTATTCTCCTACCTTTGGCCTTTTACAGTGGGGAGGTTGAGGGTGAGGGCGAGGGGGTATGAGGGAATTTTTTTTTTACTTTAATTCGTTCTTCTTTTTTTATCTTTTTATTTCGTTCTCCTTTGTTTTTTAAAACTATGCCAGGTTCCTTTTTGTTTGTTCGTTCGTTCGTTCGTGATACCACTTTTAATAACGTACAACACGATTTGAATTGATCGTATTAAGTTTCATGGATTCATACATCTCCCTATTTATTCTTTATTTTTCTTCTCTCTTTTTGTTTTCTGTCAGATCCTTTTTAATTATTTACTTATTTATTTATTTCTTTTTTTTTGAGTACTTTTGATAACACGATTTCAATTGATCGGGTTAAATTTCGTAGAAATATAATAATAAATGATCCTCCCAATTCTATTACATATATATATATATATATATATATATATATATATATATATATATATATAAGATTCTATTATACGGAAGAACACACATTTTTCGGTCTTTCGTTCCAGCGATAAAGTTTAACGCGGCCCACTCGTGTGATAGATAAGATCATATTAGGAAGAAAATTCAAGGAAACGAGTCATAGAACAAGGAAGTTTAGTTTAGTTTAATTTAGTTTCACAATCATCATTGTAGTCATCATCATCATCATCATCATCATCATCATCCTTATCGTCATCGTCGTCGTTATCCTCTTCCTTTTCTTCCTTTTGCTTCCTCCCCCTCCCCCACCCTCGCAAAAATGATCAGTTTAACACTTTCATCACGTTCGAAAACTCGGAATATATTATAACTACCGGCATCTTTTCTGCGCGCTAAAAATGACGTTCATGAAAGGAGCGGGTCAAAAGTATCTATAAAAAAATTGTCGATAAAGTTAATCACTCTTTTACGAGACCGCTTGCTAGTTACTTTTTTTCTTTCTTCTTATTTGTTTTTCTTCTTTTTTCTTTTTTTTTTGATCCACATATCACAACAAGCGAAACAAAACGGGGACGAGGGTATAGACAGGGTGTATTTTTTAAAAATCAAGCTGGAATTTTCGATGCCTCCTCTGCCACGTTATTTGAATACTTGAAATAATCCGATCGGTCCATACGGAATTAAGTTAACGAAGATATATATGTACGAGCTAAAACGTAATGTCAAATAAAGGTTTTGTGTGTGTGCGCGCGCGCGCGCAAATACATACGCGTGGTATATAGAACACGCGTATGTGGGTGAGTTAATGTGCTTAATTAAATTCGATTTGACGTACGGCTCCGAGTAATGCGCGAAGGGCGCATGCGCGCTGCTCACTTATTCGCGCCCGAACTCCCATGATCGACGCAAGCACGTGGTCGGTGTGTTCTGTGATCTCTTTCTATCACTCTTTTTGCTCCCCTCTCTCTCTCTCTCTCTCTCTCTTTATCTCACATACACACAGACAATATTTTTTTTCCATCTCTTTTCAATGTCCCTTTAAAAATCATCTCAAAAAGCTTCCTCGTCGGAACGATTATAGAGATAACGGATCTATCACCTAATTGGCCAGAATAATTTTGTCTGACCTATCAATTTTATCCTTCGATTTCCTGTATGAATAATAATACTCTCCAATCTTCTGTATTGTAATAGCCAAAGAAAGAATATTTTTAAAGGTCGATTGAAACTGAAGAATTCTCTTCGAAAAAAAAAGAAGAAAAGAAAAGTCGAACGTTAATTCATCGTACAATTATTAACGGGATCACGGTTATTTTGTAAACATAAAACTGTATATTTATTAATTATTACCCTTATTCCATATTTGTAATTGAATGCATTTTCTCCTATTAATAATACTTTCTTTTAATTAATTAGTGAGTTCGGTATGTTAGAAAGAATAAAAAAAAGAGAGAGAGAGAGAGAGAGAGAAAAGAAAGAAAAGAAGTTGCAAGAAGATAAAAGTAGCTGGGTAATATTAAATTTACGTATTCGATTTGCCAAACGGACGATAAGAAATATTTTTCTCGAAGGAATCATTAGATAGACATTTTATCGGTTATCTTCAAAAGGCTAACATCGTGAAATACGTTTTTTCTATTTTGAAAACTTAACCCATACAACAATTCATTGACGATTTTTGTGACAGACCCGCGCGCGTATATGCGAATTACAATGGTAAAAATTAATTGTGATAGAAATGAAAACAAAGAAAAATGATAAATCTCTATTCTAAGTAATAAACGTCGTTTATAAATCACTTTGCTGCGCGATAATTTTCATGGTTTAATCTTATTAATTATTTCGAAGATATATATATATGTATGTAAAATGTAATAGAGATATATATGTATGTACGTATGTATATGTAAATTAACAGTTTTGCGATATTCATTAACGGAATTCTGAGGCTTCTATAGCGGCGTTTACACTTTATCAATATATAAATGCATTATTAATAATGCGTATCTGTCTGCTAAGGTCATAAAAAATGAGCAACTCCAAACAGCTGTAAAGAAAGAAAGAAAGAAAAAAAAATTAATTCGACACGAATTGAAAATTGATAATTATGGGCGCTATTAAACTCGGATTGAAGAATAATGTGCAGAAAAATCGATTAGTCGAATTTTAAAGTCCAATGGAGAAATATATAATATGTACTTAAATAATATTTAAAATGCCATTAACTATCTCTTTCATTCATCATTTTGAAATGATCGAAAAGCACATGTGTTTATATTCTCAAAGAATCAATTATATACGTATATGACTTGTTTCAATCCAGTAATAGATCATTATCGTTGACTGCCTGGGAAAGTAAAGAATATATGTAAAAAAAAATAAAAAAAAAAAGAAAAAGAAAAAAAATATTCGACGACAGAGGAAATCGTGAGTATCAGGATTAAAAAAGGGTTTATTAATTCATCATTTTTCCCTCGCTATATCATAGCATTCATACAATCGAAAAATGTGCGGTCAATGAGAGGAGCATCGAAAGTAAGGATGATCACACGTTCAAATCGCGGACCGCGAAGTGTTGAGGAAAGTATTTGATTGGAAAGATAAGATTACATATAATACATCGCGGATATACTTTCGGACGCAATAGATAACATACGAGTATATACTCCAGTGCAAATCCCAAATTGCCAATAAAAAGCGAATTAGAAAACACACACACACATGTATCTATATGTATATATATATGTATCTATATGTATATATATGTATATATATATGTATCTATATGTATATATATATATATGAATCTATATGTATATATATACGTGTGTGTGTGTGTGTGTGTATAAAAAAAGTAAAACTCGTGAGTGGTAAGTTTGAGAGTATCGGTATCTCTCTCTACAACTTTCGCCGTGGTATAAACTTTTGAACGTGCGCGTGTGTATAAAGTTACACGTTATGCGTTGCTGATGAATCCCAGCGTTGGTTGGTTGGTTGGTTGGCTGGTTGGTGGAGAGAGGTGGGGTGGGGGGAGCCACGTAAATAATTAAATCGTACGACCGATCGAGTTTCGCATCGTGTTGCATGGATCGGCTGCAGGAGGCTAGGTACATACCGCTCAAAGAGTGGCCAGGACCAAGACCGTAAGATCGCGCCAGACGATGTGACAACGTCGCACGGTCGATATGCTCTTTCAGGCAAAGTGCCAAGATTGGTAAATGTACGCGCGCGGGGGTATATAAGCCGCGGTTTCAGGTGCCCTCACCGCCCCCCCTCCCAAGATCTATCCGACCCCCACTACGACTTATGGAACTCGCCCGTGGGATTTCTCCTCGATGGTGGGGGGTTGGAAAACGAGAGTGGGGGAACCGAAGCTGCGCAGAACCCAGCCAGACGTACTCTCAGATCCGTGCCTTTGCGCACCTCTTAAATACATATACCCGACACGACCTCCTCCTCTCTCTCTCGCTCTCTCTCTATGTACTACATATGTATTATACTTATTATTTTAATCATGATTTACAGCCGCGCGGCGTTGCCGGTTCTACTTCCATCCAGGCACGCCCACTCCCCTCTTTTTTTTCGACGTTGCAACCATGTATATTCCTACTACGCACATAGAGAGAGAGAGAGAGAGAGAGAGAGAGAGAAACCAGTACACCTAGGATGTACAAGGCAACGTCGCTTGATCGATACTTGAGAAACGTATATACGTTTAAAAAGTCGCCATTTTAAGGATAGTTTTCTTTCGCAATCTCTACTTATTGTACAACCCCTCCTTCTCCTTACTCCCTCTCCCTCTCTACCCCGCCCTCCTTCCTCCCTCTCTCCCTCCTACTCCCTCTCTATGTTCTAATCGAACTTTTCCACTGCCAATTAATTATCCCTCTGCGATTTTTATACTCTCCTTTTTTTCCTCTTTATTTTTCCCTCCTTTTTTTGTAACTTTTTATTTTTTTCCGCGATGTTCTATTTAAAAAAAAAAAAAAAAAAGAAAAAAAAATATCGAAAGCTTTGGCCCCGAGGGAGAGCTACTACCATTTCGCAACTAACAAATGCTTGTTTATTCTAGACTGTGTCCTTCGTCAAAGACGGATCATCGAGGTCGAAAACCGTCAACAACATTTCCAACGGTTTGCGGCGTTGCCATCGCAAAATGGCGGGCGCGGCCTTGATAGCCCGCCTTCTTCTACGTCTTTCCTCTGGGCCAGTCGTTTTGGCAACACTGGAAGGTCGTTAGCAATCTATTTATAGTCGTTCGCCATTGCCGCTGTTACTATGCCGAGCGAAGCGCATACTTGGTTCAGGGGTTGGCGGGTGCATGAGGGAGGGCAGCGAGGAATTACTGAAAGAACAATATGGCGCTCAACCGGATGTGCCTTCTTCCAATCTATCCATTCTCTCTCTCTCTCTCTCTCCCTCTCTCTCTCTCTCTCTCTACTACACCTCTCACCGCCATTCTCTGCACTCGTTCTTTCTCTCTCCCGCGCTTTCGTTCTCCTCCCTCTATTTCTCTCTCTCTGTCTCTCTTTCTCCCCTTCACAAACTCCGTTCCTCCCAATCTCCCCCCTCCTCCTCCTCCTCCGAACCTCCCTCACTCATTGTACACTATCATAACGACCAAACGATATTTATTATTTCCTTTTGCAAAAATATGCCATCGCGGAAGCAAATATTACGTAACTATGAAATCGTCCTGTGGCCAATGTGAGTGGCCGCTTATATAAATTTCGCAATAGAAAACGTTAACAAGGCGTGTCTCTCTTTTTTTTTTCCTTGCTAGAATATCTACTATGTATATATAAGTATATGTATATGTATATATGGCTGTTAGATTTAAACTGATATCGTCGTTTTATTCTACTGATGTGATTCTTAAAAAAAAGAAAGGAGGTACAAAAAAGAAACGGAAAAAAACAAGGAGGAAAAGAGAAATAAAAAGAAGAAACATAGAAAACAGGTAAAAAGAGAATGGCTGGGGATGGTCTAGGGAAAGGAATCCTGTTATAAATTGCACGAACGGGAAGCAGGTGAGCTTTCAGAGAAACATTTTTTACGCGCTTAGCAAAATTGCATATGGCGGCGTTCAGTCGTCGCAGCTGACGAGAATCGTAAGGTATTATACACACACGCGCGCGCGCCATGCACATACGACGTGTATATATAAGTACACACGTATATATGAACATAGTATATATATACATATATATAATATATATATATACATAAATACATATACCTATCGCGCACAGAGAGCATGCATGTGGCTTGCCCGAAGCCGAGGCGGCTTCGGAACAGTTCGGCTAACTTCGTGAAAGTACCTCTTTGTTACATCACTACTCGGGTTCTTATGTAGTATATAGCCGAGGGTACATTATGTACTACGCCAGTACATATTTCCCTGGCGACTCTCGGACCGCCTATATACATACCACCAACCTCCTGTATATATTTGGCTCCGCGATTATATATATATACATATATATATATACATACGCTTGTATATATAAATATATATATATGTATATATATATACCTGCGCGCACGAGCGACGACGAACGGTCGGTCGGCCTGGTAAGCGCTACCACCACTACTACCTCCACTGCCACCACCACTACTACCACCCCACCACCACCACCTCCACTACCGCCGCTACCATCGTTACCGTCCACGTTACACGATGTGCGCATTTGTGGATCAACTGTACAACGAGGAACGTGGCTACATACATAGCCG
This sequence comes from Dolichovespula media, assembly GCA_911387685.1. NCBI lineage: Eukaryota > Metazoa > Arthropoda > Insecta > Hymenoptera > Vespidae > Dolichovespula > Dolichovespula media. The sequence goes on along the minus strand of OU426861.1, from coordinate 5,949,599 downwards.
CGCGCGAATACGTCTGGCCTTAGTTTCCTTTAACGTGAGCGCTTCTTGAAATAAAAAAAAAAAAAATAATAATAATAATAAAGAGAGGAAAAGAAAAAAAATAAAGAAGAGAAAACAGGGAAGGGAAATAAATAAAAACACGGTGTGAGGTACATACGCGTCTGAACGTATATAATATACATATATGTACATTATATACATATATCATACACACTGCATACATATATAAACATATATATATATATACACCACCACACACGCGCGCGCGCGCGCGCTGATCGAAACCTTTTTCGACTATATCTCACACCATTGCGCTCCTTTTCCATCTTTAATTTTCCGGCACTACGATCAAGAGGAGGGAAAGGAAGAAGGGAGAGGGGGGAGAGAGAGAGAGAGAATAAAGGAAGGAAGGAAGGAGGGAGAGAGACTACTCGTAGATAATACGCTTGGCATATTTAATGAAAAAGTATGAGATATATATATAGTATACTACAGGGTGGAACAAAAGTCCCTAAGCGAGCAAAAAGTTCCTAAGTAATTTTAAAAATTGATTACTCTTTCTTGGTCTGCATTTGGGCTTCGAGCTTTAACAAAGCTAAGTTTTCGATTTCACAAAAAAAGAAAAAGAAACAAACGAAGAAAAAAAGAGAGATTGATTTTAAAAATTTGCCTAGGAACTTTTGGCCCTCCTAGGGACGTTTGGCCCAGTCTGTATGAGAAATGTGGTGTAATGTAATAAACGAGAATATACTTGTCACACGACATACATACGCGCGCACGCGCACGCCTATACATAATATATATGTATATGTATACATAATACTAGCATATACATACATATATGTATATACTAAGTTCGTATGTGCATCACGATGAGAGAGGAGGAACACCATTTATAAGACCCTCATGAATAATAAACGCGGCAGCATTCGATTCCGCGCTCTTTCTATATATACACACGATAGATTAAATTATTATTATTATTATTATTGTTGTTATTATTATTATGATTATTATTATCATCATTACTACTATTATTATTATTATTATTATTATTATTATTATTATTATTATTATTATTATTATTATGATTATTATATTATAACGCATCGTAAATCACGTTATCAAATTATTATTTTCTTCGTTCCGCATACATGAGAATATTCCTGTACCTATAACTCATATATAGGAATATTAAATTGATTTAAAAAGCATCCATGGTTATGAGAGATCATTATTATCTTCGTACAACGTGAAATCGATATCGGAAAGATAAGAAACTCGCATCTCTCCTCTATCACCATATATATATATAATTTTATTTTTTATTTAGTTAATATATTATATACTACACTAGTTATATACGCACACATACATACATCATACATCATGCATGCATGCATGCATACATACATATATATATGCTGTAAATTACACAGTATATAGTTATAAAGATATAGTTGATTTTTTATATATATATATATATATATATATATATATATATAAAATACTAATAATATATTATTTAACTACATGATATTAAGATATTTTGAATATATATATATATGTATATAAAATTGTGTGTGTGTGTGTGTCAATATATTAAAATAAAACTGAACTTGATACCAACAGATTTCATCTTCGACTTGGATAATCTCTAAGACATCCGCCATATTAGAAGACGCCAACAGAGCAATATCTGCGATCGATTCGTTCTCGATGTTGTTTCACCTTCCTAATGGGATGTCTACTGCTTGCACGTGTGGCGACGGCAACAAGAGAGAGATACGTTAGATCAAATGATATATAAGTCGTTTGATACCACCACGTAACCACTTCAGTATCTAACTTACTCGATCATTTGCATTTTCAATTCTCGCACGATTTTTAATTTGAGTTATTACAATACAAGAGAGAACTCAAAACAACGAACGAACATACGAATGAACGAATGAACGAACGAATGAACGAATGAACGAATGAACGAACGAACGAACGAACGAACGAGGTATTGTACATTCGGACAGGCGCGAAAAATAAACGAACAACGTTGCAAAAGAGTTTACATTAGGTTTGGTTCTGTTAAGATAGGTCAGGTTAGGTTAGGTTAAGTTAAAATCAAGAAATATCGACGAATCGTAATAAGACGTGTTTCCACGCTCGTCATAAGTTCGATCGAATAATTCGAATTATCTTTTGAAAACAACAACAACGACGAAAACAACAATAATAATAGCAATAATAATAATGATAATAATAATAAAAATTTTTTACGTTTACCATTAAAAAATGATGGAGAGAAGGAGAAAGAGAAAGAGAGAAAGAGATGTTCCCTTTTTAAAATGCGGCTACGTCTTCTACATGCTTTCTCTTTCTCTCTCCACCTCCTTCTCTCTATCTCTCTTTTTAGGGATCGTCTTACAGTGTGCCTTAAATAAATCATGACGTCATTCCTCGAAACTTCGTACGAACGAACGAGATATCTAAACGATATTAAAGCGTTCATCTATCTCGTTGAAGATTTGCCATCCATCGATAAAAGTTCGAAGAAAACGCCAAAGGTAGTATGTATAATCCTTTCGAACGTTGCGTTCCGTTCGAAAGAGATCGATTCAGGCTTGTGTTTTTATTCGACCACGTGGTCTCTGCCTCTGCCGTGTATCGCGCGCGCAAGGTGTCTCGCGCGCAACGTTTAATTATGCGATAGTTTCTCTCTCTCTCTCTCTCTCTCTCTCTCTCTCTCTCTCACACTTCGGTCATGATCCTACGCATATATATATAAATATATATATATATGTATATATATATAATCGTGATACGATCGATCTACACATATAGACATATATATATACAACACCTCTCATATAACACATTTAGATCATTGACAAGTTTTGTAAATAACGAATGTCGATACAATTCTCGTCATAAAATTATTAACGGATCAACGACGACCGAAGACGACGACGCATGTAGAACACTGATTTTTAACGTAAATATGTGTGTGTGTGTGCGCGCACGCACGCACACACACACGTCACGTACACACAAGAGAAAATTCCGTCGAGACGAATGGAAACAATCGTCCCGGTTTTTCGTACGTATGTCATTGAACGTATCTTTTTTTGTTTTCTTTTTTTTTGGGGATAAACTCAGAAAGAAGAAACATGAGAATTCGGAAGAGTTAAAGGGAGGACGGGTAGAAGAGAGAAAGAGAGAGAGAGACGCTTATTAATATATATTAACGGTATACTATTATCTGAATAGAGAGAGAGGAGTTTCGAGTGAAGCGTCGGAGGAACATACAAGAAGCGATACAACATAATAGTGGAATATAATTTCTATAGTATGAAAGGAATGAATAAGGTGGGAGAGAGAGAGAGAGAGGAGGAGGAGGAGAGAATGATAATACGAGAAATGTTGTAAAGACATAAGGATAAGCAATGGGGATTCGATCTTGAATAAGATCGTCGTCGACCTGGTCCAAGGTATATAATAATCGAATAGGTTAACTTCGTCAACAGAGTTTCGCTGTACGACCCAGTCGCGTGCCGCGTTTAGCGTATTGCCGCTCGTGATCACTACACTACTACTACTACTACTATTATCGCCGCTAGCGCCGGCACTGCCGCCACCCATAACCTCAAAATTTGTAAGTTACTCTTACCTCTAGTAACACGGGCTTCGACGATCTGCACGTCCTCGTCGACGATCCTGTCGTTCATCTTCTCCTTCTTCTCGTTAGCCTGAACGTCCATGCACATAATTTCGCTCCTTTGAGCGACACTTTTGACCCACGGTCAAGGCACTACCCCTACTATTTATTATTCGTGACATTTACATCGGCCGCCGGTCTGCATATAACCGCGAAATTCATATGCGCGCACGAAAGAGAGAAGCGAGAATACGGAGCTAAACAAAACTAGAGAGGGGTGGGGGGAGAAAAAGATATATATATGTATATATATATCTTATATATATAGAGAGAGAGAGAGAGGAGAGAGAGAGAGAAGAGAGAGAAGAGAAGGATATAGAAACAGGAGACAGGATAGTATTAAGAATCGAATAGGATATCCTCTAAAAGACAGGGCGTGCATACATCCAGCAGGGTGTATCGTGCGGCTCGTCGTCGCGTTTACTACAAATCCTGTGTTTCTCGCTTTCGCTCTCGGTCTCTTTATTACATATAACACTCGCGTGCGTACGAATATAACGAACGAACAAATGAACGACGAAACGAAACGAAACGAAACGGAACGGGACGGGACGGGACGAAACGAAACAAGACGAAACGGAACGAGTCGAGTCGAGTCGAGACGAGACGAGACGAGACGAGACGAGACGAGACGAGACGAGACGAGACGAGACGAAACGAAACGAACTCACGAACGGACGGACGGACGAATAGACGAAGTGGACGCGCCACGTTTTTTATTGTTTTTTTTTTCTGTGTGTGTGTGTGTTATTTTTTACTCACTGCGTGAACGCGAACGCGAGCGAGCGAGCAAACGGGACAGCAGACATGCTATATCAAAGTGGGTTATGATTTGATGACGATCAAGGAGAAATAATACTTTTATTCTCCAAATGGACGATACACCGTTCGATTGCTAACTAAACGCGGGATTTATTTTATTCGCGCGTTCGGCCACGCTTTTCCGTGCCGTTTTCTTCCGGCGTTTCAACGGAGAGGCTGACCCGGGTTCCGTTTAGATTTGAATGTGGCACACGTTGCCAGTTCTTTCTCGTATCCTCCCTCCAACCCCTTGCGCCCCCCATTTCGACCACCCTCCGACCCTGCGCCTCCTACCTACCCCCCTTCCCCTCCGCCAGACGCGTTTGTCCCTTCCCCCCCGGAATCCTCGCCCGATTGTTCCGTTCCCCGCCTCCCCTTATCCCTCCCTTCCCTCCGCTGCCCCCCGTTTCGCCGACGCCCCCCCATTTCCCTCCCCGCCCCTTCCTTATGTACTTAACAATTGCGACGTTGCCAAGTCACTTGAAAGCAAGCAAAATCATCGAGTAGTGGGGATTTATGGAGAGTTTCGATGAGTGGTGGGGGTGTCTGTACATAAGGAGACGAGATCTGATTGGCAAACGAACGTAGGATGGAGGTGGGGCGACCGATGGCGTAATGTCTCGACGGAGTGGGGGCTTATGTACATTGGATGTGCGGCGTAGAGGGGATAGGAGGGATTAGTGGGCGGAAGGGGGAAGGGATGAGGGCGGGAGGGAGGGCGGTAGGTAGGTAAGTTGGTTGGTACGGGGCAGGGGGGTAAGGGGCGAGAGCAATTTAGTTGCGTTGCGTTGTTGCTCGAGAATCGGAAATTTCCATGACGCTTTGGAGCAACGGCGACCGTTAGATATCACGTGCTCCAACCGGAAGTCGCAGGGGGTGATGCAGTCTCACCAGCGCCATCTTCTTCCGTTTGAAGAAACTCCAATCTTTTAGTTTTCTTCTTTATATCTTTTTCTTTCTTTCGTTCTTTCTGTCCTTTTTTCTTTCTTCTTTTTTTTTCTCTCTTTCTCTCTATTCTTCCCTCTTCTAATGTGGGCGTGTGTATATATACATATATATATATATATATATATAGGTGTGTGTGCGCGCGCGCACATGTATATATATACATGCATATACTTTTTTCCTTTTATTTGGAGATATATTATGATCTATTTCGGGAATGAAGTAATTTGAAAAAAAAGAATTAGATGAAGAAAAAAGGGAGACAGCGTGACTTTTATTTATCCATATAAATGATATATGACTCGGGTTGCCAATTTTGACAGGTGTCTATCACGTTCTCCCTATCAACGTTATTCACATTCATGTCTAAGTCATGACGTCATTGAATAAGCTATGTTTCGAATACTATTATACTGTTTGAATACTATATGTATATATGTATATAAAAATAATTAATATTCATATATATATATATATATATATATACATACGTATGTATAGTATTTATAAATATGTGGAACGTATCGAGTAGGCGAAGTGAACTATTTATATTAGTATTATGTACATACATATATATAAGTTGATGAGATTATGAAAGTGATTTAATTTGTATACATATATATATATATATATATATCGTTTTGAGATGTTTTGAAATGTTTGGGTTTGAATTATTTAAAAATTATAGTCTTCTTCAATGACAAATAAAAAACAAGCGAGTATATTTATTATGATTAAAATACATAATTTTTCCATATAATTATATATATGTATATACATATATGCATACATGCATACAAATATATATATATACATATACATATATATGAATGAAATTGACATGTGGTTGAAATATTTTTATCCGTTTTTATAAATATAAAACGGAAATTATCATGGTCACGCATATGGTCACGTCGGTTCCTCGTGAGTATCAGTTGGTTTGCATATATTTATGTGAAGCATACTTGTGTGAGTAAGTTTCCTTCACCTTTTCCTTTCGAACCGTTTAAAATATTCCGAATTTTTCCAAGAATTTTCCTATTAGTAATATTATTTATTAAGATTTGTTTTCATAATTATTTCGTTTACTCACTGTTTCTACTTGATCATCCCTCTTTTTTGTTTTGATTATTTTATTATTTATTTTTTTTTTTTGGAGAACATCGATCAATAAAAAAGCTGAATTTTATCGTAACTCATTGTTAGTTATTAGTTAAATCACCTTAGTATGATTTTTTTTCAAATACATCGTTTATTTATTTATTTTTTTTCGTTTTATTTTTATCAAGAAACAAAATGACATTACAATGAAACAAGCTCGATTTTATTAATACTCATTAATAATTTCGTTACGAGATAAAAAAATACATTATAATATATATTTTTCGCGTTGTTTATATTTTCTCTTTTGTTTCTTTTCTTTTCTTTTCTCCTTTTTTTTTTTCTTTGCACAGGAACATGCTTCACCGTTTTACGAGAAAAGCTATGAGCGCGAATAAAAAGTATAGAAAAATCTTTTCTGGATCAACCTCATTAGATTTTTAACGTTCTTTCGCGTACGCATAATAATGAGAATTACGAAAAGTTCCTTTTTGCATTTTTCTTTCTTTCTTTCTTTTTTTTCTTTTTTTTTTCGGCGCGAACAACTACGGGCGGGATGAAATAGGTAAAAAGAAAAATAAGAAACATTGAGTATACGTATGCATAAATAAATATTTTAATGTGCGTCAGAAGTTCTAGAATGGACTGAAAGTTCTCGGACGATTAAAAAAAAAAAATTACATTTTCTCGAGATTTTTCGAGGCTTTTTTAATAAAAAAATTTTAAGCTTCGTAAGATATACAAGATGGGCTTTTGTAGTTTTACCATTTGACAAATGAAACTGGGACGTGTATTATAAATAGGAATGTATTTCTAAATATAAATATATATTGTATGTATATACATATTTATAACATCACTTGTACAAGTTAGTTGGTCAGTCTTAGCTAAACAAATTTGAAGAAAACACGACGCATAAGAATTGCATTATACAATCGCTATATTAGTCAGAGTCACGTTGGACAGATTTCATATTCTTCGCTGACAAAAGAACCTTTGTACTTTCGACCGTTCGCATCCAAAGTTGTACCTGTAGATAGGTAATAATTATTTCATATATGTATTTATTTTAATTACTGTTAATTGTATTATATTGACCCGAGCCCCATCATTTAATTTAGAATTTTTTTTTTTACTTCAAAAAGGATTTTTACGAATATTTTTCGTGGGTGGGAAATAATAATATTTTATTAACCTAATATACATATAATATATATGTATATATAATATAAATATAAATAAATATATATTATGTTTTCTTTTTTAAGACAGAAAAAGAGAGAGAGAGAGAGAGAGAGAGAGAGAGAGAGAGAGAGAGAGAGAGAGAGAGAGAGAGAGAGAGAGAGAGAGAGAGAGAGAGAGAGTAATGTAGTAATTATCAAAGTAATATACCATTAGGTTGATATACTAATTATTAGGATAATAAATAATATAGTATTAAGTATAATATATATATAGGTAATATCATTATATATAATATTATTATGTTTGTTCCATTATAAAAAAAATCACACTTCATCTTGCATCTCGATATTTATAAAATAATAAATATTATTGCAAATATCAATGGTGGGTAAAATATATTCATCGAAACAAAAAAGAAAAGAGCAAAGAGTAGAAATTGAAAAATATTTGATAAAAATATCTTGAAAGATTCTTTTGTGAAACGTCGATATATATATATATATATATTCTCTAATGTGCAAGGTCAAGGACAAATGAACTTCGTTATATTCTTATTCTTCTCACTTTTCTTCTTATTATACTTATCATCGATTTATCTTCGAAACTTATTCTATATTATGTCGCTTTCCCATATATATATATATATATATATATATATATATATATATATATATATATATATATATATACATATATACATATATACATATGCGTATCTATATATATGTGTATATATATTTTACATCTCTTTGAATACATGCAAATGTATCGATTTCATGTAATACGATATTGCGAAATACGATTTTTTTTTATGAAGGATTACTTAATACGTCGTGCTGATTATGCAAAAATAATGCATTTCAGCGGCCATGCGCGCGCGCACACACACAAAACATACATACATAATTAAATTTAAAATAGTTAATAAAATACGATATTAAAAATTCAAAAAAATTGATATTATCAAAATTAAGCGCTAACATACACATAACCCGTGATAAACAATACTACAGGGTGATCCAAATGTTACTGGATGATTTTAAAAATCGATCAATCCCTCTTCAAAACTTTCCTTTTAATTCGATTAATTCCGTTTTTCTTTCTCTAACAATGTAAAATTACAAATCCAAATTAAAAGAGTCTAAGATAGTTTCGAATAATAATAATAATAATCGAATTTGTAATATCGTCTAAGAACTTTTGGCACATCGTCAAAAGTGTGCAATAACGATTCCACTTGGATAATTTTATGTACTTTAACGGAATAAAAATAAAAGAAACAAAGAGAAAGAAAGAGAAAAAAAAAGAAAAAAATAAATAACAAACTCACCTGTTCGTGAAGCAGATCTCTTCTATGGCCAAGTGGTTCTTTACTCAACAACGGTACCAAGACCCTTAAACTCGATTGAAATTTTTCTAAAGCTAGAACGTAATTGCCCTCAGAAAGATATTGCACTCCAACTTCTCCAATGTCGAGTGCATCGGCCATACTCGGTGTACTTTTGCTGAGAATTTCTAATGTATTGAATTAAATGAAAAAATCAAATCAAATCAAATCATTTGTTAATAAATTAAAAATCACAAATTAATAACAGATAACCGATAATTCGTTTTATAATCATTTTTATTCGCTATATTCGCGAATAAATTTTTTATAATAGTTCATTATAAAAGTTCATATTATTAGCGATAAATCGATCTGTGTCAAAATAAATCGACAAGAAATGATATTTACAACTTATTTTCTCTCTCTCTCTTTTTTTTTTTTTACTTTAAATATGAAATTTTTAATTCGTCAAATGAACGACCTTCGTAAATTTAATGTTAAGAAATTTTTACGCGTAAAAATCTTAAGCACGAGATAGGTGTAAGAGAGGAAAAAGATTCATATTTGGAATCTTCTTAGAAACAAATATATATATGTATATATATATATATATACATATATATATATATATATATGTATATATATACGTATAATTTATCATAGAATACGAACGTAATTTACGAAACGAGTATCCCGGGGATCTATTCAACGGGGATGATGACCCTCTAGACGATGTCGTTGGAACACATTCTCTCTCTTCGACCTGTTGATCAACCCCTCTCCTTTCCTGATTATTTTCTTTGTCTTTAAATTGCAATTTGAGTTCCTCAGCTCGATTTATATAATCGTTCACGTGTAATCTCATAGCCTCTTTTTTTTGCGGATCACTGTCGTCTGACGACAGAACGGATAGCAATCAGGGATGCATTAAGATAATTATCGTCGATTTAAAAAAAAAAAAATAAAGAAAAGAAAAAAAAAAGGAAAAATGTAAACACGTGTTTGAAAAAGGTTAAAACAATCCTTACTTATTAATAATGGGATAAAATATTTCAAGGCCTCGCAATACAAATGGAATGCCTCTTGCAATTCCTTTTCACGATCCTTTTCGACAGCCTTTTGTGCAAGCTCCAAACCTTTATGATAACTTTCCCTCCTCGGTGCATGTTCCAAGTCCAAAAACGCGTTGCTAAAGAAATCCTCGAAGCTTATGCGAGCTTCAGGATCGTACTTGAGCAACGATGACAGAAGACTCTTGCACTCGTCGGAAATAGGAGGTATATTTGGAATCTGTGTGATTAACGTTGTGAAAAGAAATAGAAAAAAAAAAAGAAATGAAAGAAAGAGAAGAAAAAATACTCTTTAACAAATTTCCATCGTTAGAATTAACGTGATCGCAAGATCATAAACTTATTTGTATTTTCATATTTATACACGATGACACGTCTAATAAAGTCATACTGCATTAATCCGACGTACATATATATCCGTATTTAATCTGATACCCGTTAGAGCTTTTCGTGTAAATAAAAGATACAGATGGAATTTATTAGCATAACTTTAACATTGGATCTAAGATCTCGTTCGATGATAATCGTTTAATCGTTTAAATGTCAAAAGAAATGTCTGAAAAGTCTTGAAAAAAAAAAAAAAGAATCTGCGAAAGTTGATCGCCAGTTATTTTTTACTTTTACACGCCGTTCAAAAACTTTTTACATTCGACATTTAATCTTATCGAATGACAAAGTTTTAATTTTAAAAGTCTTAGGAAGAAGATACGAACATGAAAGAAAAAAACAAAGAAAAGAAAAGAAAAAATTCTACGAAATTGAGTGCCAGTCGTGCGCGACAAATTCAACGTGTCGATCGATTCAAGAATAGATGGATCGCGTTTTTCGATCTTGTATCGTTAATCTTCTTTTTTTTGTGCTTCTCGTTCGAGCCAGCGAGAAAAGAAAAGATTTAAAAAAAACAAGAATTATAATAATAATGATAATGTCTCTCTAACAATAACCTCGATTGGACGACGTGCCAATCGATTCCAGAATAGATGGATCACGTTTTTCGATCTTCTCCTCAATCTATTTTTTTTTGTGCTTTTCGATCAAACCAGTGAAAAGAAAAAGAGATTAAAGAAAAAAGAAATAATAATGATAATAATGTCTCTCTAACAATCACCTTGATTGGACGACGTCCTAACATTAGCTGCTTCAATTGTACAGAATCAACCATAGAATAAGGTGGCTTTCCAAATAGACACTCATACATGATTACACCTACGCTCCAAAGATCGCTACGAGCGTCGTACTTGTTAACTAATAAGATCTCCGGTGCCATGTAACGTCGTGACCCACGTAATTCATAAACGAATTCAACATTAGTGTACCGTGCGAAACCGAAATCTGTAATGATGAAAGAGAAAGAAAGAAAGAAAGAAAAAAAAAAAAAATAGAAAAAAAAGACAAGAAAGGGAGAAGAAAAAAATAGCGATCCACGAAATAAATCAAAGATCGATGCTTATGATCGATCTTTACAATCGATGTATGTACGATTGTCCAGAAAGTTTATCTTCAATGAAACGCGCAAATTTTAATGAATCGCTTGATTCTACGAAAATACAAAAAAAAAAAGTTACGAGCAGTTGATCGAATGTTTCAATATATGCACAAAATTGCTTACATATATATATATATACACGTGTGTTATATGCGTGTTAATATGTAATATATATACATACATACATATATATATATATTGATCAATTATTTATCATTTTTTTCTTTGTTTCTATATTTTTATTCCTGCATACACGTACACACGTACTGACATGTTTTGATACACAAATAAATGTCGAAGCAACGTCATAAATTTTCCGAGCAATACGAGTTAAAAAAAAAAAAAAAAGAAAATACAAAAAAATTGACGAACTTATGCGTGAGAATGTGTATTAAACGAACCTCCAAGCTTTAGTGTCAAATTAGGTCCTCTCACAAGGAACAAATTCTCCGGCTTCAAATCCATATGACTGATGTTTTGTTCTTTCAAATATTTTAATGCTAAGCCTAACTGTTGTAATAATCTTTTACACACGTTTTCAGACAAATGTCCGCACTTTTTAATGAAATTCGAAAGATTGCCGCCATTGCAGTACTCCGTTACAATGTATATCCGTCTAAAGTCAAAGGAAAATATAAGCCACCAAGTTTCCATAAATGAGTTAAGTTCACGAAATTAATATATATATATATTTTTTTTTATTAATTTAATTTTTATTAATTAATAAACTTTATTAATTTAATTTAACGATATTTATAATAGGACGGATCGATATAACAGGATGGATCGAAAGTTTCTAAATGTATGAATATTTCCGAAGTGATTTAAAAAAATCAATTGCTCCTTTTCGTGAATTTCTCTTAAGCATTTTAATTAGAATTAGACTTGTAGTTTTACGTACAGAGGAAACTAATCTTATCTTAGAAATTTTTGAAAAATGATCGTACGATGTCTAACATCATTTGAGAACTTTTGATCCATCATTTAAAAAAAATATATATATATAGCAAAATAAAATTATTATTATCAATAAATAAAATAAAATAAAATAAAATGAAATAAAATGTGTTGCGTAAATAAAATAAAATTTGTAAAAATTTCATTTCATTTATATTCGTCCGTCGGGTTCGTAACAAAATGTTTCCTTTTTTTTCCTTTATTCGATTTAATTCAATATAATTCAATTTAATTCATTTATTCGATTTACGTAAAAAAAAGAAAAAAGACATGAAAAAAATGGATGTTCAACGCACTTTTCGATATTGAAAAATTCTTTCATTTTGACGATATGTTCGTGATTTAATATCTTCAATACACTTATCTCCGTCATGATATTGTTGATTGCCCAGTTTGACAATTCCGATGTGTCCACACATTTTATTGCCACGATATCGCATGGTTCCTCCTAAGAAAAATTGTTTCTCTTTTTCTTTTTCTTTTCTTCCTTTTATTAAATAAATAATTAATAAATCATTATTTCGAATATCGATTATATATACATATAAAAATTTTTATTTATTTCAACGCCACGATCTACTCGAGAGTTTCATCGAATTTTTATCATTAAATATAGAGATAATTTTGAAAATTAGATTAACACACTCTCTCTCTCTCTCTCTCTCTCTCTCTCATTCTCTTTCTATATACATATATATATATATATATATATATATATATATATATATATCACATATGCAGAAAATTATTATTTATTTGAATGTTATGATTTGATTGAGAGTTTCGCTGAATTTTTATCTTTAAACATAAAGATAATTTTGTTATCTTGATTATTTTTCCGTCTCTCTCTCTCTCTCTCTCTCTCTATATATATATATATATATATATATATATATATATATATATATATATATCTTTTTTTTTTAATAAGTAATTTCTGGATTAACGTATATATATTCGAACTTTACGATCTAGTCAAGATTTTCTTCATATTGAACTTTTATCTCTCGATATTGCAATTGTTCACAAAATACATATCTCGATATTGGTATAGCTCGATAAATATTACCATCGACTAATCGCAAATGGTACACACTAATGACCTACATACACATATAGTTATTTTATACTTGCTTCAATAACGTTTCTCATTGATATATGTATATATATATGTATATATATATATATATATATATATATATATATATATATATATATATATATACTTATTTCATCGAATTATTAATTTATCTAAAAATATCAGGATCTCGATCTCTAATACGTCATCATTAATAATAATTTCTGTTCGAAAGAGAGAACGAAGGAAGAAATCGACAAAATAAAAAAAGAAATAAAAAAATACAAAAACAAAAAAGAAAAAGAATACGAACGAATGATTCGTGCACGCGTGTAATGATTCACATTTGCGATAAGATCAACGTATGTCGTATCTCATATATCGTCGAGTTGTTGAGTAATAAAACGAAGTTGTAAAAATGAAAAAAAAAGAAGACAAAGAAAAAAGGCAGGAATATTTAAAGGAAAGAAAAAATTCGATATTTAAAGACAACGTATGAAACTCCCTTAACGCATTTGCCCTATGTACATTCCTGAAATCATATGTTTTGAATGCGTGCGAAAGATACGACTCCGATTTCCAACCTCAAATTGTACATACATATATATCCTTACCTTTTGTTTTGCTTTGTAAACCTTTGCATAAGTACCCGCACCGATTGTTTCAATAATTGTATAGTCCTTAACACTTGTCGGGTTCATTTTGACGTAATTATTTTAGTAATCTTTAAACTAACATTACACAGATAACGTTGGACCTGACTTAACGGAAAAAGCTCAGCGAGGCTTCTTTGCTCCATACCTGCGACGACGCATTGGCGTCAACGACAAAAAAAATCATTGAATTTTTATTTAGTCTCGTTCGAACTTTTTTTTTTCATTTCCTTTTGGTTGACCCTCCTTAAAAAATTATAATATGCGGCTTCAAAGTCATACATATGTGTGTGCGTGTGTGTGTATATATTCGTAATTTGTATACATTTTTCTTTAATTTTATTGCCACTCAAAAATTCATCGTTATTCTTCTTTTTTTTTATTTTTAATGTTTTGCATAAATATAAATCATACTTACAATTAGTGTGATATAATTACATTCGTATAAGTTATACTTCGATATACATATATCACATAATTTTTTTTCATAGAAACGAAAAAGAAAATATTTAGTTATAAAGGGTTAGATCATCTTTTATTTACAGGAAAAAAAAAATGAAAAAGAAATCCACTCCAGAAAAATCACGTTTCCTTTTATTCCAATAATTCCATTATATTATAATCTTATCGCTGTGATACGAGTTATATTAATAAACGTTACTTTTCACAAAAGGATATATATATATATATATATATATATATATATATATATACATACATATATATATATACATATATTGTTTTTTATTTCTATTTTTAATATGCGACACCGAATCGGATTTACAAAAAAAAGCACAGAAAAAAGAAAAAAGTCGCAGATTATGAAAACGATGAAAAAAAAAATTGAGTAATAAGGAGGCGGGGAGGCGGGTGAAAAAGTAACAGTATCGTTCGAAAATTTATCGAAAGAAGGGAATGAAGATATTGAAAGAGAAAAAAACAAATTCACGCTTGAGGGATGCTCCCTCGATAGCGACGCCCTTGGCCTGTCAGCTGTGCGCGGTGAGCGCGCTCAAGCGGCGTAGAAGAGAAACTCGGAGGCGGTTGACGGGTGCGACACCACTCGGCGACTGGCCGTCTCTCGTGGTATCTGCTAGCGGCAGCAGCAGCAGCAGCAGCGACGACGGCGGCAGAAACAACAGCACAACCGTCACCACCACCACCACCACCACCACCACCACCACCACCACCACCACCACATCACCATCACCATCATCATCACCATATCACCAACGAGTCCGTAGTCTGTATCTCCTTGACGAATAGTATACTCGCGAAATTCCGTGTCTCTAACGATCTATCTCCTTTTCTTACTTGAATACGAAGAAAAAAAAAAGAAAGAAAGAAAAAAAGTGGAAACCAACGAAAGGAAAAGAAAAGAAAAGAAAGGAGAGAAGGAAAGAAACTGAAAAAAGGAAAACTCGGAAATACCCGTTCATAGAAAAGAAGAAGAAGAAAAAGAGGAAGAGGAGGAGAAGGAGGAGGAGGAGGAGGAGGGAGGAGGACGAGTAATCAGAACGACGAAAAGGACAAAAGAGACAAAGCGAAAGAGACAAAGAAGAATAGTGGTATAGTGTGCAAGTGACAAGCGAGAGAAAGAGAGAAAGAGAAAACAAGAAAGAAAGAAGGAACGTTTCGTTCGCTCGATACGAAAAGAAAAACTCGTCTTCTTTCCTCGGCGTGCCTCCTCCGATATATACGCACGTACACGCATTACACATACATACATACATACGTACGTGCGTACGTAAGACACACACACGCACGATCACGTACACGCAGAAAATCACACACACACACACATATAAGCGTATGGACGTAACAGCAGTTGTCGGGCTATAAGCTCGTTTCTCCTTCCTTCCTTCATGGAAAATGGTGCGTTCCAGATCGACTTGTAGCCTGCTGCCCTTTTTTCTTTTCTCTCTATCTTTCTTTTTCTCTTTTTCTTACTCTATCTCTCTATCTATCGGCTATCTCTGTCTCATACTCTCTCTCTTTCTCTCTCTTTTTCTCTTCCCCCCCTCTCCCTCATAGATACCACTTCCGAGAGTGCGTCGAACACGACCGAGAAAGAACGAGTGCAATGGACGAGGGGCGCATATGTTTATATACCAATACGACAGCCGATAAGCACCGTTCTCGGCGACGTGCACACAACCGTTACGAGTAATATAATATATATTTTCTACGTTTAAAAGTGTGACAACAAAGTGTTGACGAGTTCTTTCCTCGAGGAAAGAGAGAAAGGAAAAGGAAAAGGATAAGAAAAGCAAGTAAAAAAAGTGCCCTAAGAAATATGTCGTTTTTCGCTTCTTCGAGCCTAAAAAGAAAAAATATACAATATACGTACATACTCGGCGAATATCGCATTTTTACAGGCTGTCGTCGTTCGGTCTGTTCCGTCGTGTATTTCTGTGTTACCGCTGTCTTGTTAAGTGACAATCACACAATGTGTCTCTCGTGTAACAATTTCAATCGTAATATCTTGTCATATTTTCTTTTCTTTCTTTTTTTTTTGTTTTTTTAAAATCATCAACGCGATAAAGTCAAACGGGATCTTGTACAGTGTCCAACTTTACCGATCGATCCTGATTTATCGGCCTTTTCTTCTTTTTTATTTTTTTGCGAATAATTCTGTCTTACCGCTCCGTTTCCTTTTTATTATTATTATTATTTTTATGAAAAGTTTGGTTAGAAATTCAATCTAACTTTGACTTCTTCGTTTGGTTTATTTTTTTTTTATAGGTTAACGCTGTGTCTCACTCTCGTTCTCTCTCTCTCTCTCTCTCTCTCTATCTCTCTCTCTCTCACTCAAGGTCCTTTTTTTATACATCATTTATATCATACAGTGATTATCATGAGTCGTGTGTTCCAACTCAGTGTAACCTACATATGTATATATTTCATTTTGAAAACAACGAATCGAATTGTGTAATTGGTCGGAACCCTTAAATCATTTCTGGTCGTACGTGACGATACTTCGTTGTTGCATTTTTCATTTTTCATTTTTTTGTTTCGTTTTGTAGAAAATAATTATATTGCGAGAGATGTGTTTCCTTGCAAGGTGTATTTCAAGGTTACGAGACGATGATAATCACTGTATCATCGATCGGGAGATAAAATTCGTTGATAATTTTATCACGGCACTGCGGTGTCCAGTTTTTTATTTGTATTCATTTATTTTTCTTTACTCTTTTTTTTCCACGCGAACGGACAATATAGCGAAGAAGAATTATTTTCAATTTCTTTTCTCTTCGTATTCCTTGTGTTTACTGCGATGTGAATTCTTTTCTTTTATTTCTCTCTCTCTCTCTTTTATTTGTGACAATCAAATCGGTTTAACTTCGTGTCCACCAATTAATTCATTTCGTTTCTGCGAACTGTTTATATTTTGTTTTATTATATTTTATTTCATATATTTTTTCTTTTTTTTATATACAATATATATAAAGTTTCGAAGACTTCGATGAATTTAAAAAAGAAATATCCTTGGGAAGATTTTCGTCGTTAAAAAATAGATCGCTATTGATATTCACAAAAGGTTATTTATTTCGAGAACGATTCGTTCTCACGCGCACTCTTTCTCTCTCTCTCTTTCTCTTTCTCTTTCTCTCTCTTTTTCTATCTTTCTCTCTCTCTCTCTCTTTCTCTCTATCTCTCTCACTCTCTTTCGAGTCCACGAACGATAGGAAATATCAATCTTCGATAAACACTTATCGCTATTGGTCGAAATGCGTACTATCTCGAATCGTGATTGGTCGTTGAGATGTGACCCATTCATCGTTATTCCCGTGGCAGCAGTGTTCGGTGTATCAGCTGCCGGAGTAGAGCGCTTCGATGTTTTGGCAGCTGATTTTATTTTTCACTTCCTCTCTTATTATCGAAGCATTTTCAAATTTATTCGTTTAACCACGTTAAAGACAAAGTTTAACCATCGTTTCGCGAGTGAATAATAATAAAGAAAATTTGTTAATAGTGATATATTTATATATATATATATATATATATATATATATATATATATATATATATGTATATGTATATATATATAAAATCGTATGAGATATGTCCGACGCTTTATTCGGGAAGTAGAAAATAATGACGTCATGTACTGAAACATAAGCTGTTTTTTCACCTTGTTCTCCGAAATCGTTTCGCGGATACAGGTGTTACGAATTTCTATAACATTGAATTTATTTGTTGGATTATAAATCTTTTTCTAAGGACAAAGAAATTAGATACGTATTTATTACATAGGCTACGAAGATTCATCTTTAAATTCGTATATAGCGAAAATCGTTTCGTTCCTTCTAATGCAGTGATCTATTCTCATTGCTTTAATCTTTTTTGTTTTATATATATATATATATATTTATATGTAGGATTGATTGTAGGAACAGAAATTCTTATCTTCATTAATTCTGTAGTAATGCGTACGTTATTGAAGCATTTTTAAAGATTTGTCAATTCGATTTGTCCATTCAAAGATGTTTGTTGTATAGGTGCAGTATATATTACGCAAGTTTAAAACAGCAGTGTTTTAAACACTTGCTGGGACCACTTGCTGTATTTGTAAAAATATGGATTCCGAGGAGGAAACGCTCTATGATGATGTTGACTCTGGTAACGAGTCCAGCGGGGATGATGTTGATTTTGCTATGGAAATAGAATCTGGAAATCAACGGGAACGGGCTACAGACGTCGATGAATATCCATTTGAAGTTTTATCCACAGAAGAAATTGTACAACACATGGTTGACTCTATAAAAGAGGTCAACACTGTAGTCGAAGTATGTCTTATAGAATTAAATTGATCGATCGATTCGTTGAACATTATTTGATTCGTACATCTAAATAAAACATTTCCTGTAGATACCTGCGACAACAACGCGTATTTTGCTAAATCATTTTAAGTGGGACAAAGAAAAATTAATGGAACGCTTTTATGACGGAGATCAGGAAAAATTATTTGCAGAAGCACGCGTCATTAATCCATTCAGAAAAGGTCCTGTGATAAATAGAAGTTGGTCCTCTCAAAGTTCCTTGGTAAATAATAATTATGTATTAATATTTCTCTCGTTGTGTGGTAGAATATGCAACAAGCAGAAAAATTATTAAATTATATATCCTTCTCACAGTCTAGAAGAACATCTTCAAATGGAACAGAAGAATGTGGAATTTGTTTTATGATTTTACCATCCTCTGTAAGTGTTATTGTATTGATAGTAAATTTTTATTAGATGTAATAAATAAATAAATAAATAAATAAATATATATATATATACTATTTAGATGATGACTGGTCTTGAATGTGGACATCGTTTTTGCACCGGATGCTGGGGTGAATATCTCACAACCAAAATAATGGAAGAAGGTGTCGGACAAACGATCGCATGCGCCGCTCATGCATGTGACATTTTAGTTGATGATGCTAGTGTTATGCGACTTGTTAAAGACTCAAAAGTTAAATTGAAGTATCAGCACTTGATAACAAACAGTTTTGTTGAGGTAAGGAATAATATCTTTAAAAAGAAATGTATCCCAATTGAAATCTTAAAAGTAATTCTCATGATACACATTTTATTTGTTTCATAGTGTAATAGGTTATTAAGGTGGTGTCCATCGCCGGATTGTAATAACGCTATCAAAGTCCAGTATGTTGAAGCGAGACCTGTCACATGCAAATGCGGTCACACATTTTGTTTTCATTGCGGCGGAGATTGGCACGATCCTGTAAAATGTCATTTGTTGCGCAAATGGATCAAAAAATGTGATGACGATTCTGAGACATCTAATTGGATCGCGGCAAATACGAAAGAATGTCCCAAATGTAATGTTACCATTGAGAAGGATGGTGGTTGCAATCACATGGTGTGCAAAAATCAAAACTGCAAAGCTGACTTTTGTTGGGTATGCCTTGGCCCATGGGAACCACATGGATCTAGCTGGTATAATTGCAATCGTTATGACGAAGAAGAAGCCAAAGCAGCGCGAGTTGCTCAAGATCAATCAAGGTCTGCCTTGCAACGCTATTTGTTCTATTGCAATAGGTATATGAATCACATGCAGTCCTTAAGGTTTGAGAGCAAGTTATATGCTAGCGTAAAAGACAAGATGGAGGAAATGCAACAACATAATATGTCCTGGATCGAGGTAAAAGAAAATAATTTTTGGTGAATCAGTGCAATGATAAAGAAAAAAAAATACAAAATCTATCTGTATTCTCTTATTCTCTAAAACTTTAGTTAACATTTATCATTTTTCGGCTTTATGTTTAGGTGCAATTTTTAAAGAAAGCGGTTGATATTTTATGTTCCTGTAGGCAAACTCTCATGTATACTTACGTATTTGCCTACTATTTGAGGAAAACCAACCAGTCTGTGATTTTTGAAGCCAACCAAAAGGATCTAGAGAGCGCTACAGAATGCCTCTCCGAATACCTCGAAAGAGATATTACGAGTGAGAACCTTGCCGATATTAAACAAAAGGTTCAGGATAAATATAGGTACATATACAAATATATATATACATATATATATATATATATATATATATATATATATATAATTTATATTAATTAACATAAAATAATTGTACTATATACAGAGTGTTTTGTAATATGTGGGATCCACTTCATCGGTGGACAGGAGACAC
>OU426861.1:5898630-5923630 GCA_911387685.1 Dolichovespula media | reverse complement strand
AAAAAGGAAATACACTTTGGTATACTTATTGTCTATCTAATATATTAGATAGTGTTTATGTATGTAATACTGACGATATATTGCAATCATCGTTAGTTAAATATTTGAAAGTTAATGAACGTGTGATTCAATGATCACTTATTGTCGATATAATAATAATAATAATGATAATAATAATAATAATGATAATGATAACAATAATAACAATAATAATAATAATAATAAATTAATTAATAATATTAATAATCAGGGGAAACGCGAAAAGAGAGTAGTTCCAATCTGTACAGTTATATATACATAGTTGTATTCACGTATAAATGCATAAACATAACACACATCCTTATACGTAGTTATAATGTCAATAATTAGCAGAATTAAATTGAAGTAGAGACTTTTGAAGATTTATTACAAAAAATGAAAAAAAAAAAAATAAAAAGTAAATAAATAAATAAAACAAATAAATAAATACAAGGAACAAACGACAAAATGAAGAAGGAGAAAAAATGAAGATTGTTAATTCTTGCTATAATGCATGTTGAAAAACGGAGAGAGAGAGAGAAAATAAAAAAATAAGACAAAAAAATAATGACGAAATGATTCAATTGTTTTCTGTACAGTCATGAAATTTAATTAGAACTAAGGTAGTAATTAATCGTGACGTAAATTAACAGAACGATTATTTCATAGTACGTGTTTTTTATAATCTACGATTTATTCATCACATTTAACGTTTGTGACAAACACATCCGCGAATATTACTTCCTTCTAGTCTGGCTGAATGTAAAGACAGAGAGAGAGAGAGAGAGAATGAAAGAGTGTGTGTGTGTGTGTGTGCGTGCGTGCGTGTGTGCGTGAGAGAGAGATATTTCAAATGTAAAGAACGAATTAATATTTAAAATGCTTGATATAATACATTTTTTAAATTATGCACCAACAACGCGTTAAAACAAATTTTAATTTCGATTCGAACTTTCGAGATGATATTTAAAAAGAAAAAAATGGGAAGTTAAAAACGTGTATATATTCTCGAAATAGAAATATATTCGAGAAAAGAAATCCGAGGAATATAATTGAATAAATGATGAATGATTAGAGTGATTAGAAGTATATTAAAATAGAAAAATTATTGGTAAAGATGTATGTAAAAAGAAAGAGAGAGAGAGTCTTCTACGTTTTAAGTACTTTACTAAATGATCATTTCAATGACGTATCTAATCATTATTAAATGATATAAATAATCATTTATAAATGAGATATCTTTAACTACTTACAACTATTTTAACGTTTACCACAGATGATAAAGGTGATATAAAGAGAATAAGATAATAAACGAAAAGAGAAAAAACAATCGATAGAAGATAAAGTAACTTAGAAAAGTTGCGATCACTTTTGGAAGTTCCATTTGTTATTATGTGTAATCCATAATTATTACTTGATGTTCTAATTCATTCTGGTACCCTGTCCTTAAAAAAAAAAAAAGAAAAAAAAAATATAAAGAAATCCGATATTTAATCTAATTCTCTCGCAGGAGAGAAGGCATGGGACGATTGGACGTTCAAAGTTCGGGAAAAAAGAAAATTATTTACGATAATAATAGTCGTTGCTATGTATTAATTGTTGTTACAAAAAGAAGTGAAAATTTTCATTCAATCGTTTTTAGATCTTTCTGTATTTTTTATTTATTTGTTTTTTCGTCGTCATTTAATCGATCGTATCGTAAATATATATACATATAATATATATATATATATATATATATATATATATATATATATATATATCTATATCTATATCTATATCTATCTTTTAATTTTTTTACCGAAATAAGTTGTCTAGCAAAAGAAATATAGATATCATTCGTTCTTATTTTTTTTTTTTAAATATGGCGAACGAAATGATCGGGAATGACAAAAACGAAAAAGAAAAAGAAAAGGGATAAACGATTCATTCATTCATTTATTTATTCATTATTTTTTATTTTTTACTTCATAAAAAACTTTATTATCACCGGACAATTATCATACATAACCTCTTTTCGTTTTCGTGTGAGAGAGAGCGTTGTAAACAATCGACGACGACATATATAAAATTCGAAATACATATATATATGTGTGTATATATATATATATATATAAAATGCGGTATACATTTCGCGGCCACCATTTTTTCTTTCTTGAGAAAACAACAAAAAAAGGAAAAAAAATACCCAGAAGCCTCTTTTTCTCATGCAAGAGAGAAGAGAACTAAATAATAATAATAATAATAATAATAATAATAATAATAATAATAATAATAATAATAATAACAACAACAACAATAATAATAGTAACAACAATAATAATAATAAAATAAACGAATAAAAAATAATAATGAGGAGAATAGGAAAATAAAATAAAATGAGAGCGTGCCGAATCGTTTCTTTTTTTTTTTGATCGATTTAGCATCATCATTTTTAGCATCATCATCATCATCATCATCATCATCATCATTATTATTATTATTATTATTATTTCATAGAATTTGTTATTTAATATATTTTCTACCTAAAATAAATTAGAGAAATAAATACAAATAGTTTGCTTCTACCTAAATTCAATGTAATTTTGAGATTCTATGTTTGTTCGTAAGAGATTCGAAATTTGAATTTTGCAATTGGGAGAAGAGGAATGGAGGGGATGGGGGAGAGGAGGAAAGGAAGAGGGAAAAATGGTCTCCGTTATTAGCGAACGATACGTGATAACTTAAAGAGTGGGAAAATTAAAACTCTCTTCGGAATAAAAGGAGAAATTAAAAATAAAGATGGAGGAAAGAGGAAAGAAAATAAAAAAATCAATCAAGTTGGAGCGTTTGTGTGTACGTGGGGGTACGTATGTATGTATGTCTCTATGTATGTGTGTGCGCGTCCGTGCTTGTATACGTACAATTCGTTAGAAAAAAATCAAAAACAAAAAATACAAAAAAAAAGAAAGAAAGAAAAGGAAAAAAAAATAGATACACTTATCGAAGAAACGTAGAAATTCAATTACGTTCTCTTCCTCGTCCACGTCTTCTCTCTCGCTCCAATATCGTGGAGCTGTTTCTCAAATAGATCGAATTGCAAAAAAGATTTTGTTTGAAAGTATATAGCGGCGAGAGACGACGATTGGCAGTGATATGAAGGTGTAGGTCCCTTCGATCGATTTACTATTATTTCCTATTCGTTTTCGTCGATATCGATTCAATTGCACGCGAGGATTACGTTGTTGGAACGTAACGACAAATAATATGTGCTATTGCACAAAAGTCGTTTGTGTGTGTGTGTGTGTGTAGTTGTGTAGCGTGGTAATATATTAGTAGTAGTGGTGATGATGGTGATGGTGGTAGTAGTAGTAGTAGTAGTAGTAGTAGTAATGGTAGTAGATAGTAGTAGTAGTAGTAGTAGTAGTTGTAGTTGTAGTAGTGAAGTACTCGGTAGTTAGTAGCGTCACGCTCGTTTCGTTGGGTTGCGTCCTAAGCGCGGGAAAAAAGAACACGTTCGAATATCCTTTTGATCGCGTTCTCATAGAAGATAAGTACGCAAAAGGGTTTCGACCGGAACGTACCCTGGTTTAAACAACGGCCTGCGACGTTGTATCAGGAGGTTACGGTTAATATGGTGGTCACCAAGCCGAGGGTTGCACCCGTCATTAATAGACTCCTCCAAACTGCTCCGCTAACTTCTTCGGCGACCGGATACTCCACGCAAAGTTGTTCCTGAAAGAGTATCGTTGAAAGGAAAAAGAAAACAAATGAATAAATAAATAACAAATTTATACAAATATTTACGACATTAATTAATATATATGTTCGCGCGAATCAATACGGGACGAGTTCGAAGGTTCTTAGATGGATCCAAAATTTCTCAGGCTCGTAATGTTACAATCTGAAAGAATTGTGGGCTAGGCTGGGAGGGAGGGATTGGGGGAAGAAGATCAACCGAACGAGTCTCGCGAGACAGATCGATCGATTTTTAAAACGATCTAAAAACATCTGCTTCACATCCCGCGTACAATGGCGATACGTTGATATCATCTCGTCGAACGAATGAAAGAAAAAAAAAAAAAAAGAAAAAACAAAGAATTCGTAATAAAAATAATTATCGACGAAGAAGGAAAACCGGAAAAACCAAAAAATAAAAGAAACAAAAAAAAAGAATTAAATAAAGCAATAGGAAGAGGAGTGAAAAAGGAACGAATTGGAGAAAGGTGTTTCGTTTGGCTCCGTTATTACGGCGGATATTTGTGTGTTATATATAAGTCACGTGAGCGATAGGGATTGAGGGGAGGGAGGGAGGGAGAGAGGGATGCGTTTAAAACTCACCCATCCGTATCCCTTGATATAGTGCGCTATCTCCTCGCCGATATAACGCGAGACGTACAACGGCAATTTCTTTTTCAATGCGTGCATCCTCCTGTCCCTTGCCCATAGAGCTAATCGCCCCATAAAGGCGTACAAACAAACGATTCTCGCCCACGTAACGCCACCGCGAAGGAACAATTCGTCGGCTACGCATACGAAAGCCTCGTAAGCGGTATCGGGGACAACGTTCAAACGGTTGACCATACTTGTGAAGAGTATACTGTGCTTGTTCAGCATCCGGTATACGTTGTGCCGCATGCTGCGTGATACAGGATCTCTTGATATTAGATAAATGTCTTCCTTAAGTAGATAACGTATAACGTCGTTCGCCAAACATTCGGCGGTAAATTCGATCGAGCTCTCGCACAGTTTGTATCGCGGGGGTGGCGCCAATTGCGGGAAGAGATGTTGCAGGCGTATCTGTAGAAAAAAAAAAAAAAAAAGAAAAAAAGAAAATGCGAACGAATGAGAAGAGTGAGGGAAGAAGGATGAAGAAATTTTATACGATCTAAGAGAAATTTATCTATCCTCGATATCGTCGCAAATTTGTTTTTCCATTATATTCGATATCTTCTTAAAACTCGAATAATTTAAAAAAAAAAAACAAAAACCACGAAAATAAATAAATAAATAAATAAATAAATAAAGAAAGAAAGAAAAAAAGGAAAAAAGAAAAGCAACGAGATCGTGCCCACGTATGTATGCATGCATGCATGTATATATGTACGTATGTATGTAGACCGTGAATGTTCCATGCTTTCTCTTGTATTCCCTTTTTCTCTTCCCCTTCCCTCTCCTCTCTTCGCATATACTCTCTTCTCCTTCTCACTCGAGTGACCGCGAAATGTACTGACTCGAGGTCACGAGTATCGCCTATCGATTCTCTTCTCTCTCGACAAAGGGAGACCAAACTAGGCAAGGGAAAGAGTAAGAAAAAACAAAAATGCTAGGGGTTGGAAAGAGTACAGATACATATATATACGTACATACATACATACATATATATAATATATATAACACATATTGTGCGTGTAATACATACATACACACACATATATATATATGTGTATGTGTACACGTATATACATTACCTGGCAGATTTCGATAAAAGACATAGCGCTGGTAGCGGTCCGGATAGCATATCTATATACTATCCCTCCTCCACCACCGTCTCCACCTTCTCTACCACCACTCTCTTCGTCGGCTTCCTCATCAAGCTCTTCCTCGTCTTCTTCGCAGTCTTCATCCTCGCCAGAGACGGAGGCGGCGGAGGTGGCGGCGGTGGCGGCGGTGGCGACGGCGGCGGCGGAGGTGGCGGCGGTGGCGACGGCGGCGCTGCAGGCTCGCTTGCTCGGTGAATTCCTGTTACCGGGTGGATCGCATTCCAGAATGCCGCCCACTCTGGAATGTGGTTCTCCCCGCGCTAACGCACCCCTTCCCTCCTCTCCCTCCTCAACGAAGATCTCATTGTTCGTTTTCGGCGCTCCGTAGTCGCCGGCCATTCTTGCGTCTTTTCTCTCTTTATTTCTTTATTTCTCTTCAACGTAAAATTCTCTCTCTCTCTTTTTCTCTCTACTCTCTCCTTTTCTTTCTCTATATCTTTCTCTTTCTCTCTTCAACTTACACGCGCGAATATCTCTCTCTCTCTCTTTCTCTCTCACCAATACGTCTCCTATCTCCTTCCGTCGCGAACCAGTTAATTCTTCCTCTCATAAAAACATTGTAACTTTAAAACGACGATTTTACCGTCCACTCCACACAAGAGAAACGTACAATTTTTTTCACGTAATATATTAAACGGACAACGAATAACTCGAAATCTTCCTTTTCGTCTTCCTCGTTGTTGTCCTCGTTGTCGTCCTCGTTGTCGTCCTCGTTGTCGTCCTCGTTGTCTTCGTCCTCGTCGTCGTCGTCGTCGTCGTCCGCCGGCCGACGAAGCGCTCTCTACGTTCCCGCGGCCATTTCCGAAGCCAGTGCAGCCGCTTAACCCCCACTATCCGTCCTCAGTGCCGCGTTCTATCGACCAATCACAATACACCTTGTACTAGCAGCGCCGCCGTCGCGCTCTCACGCTCACACCAATACCACCCTCCTCTCATAGTCTCTCTCTATGGATCATTCAACATTTCTCCCCACCACTAGCGCCCCTCGCCGTATTCGGCACGCGAGAGAGTCGTGGCGCCACCTCGCCCCTCTTCACTCCTCACGCGACTCTCGTCGCGTACACACGTGTGTTCCTATACCTCTCGCTCTTTCTCTTTCTCTCTCTCTCTCTTTCTTTCTTTCTCTTTCTCTTTCTTTCTCGATTTATATCTGTTCTCTTTCGTGGCGGGGTGCTTTTCTCTGTGTTAGTACACGTGTCCGACTCTCTCTTACTCTTTACTCATATTATATATATATATATATATATATATATATATATATATGTGTTGAGTATATCGTTGTGTTTTATATATATATATATCTGTGTGTATGTACGTATGTATGGAGTTATACACCCCGCCGACAGAGAGACAGGATACTGTGAGAATGGAATTTTCGAGGAGATCGCAGAGACGTTCTCTACCTACTCCGTCGTTCCTTCCCCTCTATTTCTATACTCTTCATTGTATTCTCCTTGCTAACGGGATATAACGAGGGGAATGTTAACGCGTTCACTGCCATGGTAATTTTCTTTCTTTCTTTCTTTTTTTTTTTTCGTTCGTGCAAATCTCCGTTTCTTTCTAATTGTTCTTTTTCTTTTCGTACGTTTTTTCTGTTTTCTCTTTCCTTTATTTTTTAATTTCACTTTATATTCTCTTGTAATTTCATTTGTTTCTTTTTTTCCAGGACAACGATACGATTTGTACGATCCTTATAATTTTAGTACCGTTTCTCTGATATTACAATAGTACTTATTTCATATATATATATACTTGTTGGAACGATTACAAAATTTTTTCCAACGGAGTAGTATGAAAAAAGAAAAGACCTTTTGTGATCGTAAGATTTCCGTTTAAGGAAAGTTGTGCAACAATGTCAGCTCGTTTAGGAAATGCTTCGATCTTTGACTTTATCCGGTGTATAAACATACATACTTACGTACGTACGTACATACATACAGCCGTGTATAAAGCAGTATTTATAAAAGTCGAGAGAACGTGTTCCTTTCTTCGGTGAAAGTTACTACAAGATTGTAACATCGAATAATATCATGATTTGTATAAATCATTCAATTTCTTTTATTTTTAATTTCCTTATTGGAATATCGTTCTTTTATAGGAAAAAAATTACGCTAGATCGTGTTAATCGGATTATTATTAGAATCAAAGACGGAAATAGAGAGATAGAGAGAGATCGAAAGAATTAATTGTATCAATCTTATTCCTTCGAAGGAATTATTATATTATGCTGAAATACTGGTAGATGTTCTCGCTCATGCTGGATCACGCAGTCTTG
Source organism: Dolichovespula media (assembly GCA_911387685.1). Lineage (NCBI taxonomy): Eukaryota > Metazoa > Arthropoda > Insecta > Hymenoptera > Vespidae > Dolichovespula > Dolichovespula media. The sequence goes on along the minus strand of OU426861.1, from coordinate 5,915,815 downwards.
GTTATATACTCGATTCCTGCAGTGCCGCTTGGTGCAACCTTCAAAGGCCACCGGAGAACGCGTCGATGAATGAAGTAGGAAAGTTGCGGAGTGCCGCGTTCACAGACCGGATATACGTATACTAGGTGGCCGAGAATACGCGTCCCGTCGAACCAGTTTTAACTTTGCCAACGTCATCTCCGTCTTGAATGTGATTATATATCCCGAGATCGATATCTCTCCTTCTGCTTACATCATTCTCATGTTCGAAAGTTAAATTGCTTTGTCTTTAGTTTTTCTATCCCCTTTTTCTTCCCTCTCTCTCTCTCTCTCTCTCTCTCTCTCTATATATATATATATATATATATATATATATATATATTTCTTTGTTATTTTCGGTCTTTCGATTGTCGTCATTGTCATTTTTGTTGTTGTCGTTGCGTCGTTCTATTTTACGATTGTCCTTTGTAAGCGTGTAAACACATACGTTAAACGTTCCAAAAGAAATCAATTTATTTTTGTCCATGGAAAAATAATATAACGTGAAATTAATATACGTTGTTTATTCGATCGTCCGGAAAGTTCGTGGTGATCTCGAAACCCAGGAGATTTATATTTTACTATACGTTTATTAAATTATTGTCATTATTATTATTATTAAAATATTATTGGCACGAATATTTCCAAACGTCTCAATGTTACTTACGCCCAATTATGATCACAAAGGATGAGACGAAAGTTCTTAGACGATTTTAAGATTGTCTTTAATCGTCTATCGTGTAATATATTCGATTGATTTTCTTATCGACGTGATATTCGACAAAAAAAAAAAGAAAAATTGTCGATTACACCTCATTCAGCGAAAAATTATTACCGTCATATCTCGTATAAGGAGTTCGTCGTTAATTCGTTATCCACTTCTAAATTTTGCCTTATAAATAATGTAAATTGGAAAAGAAAAGAAAACGAGCGAAGAATTTCGAGTTGGGTAAAGGGGAGAACGGGGTCCGTTCGTTCGCAACACGAATATATATAATGATACGAACGTTGGAATTTTCAATGTTGTCAAAGTTGAAAGTTCATTCGAATTGGCACGCACAGCGTACATCCGTATGTCCTATCCAACTCAACATAGATTATCATAGATCGTCTAAGCTACTAAGCGCGGGTCATAGCGAGGCGTACTTTACCGGTCGAGGGTCAAATATTACGATCGAAATTGATCCTCCCATTTAATATTTATCAAATACAAAATGATCCTACGAACGCGATATACTTTGTTTTAAAATTTCGAAATCGATACGTTACATTACATATACGTAATTAAATAAAATTCAATTGAAACGTTTACTTAGAACGCAAGAGTAACCTCGGAAATATGATTTTGGGGGCGATTGGAATAACTTAATCGTCGCGTTGATATATAGGAGAAAAAAATAAAGTGTTACTTTATTACTTACACTCGTGAATCGATTTCGTTAGGATCGATCGTGCGTACGAAAGAGAAATCGAAAGGACGAACGAACGCGGAAACGAAGAAGAAATAAGAAAGTGTTATTAAAAAATAGGAAATCTTTTTTCCTAATATAATGTTTAGACGTGTAATTGAATATCGATATATTTCAAACAAATCACGTACATTCTATATATATATATATATGTGTGTGAGTAAAGTCTGTTTGATACTCTTTCGATTGCACGATAAAGAAGAAGAACATAATCGATTTAAATACGAATCGATCGTGTTGAAAGTATCATTGAAAAGGTCGACGTAACCGTGTGCGCGATAAAAATAATAATGGAAGACGGAAAGGGTATGACGAATTAAAATAATCATTGATTAAAATTTATCGTAGTAAGATCTAGCTTCGTACGCTAAGATATGTACGTTTAGACGTTGTGCAAACTCGTAGAACTTGTCTCACCGTGTATGAATGCCCCAGGCCATAGCGTTTCTCAATGAACCTCTCTTTCTCTCTCTCTCTCCCTCTCTCTCTCTCTCTCTCTTTCCCTTTCTCAACTCCGAGAGCATGCAACGACTACGGCCGATGAAATTCCTGTGTTCTCTCGTGGTATGCCAACGATTTTGCTTGCTTGCTTGCTCGCTATGATCATTTCCAAAATGTTTCCTTTTCCCTTTTCATTCGTATGAAAATTTTTTTTCTTTTCTTTTCTCTATCTCTCTCTTTCTTTTTTTTTTCTTTATCGCAAGCTCTTCAAGGCTGATGAAATTTAAAAGGAAAAAAAAAGAGAAAAGAAAATAAAGAAGAACGTATTCAAATTTTTGTCTATCATATCGTAGGCTCTTTAAGGTTGATGAAATTGAAAAAAGAAAATGAAAAAAAAGGAACAAAAAAAAAATTAGAAAAGAAAAGCGAAGAAAATAAAGAAGAAACATTTAAATCACGTGTATATATATATATATATATACCTATTAGTATTACTTAGGTAACCTCGTAACATCGACGATCCCATTGCGATTATTCTAAAATATAGCACGCAGGTGCAGCTTTGCAATGATTGCACGATTAAAGGCACCCAATGATGTATTTCTCTCTCTCTCTCTCTCTCTCTCTCTCTCTCTCTCTCTCTCTATTTTCTTACCTTTCTATACCAAACTCGGAGAGACGTACAATTCGAGATATATTAGAACACCGTAACCGGACATGGATAAATTGGCGATCTGACTCACGTGTAGATGACATCTAATTGGGTCATTATCTCACTGTCGTCGTTGCTTCTTAAAGCACGTTCGACTATCGCACGAGGGGAGAATCCGACGTTATTCGATCCTCCGAGATCATTGGATCAATTCTTTTTTTTTTCTTTTTTTATTTATCTTTTCTCTCACCTCATCCCCCTTTATTCATTCATTATTCTTTTTATTTTGTCGATCCACGTATGTGTCCAGCGAGCGTAGACGAAGAGTAGAATTTTCCCTTTTTTGTTTTCATTTCTTTCGTTTTCTTTTTTCCCCTTTTTTTCGTTCTTTTTTCTTCTTCATCCTTCGAACCTCGCAACGTCCGATGGAAAATATTCGTCTATTCGAAAGTTTTCAAATCGGATTTGTCATCGTAGACGCAATTAATTATTTTCCGCGTTGACATCTCTTCGTTCGTCTTTGTTTGTTTCTTTCTTTATTTTTATTTTTACGTTTTAACGCCGGACAAAATTTCATTGCGTCGCCGTCACCGACGAAGGATGCTCGATGTAAACGTGACGCGAATAATGTTTATTCAAATTTTGTCGAATCAGATTTATTTAAAATTTTGTCGAATCAGATTTATTATACGTTGTCACGTGTGTGAAAAAAGAAAAAAGAAACAAACCCAATCTTTTCGACGGACATTGATATTTTTTTTTTACTATAATCCTTCCTTTCTTTTTGTTTTTTTCTGTACACGACAAATGGATGTCCGACCTAAGATCATTATTATCATTACTATTATCATCATCATCATCATTTTTATTATTATTATTATTATTATTATTATTATTATTATTATTATTATTATTATTATTATTATTATTATTCTGTTTCTTTTCTTTTTCATTGTCCTTCTATCTCACTTCAATTAGACATAAATAAATGATGTTATTGGAACGTATACATATATCGATAAGATTTATATCGTCTTAAAGTATTGTTTCTCTCGGGCGAATTGGACCGTGGGAAATTTGAACGAGATAGAATCGGCCGAGCGCAATATTTCAGGGGAACTCGTGTGGCCACCCGTGGTCTGGGTAGCTTTTCTTACCGTCATTCATGATACTATGGTACGGCAATAGGATGATTGCCCTGACGGTCGCTACAACTAAAGTGGATAAAGTCTTCTACAGTAATTTCACTTGAACAGGGCGTAGAGGTACGGAGGTTTGGCCCTTCACCCTTCCTCCCTCCCTACCACCCACCCTACCTCCTTCCCTCCCGTCCCTCCTTTATCCATAGTCGCACCCTCGCCTCTTCTTTCTTATTTTATTTATACTTACTCAAGAGCGAACTCGAGAGAAAATGTTTTTAACTTATTATTATTATTATTATTTTTATTTTTATTATTATTATTATTGTTATTATTATTATTATTAATAAGATGAAACTTTGTTAATGATATCGATATAAAATAATATTAACGTATATATAATATTATTTCAATGATGAACGCACGAGTCAATATCTTTTGTTCTTTTTTTTTTTAAATTAAATTTATACGTCACAAGTATCCGTCGATAATCGATCGGTAATAATTACGTGTAAGGGAATTCTCGTTCGTTCGATCGTAACAATTAAAAATTAATCGATCAATTTGAATCAGGTAATTATACACCGTAATTAATTGAACAAAAATTTCTGGGCTTGCGTCTACGGCAAGATGTCTAATAAATCCCTCGATGATTTTCGATAAATTAATCTTATTTTTTCTTCTTCTCTCTTCGTAGATTTCTTTTGATTTATTTTGTTTTCACTTTCGTTCCTTTGTTTTCCTTTTTATTTTCAGTAAGATCGTAGGACCACGAGGGCGGAATGAATTTTTTTTTTTTTTTTATACGATCTGACGAATGAAAAAGAAAGGAAAAAAATATTTGGCCTGAAAAGTTTTGAAAAAGATTTTCTTTGAAATTGATTAGGAAGTTTCGTTCGAATGTTGTATATAAAAAAAAAAAAAAAAAAAAAAAAAAAAAACGAAGAGAACGAAATCATGCCCACGATGTCGATTAGGCGAAAGAAAGAAATTTAAGATTTTCATTTTTAATGTAACGACATTATTCACATATTTGGTTTTTTTTTTTTTTATTAAAAAACACCTGTGTGTTTTTTACATGTGAGTGTGAGATAGATAGATAGATAGATAGATAGATTGATAGAGAGAGAGAGAGAGAAAGAGAGAAAGAGAGAGAGATAAAAATAAAAGTAGAAAGTGAATTTCTATTCTTCGCTTTATGTAAATTATGGTCGATATTAAACGTAACACGATGTATAGAACGCTTATATATATATATATATATATATATATATATATATATATACACACTTTCTCTAGATATACTTACCAAAGTGATAGCACGTGAAAATTGTTTCTGTCAATGGCCTCCTGCACATTTTTCTCGCGAATATAACAACATTCCATTTGTTTTCTTGAATCTTGAATTCTTTCTTTTCTGTTTTTCTTTTTTATTATTATTTTTTTTTTCTCGAACAGAGAATGATCCACGTCATATATACTATGATTTAGATAATTAGAATGTGATTTGTAATTCTTTTCAAACGAACGCAGAGAACATTGTGTTTCTCTTCTTCTTTTCTCTCTCTCTTTTTTTTTTTTGCAATTTAACGTTGTACGACCATAATTCGTTCATTGGCGTATGATTACACATGCAATCATGTGTTTCTTTATTTCCTGCTTTTTATCTTTTTTGTTTCTTTTTTTTTTTCTAACACATAAAAATGTATGCATCTGTGTATGTACGCGCGTTCGGTCATAGGTATATGTAAGTAAAGTAAACATAGTTCAAAAATTAGGATCATTAAGTATCATGAGAAGGTATACATGTATGTTTATGTATTTATATATGAATAATGAAGAATATAATTATATTGGAAGACGTGTATATATATGTATCTCGTCCGAAAAAATTTGGGTAATGGGATATATGTATGTATGTATCTATTGGCCAATCTAATATTGTATAGTATTTGTATATATATATATATATTATGTTAGATTTTATTAATTATTTATTTAGATATAACATACAAAAAATTTATTTAAATTATTGATGTAACATAATACATATTATGAACATATAATACACACATACACATATATATATATTTATATATTATATAAACATGAGAAGTCACGAATCTTTTTTTCGATTAAATCCACGCATAAATTAGAAAGAAATACTTGTCTAATACTAATCCATCAAAATAATATTCTTACTTTCTGTTTCTTTTTCCTTTTTTTTTCTCTTTCTACATATAATATAATCTGGCGATTATGAAAATGGTCTACGTCATTTGATATATATATTACAAAGAAATGCATATTTTATCACAGTCGGACACACGTGTTAAATTTAAACAGAAAAGAAAATTTCTAAATCGCCCGATGAAGAAAATTATTATTTTTTCTCTTCTTTATTGTTTAATTTCTTTTTCCGTTTTCTTCAAAAACAAATACCCCCAATTACTTTTTCGATTCGTCCCATCGTAGAGAAATAAATTTTAAATAATTCCCGAAAAAAGGAATGTCAAAATATATCTAAAAAAACAAAAAATAATAAATAAATATATGACTTATTGTTAGACCATTTTTGTAATTCCCGGTTCACACACACACACACACACACACACACACACACACACACACACACACACACACACACACACACACACACACACACGCGCGCGCGCGTAGATACATACATACATACATACATGTGTACATACATACATACATACATGCATACACTCATTCATACATACGTACGTACATACATACATGCATACATTCATACATACGTACGTACATACATAGATACATACATGCGTACATACATGCATAGATACATACATACATGCGTACATACATATACACATATGTATATGTATGTATTCATAGATGTATTCATATATGTATATATATATATATATATTTGTCCGTATATACATATGTGTATAGATATGTACCTCGTCAATCCGTCGTACGAGGACGATTCAAGCTCGCTGATTCTCGAGCAGATTGACAGACGTACTTGGTCGAGCGTGCGGCCAACTGACCCCTCAGTTCGCGATAGTGATGTAGTTATCTCTCTATCGACGCCTCGGCAAGTCGCGCGGCGTTTATTCTCTCTCTGTCTCTTATTCGCCTCCCGTTGGACAGTACATAGTGCCCTACGAAAAGTGACATTGAAACCGGAAGTGTGGACAGTCGAAGATCGAACCACAAAGAGAGATAGAGATAATATATATATATATATATATTTATATATATATATATATATATATATATATATATATATGTAAATGTATATGTATATGTACAGCACACTCAACGCATCACAAACTAATTGCGATTCGTTTCGAATTAATTACCGCCGATTTCAGATATTCATCGGAAGCGAGGTTTTATTATGATTAGGTGAGTCCTATAAAATCCTAATTTCATATATAAAGTATCTCCTTATTTCCCTTTTTTTTTGTCTATTTATTTTCTTCTTTCTCTTCTCCACAATTTCGTTGAAATATTTACGTAGGTAGGTATGTTGATTTGATATTTATCGTAAATGACATTTCATATTCTGATCAGTCGAATCAGATATAATCTTAATTTCGTTTCTACATATCTTTTCTTTTTATTTTATTATTATTATTTATATTATTATTATTATTATTATTATTATTATTAATTTTTTTTTCTATACTTTCGTTAATACCTAAACATATTAATTTGATATTTATCATAAAGTCAGATTTCAGTATGATTATCTCGAATAGATCTAATTATCTAATTTTGTTTTTAAATATCTTTTTTATTTTGTTTTTCTTTATTCTCGTTTATAATACGTACGTACGTGCTTACGTAGATTTGATATTTGCAAAGAAACGAGATTTTATTGCAATTACGTAAGTTTGATCTAATTATCTAATTTCGTTTCTAAAATACTCTCGAAGTACATGAGAGGTATTATTAGAAGCGAGATTCGATTATATTATGATTAAGTGAGTCACATCTAATTCTAATTTCGTTTTTTAATTTCGTTTTTTATTGCCCCTTTTTTGTTTTTTTACTTATTTATTTAGTCGTTTCTACCCTCTCGTTTATACGTATTATCATTGGATATTTTGTTATTTTATTGTTTAGCGAGTAGCGTGTCAGTATTTTTAAGAAAAAGTATTAATATCGTTTTATTTAAATAAAAAAAAAAAAAAAAAAAAAAAGAAAAAAGAAAAAATTTTGCGAAAATCAACATTATTTATTAGCCAACCTAATACCACGATATAAGACAAGAAATACTGGAGTTATTTGTTTAAAATATATAAAATATTACAAATGTTAAAATATATATGAAAATATATATATTTTGACCTTATTAATAATATATCAAAATATCAAATATACATAAAATATTCGAAAATATTAGAAATGATGATGACGTTTGTAATATTTTATATATCTTAAATAAATATATATAATATTTCTATATTAAAAATATTTTATATATTATGCGCCAATTCGACGCAATATAATTTTTATTGTTCTCCTTTTATTTAGATATAAAATAATGAAAATATTCGACAACATTTTACTCGTTGATCAACTCAATAATTTTGATCATTGTATGTACACACATCTTTAATGTTTTATATATATATATATATATACATATATATATACATATACATAAATATGTTTGTAGATAATTTATATAATTTATATGAATTTAATCATAGAGATACATTGTTTATTTTAACGATACTATGTTAAACAAACGATTTCTCTAAAACGGTAAATCCGTGTTATGTGACCATCTGTTAAATGATTAAGACGAAGAGAGTGGAAACTTACCACCTCTAAGCACATTTAAACTCCGTGCTTTTTCGCGTTATGCTAAAAGGATTTGAAAGACAATTTTATACTTACACACTTTAATACATGAATTATTTATACACGACGATACGCGATATTCGGTATTTATCATTCAATTTACATCAATGGCGTATCGTGATAATTCATTTTAATTATGCATAATACCGATTTCTTCTAATATCTAATGTTTTATTAATATTTATTTTCAAAAATTAATCGCGTAATAAGTTTTAACAATTTTTTTTCTTTATTTTTTTATCCTTTTTTTTCTTTCTTGTTTCGATAGTTCATCAAAATTTCAGGAACTCATTTGAATATAAATAATGACAAGGATCCATTTTTTAATCCCCGATAATTTCCGTTCAAACTAACGCCTAACGACAAATGAAAAATAACACGCATCGTCTTCGTTAAAACTATTTTATCCGTTTGTATTACAACGAGATCTATTAGATTCTTCGTACAAAAGGGACAAATTAATTAAATTGAAAATAAATAAATCAATATCGCGACTATTGATAATAACAATTATTAAAAACAACAAAGAAATATCTATTTCCAATCACAACGATCTTACTTATATATAAATTCTAACAAAACTAATTAAGTAAATCATCCTCTCCGTACCTTTCTAATCTGGTATAAAAATTCTTTGGGTGATTCGCAAAATTGTAATTTCATTAAAAGTTATTAATTAATAATATAAAAAATAAATAAATAAAAAAAAAATATATATATATATATATGTATGTATGTATATATGAAAGTATATATGTACGTATACGTATGCATGTCTCTAAACATTCTCATACTCTCTTATATTACGTTACTCACTGACTGTGAGTATGCGAGTATGGCGTGGTCGGTAGTACTGGTACGTCAACGCATTGCTAAAATGCTTTCTATTATCCGCTAAATCAGCTTATAAAGCCTGATAATGAGCCGCGTGAATTTCAAGCGGAGATAGTCGGCCTCCTCGTTCAAACGCGTCCGTACCAAGCTGCATTATCGTCGTCGTACTACTACATTCCGACTCTCTCTCTCTCTCTCGTTCATTCGTCACGATGAAAAGATATTTATTTTATTACCAACAACATTATCTCGATATCCGTACGTGCGTTAGTTCGATTATAAAATAAATTGTCGACGAAGAAAAAAAAAAAAGAAAAGAAAAAAGAAATAAATAAAAAAGAAAAAAATTAAAGATAAATAAAAAGAATAAAAAAGATCAAGAAATGTCGCGCAACGGGATTTCTAATCATTTTATTCGTATATGTATGTCCGATATGACGTATACGATTTTTTTTTTTTTTTTTTATTCATTAACAGAATTCACCTTCGAACATCATCTATCCTTACGGTTCGCTCGTTCGATCGATAAAATAAAAGAGTTGGGTTAAGAGTGATGAAAAAGAGGCAGGAAGAAAAGAAAAAAGATCTATTATGGAACGAATTTTCAATATTTTTACACGCTCTTCTTACAAGCCGTATGCAAGAATGTAACGTTTTTATTATTAAACAATATTGAAAAGTATTAAACCTTCGACATTTTCCACCTGTATACGTGAGCTCGTTCGATCGTAAAATAATAAATGTTGAGGAGGGAAAAAAACATGAAAATAAAAGGATAAGAAATATAAGGAAAAAAAAAAAAAAAACAAAAAGCAAAAAAGGCAAGGGAAATATTACGCAACGAATTTCTAACGATTACAATCGCTTTAAAGTAAGATGTATATGATTTTTCTTTTTTTTTTTTTTTTTTTTAATTAACAATATTGAAAAGTATTGAACATTAAACGGGTCGAACGGATCAGTTGTGCGTGTAAAAATTATGGGTACAAAATATTTTTAATTTTTTTATTACATACATACACCCGTATATATATAATTTTGTTTTCTTCTAAAAAAAAAAAAAAAAAAAGGAATAATATCGTTATCGATGAAATCATTGTTGTTTCGATATACATGATCATGTAATTGGTATAAGGGAAATTTTTATAAATTGAATAAAATAATTCTTCTATCGATAATGATAAAAAAAATATATATATATATATATATATATATATATATATATGCAAAGAATTATCGAATCACTTTACACGTTTGATTGTAAGCCCTTCTATAAAAATACATACACATGTATACATATGTAAGAGGGTTGAAAAGATGTGTATTATTAGGAGATAAAATGCGCACGCGTATTTGAAAAGCGAGAATAAGAATATAAGAAGACGAAGACGAAGATGATTATCCGTGATAATTTCACGCGTGATGAACACGCAACGGAGCTGAACTCGAATGAAAGAAGTTGAAAACAACGCTGCCCACACGCGCGCGCGCATGGGACTATTGCGCATGATTTATTACATAGATAGATATAAATAACGGTTAAACTAACGCTGTAAAATCATGCTTCGCGTGCACGATTATACGAATAACTTTAATAACGAGAGACAGAGAGATTCAACAGGCTACGAAGGTTAGAGGTACGTATCTAAGTACTGTGTTTAACACCTCTGTGTATGTATCTCTGTGTGCGCGTGTACGTGCGTGCGTACTTGTGTATCGTTTAACACGTTCCTCTTAAGGTTGAATTTAAATTATTATTCGTGTCGATATCTCTAATCGATCCTTTCTACCTTTTCTTTTTTTCCTTTTCGACTAAATCGCTCGGATACTAGTGTTGATATCCATTTCTTTTTCTTCTTCTTCTTTTTTTTTTTTTTTTTTTGTCTAATGACAACAATTTTATCGATCGTTCGAAAGTAATCATTTTTTAAAACCATTTCTCTCTGAAACGTCATTTGAAATTGATAATAAAATCGATGATAAATTCAAATTATACGCCGTATATGAATAAATATTTGATCAAAACGTATTTTGATGTAAAAATGTATTTTGAAAGTATTTGATATATATATATATATATATATATATATATATATATTTGAAAGCGCGAACAATTGCGTTAAACGTGAAAGATTAAAAAGTTGCTTTGCTTCCGAAAAGATATCGTCAGAAATTGTTAATATATTAAAATTATACGCTGATATCGATGATCATTATTCTTTCCTTCCAAGGCGAAAGGAATTTCGTTCGAAACGCGAAAGATTCGAAAAGAGAAAAAAAAAGAAATAACATCGCTTCGAGAAATATTGTCAAAAATCGATAATAAATTCAAATTATGCCGATATAGTATAACTGTCGACGTGTATTCGAAAAAAAGGGGAGCGATTGCGTCGAACAATGGAATAAAAAATAATTGAAAAATTTATGATAGATATCAATTTAATATCGACGAAATATTTCGAAAAATATCGACGAGAGTATCGGGATTAAACAAAAAAAAAGAAAAATGAAAAGGAAAGAAAAAAAGCATAAATATTATCGCAAAACGTACCGAAAAAGAAAACAATATAGTATATCTTTTCTCTTCTGTATTTAATATCAAAACCTCTGTCGATTGACTGAAATATTATTGGAGTTCGTTGAACTGTATCGATGTCAATAGCTCGAATCGGCTCGTTAAAAAAAAAATATGTATATATATAGAAGAAAGAAGGAAAGAAAGAAGTGTGTGTGTGTACACACACTCACATATATTTTAGTCAGTGTAAATAATTGAGTATCAGAGTTAGTCTAATTAAATTTAGTTTGAAGTATATTGATCAAATAAATAACAGACTCGACAAAATGGATTTTGTTGATTCGAAATTGAGAAAGATCGTCGTTTGAATAAAGAACCAAAGAATTTAACGAAAAATGACGCTAACGTTCACAGTTGGATTCACTTGTAAACTCATGCGTATCCCCGAAAGACTCAAATTTAAATTGTTTGCTAATTCTTTCGATCGATCTTTCGTAACGTCTGTAATCGACATCGATTTCGATCATTTCATTCAATTAGAAAAAGAAAAGAAAAGAGAACGTACACATTCGTACAGGATGGGTCAAAAGTTTTTAAGCGATTGATTTAATTATCGCATTACTCTTTTCCGATATCTTTTAGGCTAATTTATTTCTTTATTTATTTATTTTTTAATATTTTTCAGTTCGTTAAACTTCAGCCCGCTCCGATATTTAAGTCGAACGAATCGATTGAAATAACTCGATTGTTTTCGATATAAACATTTATATCGAAATTTATAAGGCATAGGATGAGTCAAAAGTTGTTAGACGATTTCAAAAATCAATTGCTCCCTTTTTTAGAAACTTTTCAAGCTTGTCATTAGACATTACTATATAATCTACATCCTCTATAGTTTTACGATACGAGGAAAAAAAAAATTAGTATTAAAAAGATCTACGGAAAAAGATTGATCTGAATTTTTTTCTTTTTTCTTTCTCTCTCTCTCTCTCTTTTTTTTTAAATCAGATCAGAATTTCGATCGAAATTATTTTATACTTGGGGAACGAATAGAAATGAGACGATATTCCGATATACGTACATACATATGTACGTATATATTAATTACCTTGAAACTGTTTGATACGTTCGGTACGTTCGATAAGTCTCCTTTTTCAAGATTCATAAAAGGAAATCGCGCATCCGTGCATAAATATATACTTACGCCAATTATCAACCACGCCAAACAAAGTTTTTGATTTACGATGTCAATTTAAAAACCTTGATTTCTTTCTCATTTGCACATTGCCAAGGCAGATTTATTAACGTTTATACAATAGAGAATACGAATAATAATCCGCGATAGTCTCTGAATCTTTGTTATTTGTCGATATCCCTCGTGTTTGTAACGTGAGGAAAAGTGAACATTTTTAAAAGAAAAAAATAAAGAAAGGAGGGGAAAAGAAGAGGAGAGGCAATAAAGAAGCAACAAAAAAGACCAAGAAAATGGAAAAGAATTTTGATCATCCAAATCTCGACCATTTCTTTTCCTTTCTTTTCTTTTCTTTTCCTTTCATTTTTTTCTTTCTTCCTTTCGTAGCGATTTCTTAAGATTTCGTAGAGATTCTTAAGAAGAAATCTCTCTCTCTTCTTCTTCTTCTTTTTCATCTTTTTTTTTTCGTTAAATACTTCGCCGTCCATCGTCGATCGCAAATTTTCTTTCTCCTTTTCCCAATTTTTCTTTTCCAAACAATTCGAAACGTTCGATCGCGAGATTACGTCTCTTGTTAAGTAATTTCTTATCGATCTTTTTTTTTGTTTCGTTTTCCTTTCTTCCCCGCCGCTCCATCCCCCTATCTTTTCATTTCCAATACTTCTTCTACGATCGAGAAAAGTTGAATGGAAAAGAGGGGAGGAGGGGGAGTGAAAAATGAGAGAGAGAGAGAGAGAGAGAGAGAGAAAAAAGAAATATCACGGACGATCGAGAAACAGGTTAAACTCGTATCAATTATTTCCTAGAAGTTCATTTACATTTTCCTATGTACGTATCCACTATAATAGTCAATGAATGGAGGGCGGGTGAGGGGTGGGGTGGGGAGGTTTCCTGATCCCGAGAGAGTAGAAATTTTTGCAACGATCCGACTCGAATGGAGGAGCACGTACGTTCGTTCATGGTATTAAAAAAAAAAAAAAAAAAAAAAAAAAAAAGAAAAAAGAAAAAAGAAAAACAGATGCAGAATCAACTAGGTGGTATCGAAACGATACGCAACATATTTTTACATACTACTTGCCGGTTGATTGCCCCCCCCGAGTACTTTGATGACGTCAGTAACGTTCTCGATGATTCACGTTATATGTATACGCGATAATGCCACGGTTTATACGAATTCATTAGAACAACCGCACACCTTTTTTCTCGTGTGTGTATGTGTGTGTGTGTTGTGTGTGTGTGTGTGGATCCGTGCTGATTCTTTTATTTTTTTCTTTCCTTCTCTCTTTCTCTCTCTCTCTCTCTCTCTCTCTCTCTCTCTTTTCGGTTGCTTTCGTATAAAATCAAAAAAAAGAAGGAGATTTTTATGCGTGTGCCACTTGTAAGTACGTGTCAACGTGCGACTTCCTCGAGTATTTGTTTTTTTCTCTCTCTCTCTCTCTCTTTTTTTTCTTTTTATTTGAATATTTTTCACGCATTCAGAACTTTTGGAATTTATTTCGCTTCAAGTTGTTGGGCCAAGCCAAGATGTCTCCTTTATACATAGAAACTTTTCGTTTCCTCTCCTCGTTTTTCTTTTTCTTCCTTTTATATATATATATATATATATATATATATATATATATATATATGTATATAAATATAAATATATATTATATATAAATATATATATATATATATATATATATATATGTATATAAATATAAATATATATTATATATAAATATATATATATATATATATATGTATATAAATATAAATATATATTATATATAAATATATATATATATATATATATATATATATATATACATATATTATATATTTGACTTGACCGAAGAAAAATTTTCGTCGTCAAGATTTTTTGCGAATATTTCCTTCCTTTCTCTTTTTTTCCCCGTTCATTCGTAAATTCTCCTCCTTCTTTTTCTTTTTTCTTCTCTCAACGGAGGAAAACGGAGGAAATTTTCTTTTCTTTTCTATTTTTTTTTAATTCTTTCGTTATTCACAGGATCATGTCGTTAACGATAATACGGTTGTAAGGAAAGGAGGCTTAATTTTTTTTCTCCACTTTTTCTTTTTTTATTTTTTTTTATCATTTTTTTTTTCTTCTTTCGAAGGGGTACCTTTTTATTCTAATAAATACGGTCGACAGTGAGAAACGTTAACGTGCAAGTACGTATGCAAATATCTGATTACGCGAAATGGAGACAATCGATTACGTTGGGATAATAAATTATCGGTTAAAATGACGTTTCTTGTCTCGCGCTAGTAAACAAAGATGACAGAAAACTTGTCTCGAATTTTTTGATATTCCTGAAACATCTCTATCTCTCTCTCTCTATCTATCTCTCTTCTCCCTTCCTCTCCCTCGCCGGGGCTGTATGTAAATCAGTCTCGAGACAACAAAAGATAAGGAGATGCTAAAATCATAATTAGTTGCGGTATCACTTGAAATATGTAAACGACCTGTTAACGTTACTTCAGAGAATTTTGAATCACCGATCGGTATAAAAATGTTTTTTTGCAATTCATCCTGAAGATAAATATTGAATCGGGTTTACAATTAAGAGAGACGAAAAAAAGGAAGGAACGATAGAAAATTGAGTTTTGTTGTTATAATCTCTTTCTCTTTTTTTTCTCTATTCTTTTCGTCAGATTTCTGCATAAACATAACTGAATTTTTCGTTGCGATATAATGATATTTTGATATAATAAGAAAAATATAATGCGCGTATACGATAAATAAAAAAATTCATTATTTTATATTTTCTTTTAATACATTGTGAGACCTTTATCGATATAAATGGTATTAGTTTAGATATTGGTTCATACGTAAAATATATTTCTAAGTGAGAAAAAAGAATTTGTAATAAAAAAAAAACTAATTGCTTTATATATATATATATATATATATATATATATATGTATATATTCCAAGTGAGTGTGCTCTATTTTACCGACTGTGTTTTGGAAAATTCCACGAGATATTGTGCTATTTAAATTACCCTCTTACGTACTTTCACGCTAGTATATTTTTATTCCCATGCCTATCTTAACCATAAATTATAGATCCTAAATCATTTATCCGTCAACGAATTTATACCGTTGAAGTTACCGGTTAATACTCTATCGGTAAATGCGTGTATAATATATATATATATAATGTGTGCAAAGTATATATATATAAACATATATGAATATATATATAAATATATATGAATATATATATATATATATCTATATATATAATGTGTGCAAAGTATATATAAATATATATATATATATATATTTATATATATATACATGTATAAAATAATATTCAATTCATGCGAGTGAGAAATAATAGATAATGAAAGATAAGAAGAAAAGGATGGACAAGAAACATCGGTTCGTTCTTTTCGCGAAGAAGATAAACGGCAAGGCGTAAATTGAAAGGATAAACATTTTCATTAATTTAGGCCACGTCTTCCTCATACATACGTATCTACATAAAATACATACACGAGTAAATACACGTATTTTATAAACGCGCAGAGGAGAAGGCATATATAAATATGTATGTATATATGCATGTATATACCACTACTCGTACGCGAGTTCTGTGATTTCTTATTTTCTCTTTGAATTTCTTGGTGACGACGAGCCCGATCGAAAGTTGAAACGCAATTTCGCAAATAATAACGGTTATTCGATAACGATAATGTATTGGAGTTGAGAGATGAATTTTCGTTTGTTATCACTGTTGTTGTTATTATTATTATTACTAATATGATGATGATGATCATCATCATCATCATCATCATCATCATCATCATCATGATGATGATCATGATCATAGGCATTGCACTTTTTTTTTTTATCATCTTAATTTTCGCAGACAATGAGTAACAAAGAGAGGTACGATTACACAATAAAATGATTCATAAGCGCAAAAACGAGGTTCGAAAAGCGGGCTCCACTTTACGGCTTGTTAAGCCATTTGATATCCAACGGCAAACAGTAACAGTAATTAACACGATTTCGTTCGAGCACGAGAAGACGTTTTGAACTATA
>OU426861.1:5826130-5896130 GCA_911387685.1 Dolichovespula media | reverse complement strand
AAAGAAAAAAAAATAAATAAAGAAAAAATCGTGAAATGGAAAAAAAAAACAAAAAGAAACGTTCGAATAATTCAAATCAGAGGAGGGTGGGGGTGGCAGGGGAGAGGGTCAGTGAGAGGGGGGATGATAAATCAGTAGCCGTTGATTGAACCTTCGATCATTACTCATCGTTCGATCCAATTGTTTACACCAGGACATTTCGAAAGATTCAATTCGTAAGGATCTTTTTTTTTGTTTTTTTCTTTTTCTTTTTTCTAACGAGAGACAATGAACGATTGGGGTTGAAAATTTGTTGAAGGCTAAAGAAAAATTACTTTCGAACCGATACGATCGTAGAATCAAAGGAACGGACGACGTACGGATGATCGCGTGATCTTTCTCCCCTTCCACCCTATCGACATCTGGCCCCCTCCCCTCCCCTCCCCTCCCCCCTTCTCTCTCTCTTTCTCCTCTATCTATCCATATATCTATGTCTAACCTCTATCTCGAAATTTGAAAGTGAATGCAAAATTCTTTACGGAGCCAATTGCCGATCCGAGGACGGACGGACGATCACGTGATTTTTCTCCTCTTCCACCCTGAGGACATCACTCTCTCTCTCTCTCTCTCTCTCTCTCTCTCTTTCGTTCTTTCTCGTCGTATCGCTTCATATTTAGAGTCTTCAAGATTTAACTGGTTAAAACCGCTCTGAAAGATCGTAATATTTATACTACGGAGGGCTGGAACAGCCCGGACAAGCGGCCCGTTTAATCGAGCCACGTGCTCTCCTGCAAGCGAAGAACCAACAGTAACGTCGAACGTAGATATTAATTAATTGTTTCTGCGTTCTCTCGATGCCTTTTCCTCCTCCTCCTCCTCCTCCTCCTCCTCTTCCTCCTCCTCTTCTTCTTCATCTTCTTCATCTTCTTCGTCTTCTTCGTCTCCTTCTATCTCTTCTTCTTGATCCTTATTCGCCGTCTTGCATTCGTTAGACGGAAAAAGAAATTAAAAAAAAAAAAAAAGGGAAGAGGAAGAGAGGAACATCAAGAATCTTTTATTGGAAACAAAAAATCCTTCCTAGAAGTCGTCGATGATCGTCAAACTAAATGTAAATTCTCAAAAATCCAATGTCCAACGTTGATATCTTTTCTTTTTTTTTTTCCTTTTCTTTCTTTTTTCTTTTTTTCTTTTTTTTTTTTTTGCTATTTGCTCCTCATACATGTCATATAAATAACTTCTGATGACGTCTCTACTAGTTCTAGTAAGAGAAAAGGAGAGAGAGAGAGAGAGAGAGAGAGGGACCTGTACGCAAATACGTGATAGTAATTTTATAACAACTATGACGTAAAGTATCCTACTCGAAATCGATCAATTCGAGAGCATAGCTCTTACGTAAGGTACGATTTTATCACGGATTCGCATCTTTTACTTTTGTTACTATTTACGAAAGAGACCATTTTATTTTTTTTTTTTCTTCAAAAGTATCGATTCATTCTTTTCCCATGAATGGAGGATTAAAAATGCTGAAGTATCGCGAATGATATTTTATGATTTAGTAAATTTGATTTATTAGCATTGACGGTGGCAATGGCACGAATAGGATGAAATTAAATTTTAAGTATATGGTAATGGAATTAATTAAATATGTTACACTGATTTGTTTTTCGATTTGCGACCACGTTAACAGTCATTTTTATTATCGCTATGTTGCAATAGGCCAGACTCTGTATTACAGAATACTCATAATAACGCATAAAATAGTAAATACACACATAAATGACAATGCCGTTTACGATAATAAAATGGTCGATATATTAATTAAAACAATTATATATATATATATATATATATATATATATATATATATAATAATATGATGAAAACAATTATTTTAGTAAGATAATAATTTTTAATGAGATTTCGTTCAAACAAATATTACAAATACGAATAATACGTCATCTTGAGATACACACCAGATCATTTATTCTTTCATTGCTACCGGCAATGCAACGTCAAAAATATCTCTTAATCGTCCTTCGTTGTTGCAAGGAGGTAATCCTTGCTCCAGTCAAACAAGGTCAACCTATCCTACATATACAAATGATATATATATATATATATACACACATATATATGTATACATGAACACTTTATATAGATAGAATTTTTCTTTCTTCGAGGGACATCGCGTTTTCATTTTTTTTCTTCTTCTTCTTCTTCTTTTTCTTTTTCCTTTTCTTGTTCCTTTTTCTTTTTATTTCGTATCGTTCCGCCATATTGTTTTTCGTTGGTCAAGGTCAGCCGTTCGACCTTACCAATCGTGTTTTATTTCATCGACAAAAAGAGAATAAATATTATCTTCGTATGTCTATTTCCGTAAAAATCTCTTTTGCATTTTAGAATTTATTCGTTCTACATGGTCATATGTTCTTCCACTCGAAGAACATATCTGAGTCATCAATGATAAAGTATGACTGGGTGATAATGAAAGAGAGAGAGAGAGAGAGAGAGAAAGAGAGTGATAATATTTCAATTAGAACATTATAAATCTTTCAATCTCATTTGTCACCTATCGCAAAATTTTCCTTTCAATTTGTCTTACTCCCGATGATGAACTGTACAATTATAATAATTTATTGTAATAAAAAGGAAAGGTCTGTACGAATTGTAGTATAAAAAATAAAAATATAAGAAAAAAAAACAAATATTTACATAAAAAGTGTTAGGTGAATTCATTCGCACGTTAAACGAACATTTATTTGGCGAATAATTCGAAAGACTACGAAAAAAATTTTTTTCCATTATACGTAAAAATAATATGTGAGAATTATTTACGAATAACTTTAACCGTTAAACATATTTTTTGTCAAAAGTGCGATATTTGTGAAATTTTATAAGTTAACGTATTCGACACATTAGTTATAGTTATTTGACGTTTTAAATAATTCTTACGTATTATTTAAGTATGTATAGTTATATAGGTTTGAATTTTTGTTTATATATATATATATATAACTTATATAAATTTTTTCTATTACAACAAAAGTCTTTATAAATCTTCATGTTTTCTTTTCTTCTTCTTCTTCTTTTAATTAATTCTAATCTTATTAGAAAACATAGAACTTAAAAAAAATAAAAAGAAAAATAACTTTCATACACAGACATCATACGCGTAAATTAATTTCTACTGGGTATATATATATATATTCATGTATTCTCCTTTTTTTTTCTTTTCTTTCCAACCATTTATAATTTTAAAACAAATAGAAAACATGGGGCTCTGGCGGCTGGGGGGAAAAAAAATAAAGTTTTATTCATAAAACAGAGTAAACAAATGGTGTAAAAATCAAGGAGATCGCAATAACGTTGAGACGTTGCATTATGAGTTAAAGATATATAAAACGGATGGATACGGTAACAAGTAGTATATCGTGTTAGTCAGTAGGAGGTGGCAGGTAGTTTTTAGTTGCTTCAACGATCCGACACTCACTTCATCTCCACGCCCCGTCTAACGCGGTTCAAACGTCCTTTAAATATATATATATATATATATATATATTGAAATTAATTAATCTTCATCGAGTGATTTTATCTAACGTGTGTTTCATCGGATTATCGAGCTGCATAAATAACAAAAAACAAAAGAAAGGAAGAAAGAAAAAACAACGAGGAAGGAAGACAAACGAGTGTGCATATTATTTATTTATTAGGATTATTAGAAGGAAAGAGAGAGAGGGAGAGAGAGATTGTAAGTAAAACTTTTATCGCAGTTTATTCTTTTTTTTTTTTTTTTTGTTATTTTTGGAATAAATGACGAGTATCGTTTTAGGAAAAATAATTAGACAGAGTCTTGAGCACGTTGTTAAATTTTTTTTTAATTACATACAACATATATCTAAACATATGTGTCACATGTCATGAGACAAATAGATAGAATTAGAAAGATAGAAATTGTATAATAATTACAAATGTCGTCGTCAATAAGATATATATATATATATATGTGCGTCTGGGTGTGTATATATAATAAATTATATATGTATATTATTTTACATTTAAATAAAAAAAACATTAGATTATTCGATAATTTTATGCTTCGAAATCCAAAAAAGAAAAGATTACATTAAATTACCGATCGATCTATTATACTGTAATTGTATAAATATATATATATATATATATATATATATACATATATGATATATTACATACGATACATATATTCGTAATATATATATATATATAGTAATTTGAACGCGCTAGTATGGTCGTCCGTAGTCGTCCGTAGGAACAAAATAGTCCCCGCAAACGGTGTTTTGCACGATGATTCTTCCTAACGAGTGTGATGACACCGCTTCTCTCAAGCGCTAATACACACCGACTATCTGCGACAGTACAACTCTCCTCCTCCTCCTCCCCCACCCTACCCCCTGCCCCCTCCCCGACAAATTTGTCGGCAATGAGACTGATTATTATGTCCTTGCGAGACACGACGATAATTACTAAACGCTTTACTTACAACTCCGTCGACGTCGCCGACTCTCTGTGCTTCGCGCCATGATTAGAGCTTTCGAGAGTATCGCCATTCGACTTGACCTCCTTTCAACACTCTCATAACTCCTTCGATCGATCGATCGATCGATCGTTTCGAACTCGTTGAAAGAAAGAAAAAAAAACAGGAGAGAAAGAAAGAAAGAATCCATCAGAAACACGATGACAAATTGTAGTTGTAGAAAAAAAAAAAAAAATAGAGAAAAAGAAAAAACGGTGACAAACCGTGAAAAAAGAAAAATATAAAGTAAAGGAGAAAAAGAAGAAGAAAAAAATCAGAAGGAATCGATCTCGTCTCGAATTCTTTTTCGATTTTATTTTATTTTATTACTTTTTTGTCTTCCGTTTTCTTAATGTCGACGATCGAATTTTTTTGAAACGCTAAAATTGAAGGATACTTATTAATGGCTAGTTCGAATATCGTGTGAATTAATTTTCCTTTCTACAACCGTTCACGATGTTTTTTTCAAGCCTTTTTTTTTTACTTTTTTACAAAATCTACGTTCCACGTTTACATAGCGGGAATTAGTATAACGAGTTCATTATAATATTAATATAAAGTCGAATAAACGTTAAGATACATGTATTTATAAATACGTAATTATTATACATACAAATTGATATGAATTTGTGCATAATGCATCCATACATAATTACAATTCGAAAGTCAATAATACAGGATCGTTCATTCTGAAACAGGTTATTTTACGTTGCATACCTTCGGTTATATTAAGCAATAAATTAATTCGAAACGTAGAAAATTAGAAAAAGAAAAAGAACAAAACAAAAAGCAGAAAATAAGGAGAGAAAAAATTTATTCAAGATTATGATAATAATTTCTCAATTGATTTATTTTCAATTAAGAAAAATTCCTGTTCGTATTTACCCGACACGTTTACATTCGATTGATATTATAGATTCGATTGGAAGGGGAAAAATATATGTTACGTACTAAAACGTTTTAGAAAATGCGAGTCCAACATTGTTATTTAATATTCCGCGCGCGCGCGCGCGTGTGTGTGTGTGTGTGTGTGTGTGTGTGTGTGTGTGTGTGTGTGTGTGTGTGTGTGTGTGTGCCGCACCGCACCTGTGCAGGGACAAATTGTCGATAGTAATTGGACTCGACGGACCGTTGAACTCGATTCCACCATGGATAATTGACGATTCAACCGGTGCAATTAACAGCCTCGTACGACGACCCCGCACTGAGCTATATTTCCATCTTCGTAATATCCCCTCCACTCCCCTCCCCACCACTCCCCTTCCGCCTCCTTCGTTCTATAGATCAACGATCAATTTTTAAATCGATCACCTTTATCTATCTATTTTTTCTTTCTTTATTTTCTCATTTTTTATCTTTTTTATTTATCCTTATTCTTCGTCGTAATCGATCATCGATAATCAGCATTCATATTCATTGATCGAACGTTCACCGAAATATTCGATAAAAATGAAAGAAAAAATATCAATTAGTTTCTTCTAATCGGGAAGAAAAAAACATTAGAAGAAAATATTTTCTTCCCTTTAAGAGAAATTGAACGAAGAAATTTATGCAAAAGATTAAAACCGCTCGATTTCGTTGATAAACATTTCTTGGACATTTATATAAAACTTTATAAAAAAAAAAAAAAAAGTATATACATTCATAATTTCTGATCGGAGAAATTAAATTGATGATTAGAAGGAAAGATTTAGAAAGAGAAAAAAAAGAAAGAAAAGAAAGAAAAGAAAGAAAAAGAAAAGAACAGGCAAAAGAAAAAAGAATTAATGTAAAATAAAAAAAAAAACCCGAGCGATCTACGAAATGAATGGGAATTACCTTAATTCCTTAAGCAAGATGTAACTCGATGTAATATTAAATACGATCGCGAATTACATATCAAGCTTCGCGGAAGAAGCGGCTTGCAAAATGGCGCGCATGATGTCGGCCTGTTAGATAGTATTTAGCGCAGGATATCCGTCAATGTTCAGTAATGTTCACTCGTTTTCTAGAACGCGTCTTAAACCTGACACGCTTGCCAGTCAATTACATTCTTCGAGCTATGTAACTTGCGAGTTAGGATTCCTCGAAAGATAATCATATATATGTATATATATATATTTTTTTTTTTCTTCACACTTTGTTTTTCTTTTCTCTTACAAATGACCGTCATTATCTCATTTATTTTTACTCGTGTATTATTCCTTGTTTTCTTTTTTTCTTTCATATATATATATATATATATATATATATATATATATATATATATATACATATATACATATACGTACATATACATATACGTACGTACCTATATACATACTCTTGATAATAATGAACGATTAAGAAGAATTGTAAGATATCATAAATATTATTATCATTATGGTATATTATTATAAGGATAATCGATGTACAGGGTAGACGAAAGGTTTCCAAATGAATTTAAAAAATCGGTCACTCTTCTCCCCCTCCCCTCCCCTTCCCCCCTTTCCCAGATTATCTTTTACACTTACTGTTTTTCTCAGATCGTAAAGCTACGTTTGTTTCAATTCTGAAGAGAAAAAAGAAATTAATCTAAAAAGATTCGAAAAAGAGTAATCGATTGTTAAAATCATCCATGGAACCTTCGACCCAACCTTTTTATTTCTCTTACAAATTACATTCGTCGTTTCATTTGTTTTTTATTTATTTTTTTTCCTTCATCGTTTTTACCCTCTACTTTAATTACATATTATTTTCTCGACGATAACGATTGATTTATAAATTGGAAGATATATATATATATATTATTATTATTATTATTACACGTAGTTATTCTTTTTAGATTGAATTAGATCTAATCATCGATAAGGCGTAATAATTGTACGTTTTTCGTATGAAATTGTTCATTAGTGGCGAATTTTAACGAAGGGGGTGTATTTTTATGACCGTTCAAATTCTATATTATGAAAACTACCCTTCAACGGACCGTGTGGCCTAACGGATAAGGCGTCGGACTTCGGATCCGAAGACTGCAGGTTCGAGTCCTGTCACGGTCGAAGAATTTATTTTTGTTTTTTTTTTCCTTTTTTTATTCTCTCAACGATTCACATCTATATACTTTTTCCGTATTCTTCGATACTTCATCAACGAAAATTTGGTTGTTCCTTCTATAACATTTTGTTTCACCCTCCTTCTCACCCTCCTCTTCACCCCCTCGTCCTTCTCAACGATCACAAACAATGCATCCTAATTTCAACGTTTTTCAAATTCCATTAGAAATGAAAATTTCTTAAGAAATCGCTCAGATTCTATATACTTAAATAAACCCTCCATTTTTATATTTCAGAAATATAATAAAACATAAATATAATGAATATAAAAAGTTCACCTTTTGTATTCCGTGCGTTTCTAAAAAAAAAAGAAATATCTTTTAAAAAAAATAATCGTACCGATCAACTCGATTAATTATTATTACCGATCGGATCATCGATAGGAACCGTTCTGACGTTCTGTTCTTTTTTTTTTTCCTTTTTTTTTCCATTAAGATTTATAGATCCTATATTCCTTTTCACATCGCTCAAAATAGTTAACAATAGGCTCGCTTTATCGATCTCACGGTCCAGGTGACTCGATTTCGCTAGCAAATAACACGTCCGTTTCAAGGTTTATGAAGTTTCATTCGTAACGATCGGCTGATCACAAAGATGATCGAGAAAATTGCGCGTGAAATGGATCGTTACGTCTATACTACATAACCATTGTACTATATTATATATCTCCATGCTGATGAACCGTGAGAAAACACGTGGAACGATTGAAAAAATAAATAAATAAAGGAAGAAGAAAAATAATAATAATAACAGTAACAATAGTATCGATCGTTGCGTCCAAAATATTCGTTCGGTAATGTTCAAACAAATATTTTAGATAATTAGTCAAAATTAGTATTAATTATACGTAATTAGTGAAAAAGGCATGTAAATTAAAAATTGAAATCGTTAATTTAACGATACGTAAAAATCGTTATCGCATGATTGTTATTTTTTTCTGTATGTATTTTTTTGTATTCTCTCTCTCTCTCTCTCTCTCTCTCTCTCTCTCTGTTCGCCCTTGGTCTCACATTTTTCTGGTTTTCTTTTTATCGTTTTTTTTTTATCTATTTCCGTTTTTTTTTCTTTTGCCATTATTTATTATTTCTAGGAAGCAACTAAACTCGCTTAGCCAGAACGCCAGAACGTTTTATTATTATCACTTCGTAAGAGGAAAAATTTTAAAATCGAGTATTTAATATTAGCATGGATGCGAATTAGAAATTAGGTCCCGCTAATAAATCGTTTACTACAAACTGCCTTCATTATCCTCTCCGATCATCGGGGAAGTTGCAAATCGTTGTTCTTTAGAACGTTGCATCCCACGCTCGCTATCAGTACCATTACAAATTGACCCTGCTTAACCCTCTTGTATTGATTTAATACGTACGACAAGGCATATTATAGTCTTTCGCGTCGACATATAAAATTGACTATTATTCATTTATTGAAAAAAATACCCATCAATTTTTCTTTTCCTTTTCATCTCTTATATACATATATATATATATATATATATATATATATATATATGTATATTTGTTTTTTGTTATCGCATATATTGTATATAATGCATGTCCGTTAAAAAAAGAAAAAGAAAACAAGAAAAACATGTTTGAAATATTTCAAAAAATAATTATCATTTCGACGTATTATAATATACATCGAAATGATGTTATTTCAAATATTTAAAACACTTCGAGATGTAAAATATATTGAATATTTTACATATATTATACATATTTATATATATATGTATATATAATATATAATATAATATATATATATATATACCGTGTAATCATGTTAAACGCGATCTTTAGCATGATCCGTTTGGCAACGAGATAAAAAGGGAGAAAGTCTTGGATATCTTTCGATGAACGATGATTGTCTCTCTTATTGACGAATCTTTAAGGAAAAAAAAAATAAGAAAAATAATGAATAAAATAAAAAAATATGCGTCAATTCTTTTCGCTTCATCGATATAATTTTTTTGTTCGTAGCTCGCAAGTGAGCGCAGAACCTAGCCCCGCCGACGAGCAGCAGCAGCAGATCAAAGCAGATTCAGCAGGAAGACTTCACCAAGAGTTCAAGGTCCGCTTAATCGTCATAGTCAACAAAATATCTAACGAACTTCATCATCGTACACGAAGACACTGCTACATCTGATAAATTTACCAAGCCAGATTCCACCCAACTGCACGGACATCGTAGAATGGTAGAAGGTGAACCCGACTCAAAGCACAACGATAGTAAGTACTCTCATTTCTTTCATCGTTATAAACAAATTATAAATCTTATAATCTTTCAACGAATCGATTTATATTGACGTTACGATCAATTTGTATTCGAACAATTTTCGTTCGAAAACGACAGATCAATCGTATTTATTGTAATAAATAAAAAGTAATAGACGAACGTATATATAAATAGATGGAAAATAGAAAGGAGAGGGGGGCAAAAAAATTGCGAGTGAAAATTCATTCCTTGCGTTTTCAACTTTTCGTTCTTTTTCTTTTTATTTGTTTTTTTTTTCTTTTTTATTTTTTTATTGTTCGTTCTTTATTTTTCCCTAAAAACAAATGAAACGTACAATTTCAAAATACAGAAAAAGGTATTTATAATGTACGAGCATTCTCGTACTTCTTTCCTTCGACGTAACTTAACACTTACGGGTAGAGCCAAAAGTTTCTTGGCGAGTTTTAAAATCAATTATTCCTCCTCCCCGAGACTCTTCAAACTTCTCACTTTAAAATCGAGAAATTTTTAAGACGATGTAGAAACATTTGGCTCGTCTAGGGATTTTTATCACATCCTGCGTTAATGGCAAAGTACTTTTTTGATCGTTTTCATTGAATATTTTTTTTCTTTTCTCTCTTTTTTTGTTTTTTTTTTTTTTTTTTTTTTTTTTACAGAGTGTGATGTAAAAGACGAGCGCCCAAACGGTTGTGGTTCCAAGGAACTTGAACTTGCCCGTAAGCATTATCCTAATTTACATATTAAAATAACTATGTGGATACTGTATTATATCACGAAATGTATCTTGATTAATTATATTTTCGTTCAAATTTGTATACATGCGACAAAAGTCGACGGAAACGCTAACAATATTTTGTTCGATTAATTTTATTCATATTTTCATTTCTCTTTTATTCCTTTTTCGTTTTTCTTTTTGTAGGAATCGGGCCCAAGGAAAAGAACCTAGATCCAGAGAAAGGATCTTGCACGAAAGCCGATTTCGAAAAGGCCATCGAACTTACCGGTGAGTGTCGTTGAACAAAAAAAAAAAAACAAATAAAAATAAATGAACGGAGAAACGATAAAGAAACCGCTCTGAAACGTGAAAACGCGAATGAACAAAAGAATGTAATGAAAAGAAAAAAAGGTAAAAAAAAGAAAAAGAAATAAAAAGAATGAATGAAACCTCTCGAAAAGTTTCGAATCGTTTCTTTTGTTCGATTATTTTGTTCGATTGCGTTTTTAAAGGAAAAAAAAAAAAATTAAAAAAGGAGAAGGAAGCTCTATCTCATTAACCAAAAAAAAAAACAAATGTTGTCAAACAGAGTATGGCAAGTTTCATTACTTCCTGCTCACGGTATGCGGCTTCGTCAGTACCAGCGAGGAGATGGACGTTATCTCCATGTCCTTCATCCTACCAAGCGCACAATGTGATCTAAAACTCGATACCCAAGCTAAGGGATGGCTCAACTCAATCATCTTCATCGGCATGATGGCCGGCGCTTACGCCTGGGGCTCCGTCGCGGATGCCTTGGGTCGTCGCAAGGTCCTCATTGCCATATCATTTATGAACGCCCTTTGCATCGTCGCCTCCAGCTTTAGCCAGTCCTACGAACTCTTCATGTTCTTCCGTTTCTTAAACGGCGCCGCGTAAGTTTAAAAACATATTCATTCAAACTCGAAAAATTCGTTTTACGTCTAACGATTTCCTATTTTTTTTTTCTTTTAATTTTTAATTTTTAATTTTCAATTTTTAATTTCATTTTCAACGATTACGCAAAGAATAGATCAAAGGATCTTTGATGAATCAGAAATATCGATCAAACTTTTTCGAGATCTTTCGTAAACTTGCATTTAGGTTCGTAGCTTTGCAAAACTCGATTTGCAACGGTAGGATTGTAATTTTGCTATCTACAAAGAGAAAAAAGAAAAAAGAAAAGACAAAAAAAATCAGTCTGAAAAGCTCTCGAAAAAAGTGTAAGCGATTTTTAAAATCCTACATGTAGAAACTTTCAGGCTCGTCTAAAGACCTCCGATCCATCCATCCTTCATTAATATTAACGGAGATATTACGGGATTATTAAAACAAATTAAGAATAAAGGAAAATGGAAAGAAAAGAATGGAGAGAAAAAAAACAGAAAACTCTTTTAAAATCGCCCGAAAGTCTTCAATTAAAATTGTGTTAATTATTCAATGCAAATCGATATGAAAATTTTTCTTTCTCTCTCTCTCCCTCCCCCTCCCCTTTTAGACTCGGAGGAAGTGGCCCGGTCATCTGGTCGTATTTCGCCGAGTTCCAACCAAAATCAAAACGAGGCTCCATGCTTTCATTCATGGCTGCTTTCTGGACACTCGGAAATCTCTTCGTTGCTGGTAAGAACGCCATTAAAAAAAAAAAAAAAAAAAAAAAGAAAGAAAAAAAAAGCAAACGAACGAACGAAACAAAAACAAAAAGAAAAGAGAAAAAAATCATAATCAAGCGTTGTTCCTTTTTTCTTATCCTTTATTTTATTTTCCTTCTTAATTAAGGACTGGCATGGTTGATCATCCCTCAGGACATCGGTATCACTAGTGCGGCGTTCACATATAACTCTTGGAGAATCTTCCTGCTGATCTGTGCTGCTCCGTCGTTCATCGTGGCGGGGCTACTCCTGCTGCTCCCAGAATCCCCCAAATATCTATTATCATGCGGAAGATATCAGGAAGCTCTTGATATTTTCCGCGGTATCTATGCCATTAACACCGGCAGATCTCGCGACAGTTATACGGTAAGCCAATATCTTTTCATTTCTTTTCGTTTTCCTTTTTTTTTGTCTTCGTTTCATACACAAAACATATACC
The DNA here is from genome assembly GCA_911387685.1 of Dolichovespula media. Lineage (NCBI taxonomy): Eukaryota > Metazoa > Arthropoda > Insecta > Hymenoptera > Vespidae > Dolichovespula > Dolichovespula media. The sequence continues at coordinate 5,883,469 of OU426861.1, read as the reverse complement.
TCGTCACATATTTTTTATACTTACATAACAAATATACAATTTATCAAATTTACATTTATGTATACATACATACATACATACATACATACATACGGATACAGTATGTCCACATTTTACATATAAAAGAAAAATATACTTCGTCAAATTTGTAATAAAAACAAAATGTACACATTTTATATAAAAACGTAAGTCAAGTTATATTGGATAATCCGTCTCCGTCACCATCTTCCATTTTCATCATCGTTTTTCTGTCTCTTTCTACGCAGGTGCCGTAATTTTTGATTGTAAAAAAAAAAAAAAGAAAAGAAGAAAAAAATATTAACTTTTCTCAGGTGAAAGAACTGATCCTCGATGACTTCCAAGAACCAGAGCCCGTCAAGGCCGGCATCGAGGAAAAGAGTAAATGCAAGATGATGCTAGGTGACATAATTGATAACAGCCGTCAATTATTCGTCTCACCGATACTCCGTTTCACCGTGGTCTCCATCATTATAAACTTCACCTTCCATATCGGTTATTATGGGTTAATGATGTGGTTCCCGGAGTTGTTCAATCGATTCGACGAATTCCATCGGGATCATCCGGGCCAATCAACGTCCATATGCGAGGTCACTGATTACGTCGTCAACAAGGGCTCCCATCGTATTGAAAATATTTGCAATGATAAAATCGGTTCTTCCGTTTTTATGGAGTCACTTATTACCGTGGCCTCGGCCATACCGGCAAATATCGTTGCCGTTCTGGGAATGGATCGTCTTGGTCGCAAATTTTTCCTTGGTAATTTCTATAAAGATCTAATTTGTCTTTTTTTCGTTTTTTTGTTTGTTTCGATCGATAAAACAGAAAAGGTAGACCAAAAGTGTTCCTCGGGCGATCTTAAAAATCCGAATTACCCTTCTTGGGCTGATTATTAGTTTCGTTTCTTTTTCTTTTTTTTTACACACAAATCGTAAAACTATATATATATTTAATTAAGGAGCCAAGGGAGAAAATGTAATCGGAAAAAGGGATTAACGATAAATCGATATTTAAAATCGCTTGGAAAAAAATTTTTGGCCGACCCTGTATATACGTGAAAGTTCCTTCTTTTTTGTTCTTTTTCTTTTTCTCTCTTTTCTTTCGAAATAATTTCTTTTCTCGTTTTTTCCTTAATCCTTCCGCCAGTGTTCAGTACACTCTCGTCGGGGCTCTGTTCGATCGGATTGTACTTCGTCTACAACAAATATCACAATCTCATCGTCTCGGCCTTCTTCAGCGGTGTGATCAGTTGCGGTAACGCTGCATTGGACTGTCTTATCACCGAAGTTTTTCCAACCCATTTACGTGCAACAGGTATTGCAATATCGATGGTCGCTGCACGTCTCGGTGGTATTATCGGTAATATCGTCATAGCACAACTATTGGACATGTATTGTCCAGCACCGACATTCATTGTCGCTGGTCTCTTGATCGGTAAGTCCAATCCTTGTTTCTTATTCTCATTTATTTACTTTCATTTAATTACTTTCCCTTATATCAAAGTTGTCGTACGTGATGAGCCAAAAGTAATGACTCCGTGTGATCTTAAAAATCACAGAGATTTTTGAAGCCAATATTTCGTTTCGTTTAATTTCATTTCGTTTTTCTCGGATTCTTAAAACTACGAGAGTGTAATTCGTGAAACTACAAAACTTCGTTACGAAGCTCATAAAAAAAAAAGGAAGGAAGGAAAAACGATTCTTCGATATCACCCTAAGAAACTTTTGGGATCCCAACCGACAACTTTTCTTTTCTCATCTCAAACCTTAAAATTTCATTACGACCCTTATCTCTTTTTTACGTTATATCCTTTTTTTTATGCATTCTCGTTATTTTTTCAGGTGGCGGTTTACTGTGCCTGTTTTTACCAAACACAACTCGCGAACCGCTTTCTTGACATTGGCTTTTAACAAAAAATCAATGTTGCGTTCCACGACGAGTCCTGTACAGTCCGTCTCGCATGCGCATTCTCCTTCTCGTTGCAATACATTTTGTTATTTCTTCGTTATCACAAATTATACGTACGAGTTATTAGCGCGTACACCGATATTCTATCATACTATCAATAATAATATTTTTCCTTGCGTAAGGAACGTACGCAGAAAAAAAAATTAAGAAAAAAAAAAGAAAAATATAAAAGACAAAAAAAAATGCAAGACGAAAAAGAGGAAAAAAAAACAATTATTTAAATAATATAATTAAGTAGCGACGCGTACACGGATATAGGATGAAAAAATGGTGAGAGAGAGTTCGTTTCGCGAAAGAAGTATTCGCAAGTATTACTTATACGTCTATTATGTGTATGATCACTTCTTCTTCGAGATTCTTTGGACTAATTTTATTCTTTTTGTTCCTTGTTTTTTTTGTTCGAATAACAAAACCAATTTGTAAAACTAGAAGCCTACCTGCTAAGTCCTTAGAATCCATGGAGAAAGTGTAATTGATGTTTTCTTTTTCTTTTTTGTTTCTTTTTTTTTTTTTTAAATCACCTACAAACTTTGGATCCACCTTGTACAAGACTAAAAAAAGACCAACCCAAAAAAAGGAAAAAAGAAAAGAAAAAATTAATTGAAAAGTTTTACTCTGTAAAAGGTACAAATATAAGGAGTGTTTGCGTTAAAGAGTATCAATTTTGATTATGTTATTATATTACTATTATCTCGTTACTTGTAGATAATATGCGCCATTAGGATCACGCTAGATCGATGATAATTGTTTAAATATCAAAGATGTGTCTAATACTCGGAAAGAAGGTTTTGGGTCGAGAATTATTTGTTATCTCGTATCGGATACCCATAATTTCGATTAGTGGTACATCCCTATTAAATATAGGTATTTACTTATGTATAGCGTTGCATAATGCAATATCTTATTATGTATACCCTCCCCTCCCCCATTTAATTCTTTCGTATTATTATACTCTATAACATAACGCATTAATTAATCTCTTTACGTTCCAACGTTTCTCATTAAGCATTTATAAATTAAAATAAAAAACAAAAAGAGAAAAAGAACAAAAAAAACACAATCATATGAAAGTGAATAATAAAATGTAAGTTAACAAGAAACAAGAGAACAAGGAACAATGAAGAAAAAGTTTTACGTTGAATAAAGCAATGATGATTCTATGTATTCATAAAAATCTACGTGTACGTTCATGCTGTATTTATCTTTGCCCTCTCTAACACACATTTATGTAGTAAGTATTGAATCATTAAAGAAAAATAAAAACGGTTGAACAAGCTTAATATATCGTTCAATTATAATTGACTCAAGTTGTAAATACGATAATGCGAATTAAAAAGTTCTTGAATTTATCCTATCTCCCCATTTTAGCATGACAATACGTTGTTATCCTTTTTCAGTGGGTAAACGAGATAAAAAAGGTTTGCATAAATTTAGAGACTTGACCGTAGATCGTATTGCATATTTAATATTACGGTTTACATTTTAGCGCCTGGCGGTAGTCATATTTTATGCAAAGAAACTTAAATGTTTTACGCTGGTCGGGCGACGACGCATTAATTGAAACCAGAGATTATGGAAATGGCCTGTAATATATCTTTTGTTAGGAGGACTTTTAAGATTTTTTCTTTTTTCTTCTTAATCTATTTAAGAATTTTCTCTCTTCTTGTTTACAATGAAAAGCAAACAAAAAAGTATATTTATTTTTGAAAAATTATTCTTTTAATTGTAATTGTAAAATATCGACGACTACGTACGACAAAAGTATATGTCCCTTTAATATCCGAAATGATTTTATAGACCATTTTTATATAATCACCGATTATATAAAGTCCATCAATGACTGAGTTTAAAAAGGAAGTAGATAAGAAAATATAGAAAAAGAAAGTAGTTCTTAAATTTTGTTTTCTGTACCTTTAATAGATAATCATAAATACAGATTACTCCCTCATCATTTTTTCCTTCTGCCTAGCGAGCTTCTTCTTACTCAATTTTTTCTTCGAGGGCTCTTCTTCCGTAGCCTTCGAGACAATATCCTCCTTTTCGGTCAATATAACTTCTATATGAGAGGGGGAACTCATGTAAGCTGCAAAAAATCATTCGGATACGTGCAATATTAATAAATAAATACAATAAATATTTTTTTGTTTCAAAGAAATTATGTATACATATATATATATATTTAAAAAAAAAAAAAAGGAGGAAGAAAAAAAAAGCAAATACTACAAATGTACTAACGATTAATACGACCGTGCGCTCTGTACGTTCTCCTACGTAAGCAGGGCGCATGATTGACTTGTATATGATCGATAACGAGACGTTCCACGTCCAATCCTCGGTAGTCAGCATTACTCTCGGCATTCTTCAGAAGTTGTAGCAAGAACTCGGCAGACTTCTTCGGCCACCGTCCTGAAAGTATACACCTCCTTAAGTGAATATCGAGTACTTTTCGTAACATTTCGTGTTACTTTTCGTAACATCTCGTGTTACTTTTCGTAACATTTCGTGTTACTTTTCGTAACATTTCGTGTTACTTTTCGTAACATTTCGTGTTGAAAATAATTTGAAGGTCAGTATGTATTATTTTCAATAATTTAAAACGTTTTTATTATTTTTAAATATCTACCTTGGGTTGTACCAAATTGTTTCGCTTGGGCACATCGACCTACGCCACCATTGAATCTTCTGAATGGTACGCACTCTTTGTGTTCAATTACATTTTTCAAATATTTTTGTGCTCTACGTAAAGCCATATTTTTAATAGCACGGGCGGTTTCATGTGTGTTCTAGAAAAGTAACAATTGCCGTTGACGAACGAGCAGTATAACTACGCATATATACGTTAATAGGTAAACATATGTTTTCGATAATACAATTATATTTACCTTGAAGTGCACACGAAGATTAGAGCCTCGTGCCTTGCACGATTTCGTAGCATTTAGTGGTTCGTAAGAATAACGACCCATTGTGTTCTGAAATCGAACGAGCGAAAAGAAAAAGAAAAAAAAAAAGATTAACATAAAAACTGTGATAATAATAAATTGACATTTTCTTTCTCAGGGAGGTGTCGGTTTGCAGGTGTTGCAGGGTCGACAATTCCAACAAGGAGATATTCGACGGAGAAACATTTCGCCATTTTAAGCAACCAACACGGTATACTTATCAGAAATAATATATAAATTAATGTTTTTTTCAGAATAAATTAATATCTGTTTAAACAAATATTATGGTAGAGCAATAGATGCAAACGGATTCTATAAACGTAAAATACTATTCCACACGTACCTTCTAACAGCTCGACCGTTAAGGAAAGAACGTCTAGCAAGCGATAGCTTACTTCCTGTACGTACAGTGTTACCAACTTACAATAATTTTATTTTGAATAATATGGGCAGTACATAATCTCATTTATTTTCAAATCATTTATTTACATATTTCATAATGTTAAAGTAGGATCATGAAAATCTATCATCCTTGATCATCAATCGAAACCATATCATCCATCTCGCTTCATTCTTCACGAACATTTAAATTGATAAATATTGATATTTTGGTGAAAAACAATTGAATGTCACGTTAAGAACGTGTAAATAGAAATCCTATTATTCTCAATGCGATCGTCAAATAATACAGCTGGCAACATATTAATATTCGTAAGTAAAATTTAATAGTAATATTTAACATATGGCAAATTTAATAACAAATAAAATTTTAATTCCCCAGCTATATCGATTTTAAAAGAACGAAGTACATTGAACGATAGATACGCCCCTGAGAGCGCAATAGTTTACGGCCATAGGTCGGGCCAGTGAGTTACGGAGAGTCTTGTTCTAATTTCGACAATAATTTAACGAAACGTAGATAAAATTAATAAGGATAGAAAAGGCGTATTAATATTTATTTCTTTCGATTAAAAAAATATATTGATTCTAATAAGTATCAAGTATAATATCTATATAAGATATAAGATCATCGAACTATTGTGACACTCGGGTGTAGTCTATGATTTTCGGAATAATTAACTGTGGCGTTTTATCTATCTATCGTTCAACGTTAACTTCGCGACTCCTTGAAAAAGAGTCTGATAAATTTTATTTTGTTCTTTAATGAAATATCTCGAAGAGAATATATATTACGAATATTTGTATTTTAATTGGGCGTTGTCGGTATTGATTTTAAGAGGAAGAGAAGGAGGAGAAAGAAATAATAATAATAATTCAATAAAATACAAATAAATCGGAAAGATATATCTCTCCTCGATTAAATATATATATACGTATTGTGTGGGTGTGTATATATATATATATATATATACACATACACCCTCAAGACTGAGTTGTGAGAGATTGACAGATCAAAGAACTAACGATTTTCTCACGGTCCATTCACATACGACCTCGTAAGTAATAACTTGGATTACTCTAAGTTATTACTCTACTGAGCGTTGTTGGAACAAAGACAATAAATTTTGACAAACGAAAAAAAAAAAAGGAGGAGAGAAAGAAGAAAAGGATAAAGAACAATTTTTTTGCGTACAGAACCTACGCCCGTAAGAAATAATTTTTATATAAGTGAAATAATTTTCTTATTGATTTTCTCAGTGGAAAAGTTCTTATTATTATATTATTTTTAATAATCCTCACGGACATTAAACGTATACATATATTTTACAACTTAGAATCGATTTATTGCGTTGGTGATACTTCTTCACATAAAAAATGTCGAAAAACAAATTAAACTTGACGTTACCAGCTGGCTCGATTGAACCAGTTCCAGCTGTATCTTCTTCATCACCATCAGTTCCACCACTGCCTGAACATTCAGAGAATCCCATTTTACCTGAGTAAGCATTAATTATATTAACTTTTAATAATTAATTGTTTTGTGTGCTTCTATTGAATCTAGTATTCCATTAAACTGTTATTTTTTTTTTCATATCTCTATTAGTGGTGTAATGGGAAAACTAAGTATCGATGAAATTCAAGAAAAATTAGAAGAATTAGAAATGGATGAAGAACAGAGGAAACGATTAGAAAGCTTCTTAGGACAAAAAGAGAAGGTAGGAGAATTATGCGATGATGATTTTGAAAAACTTGGCGAACTAGGCGCTGGCAATGGCGGAGTTGTTATGAAAGTCAGGCATAAGAAGTATGGGCTTATTATGGCAAGAAAGGTATGATCATTTGATCAAAATCTGTATATATATACATATATGTACTTATAGAAAAATATTCTAACTCATTATGCTGTTAATATTATTTCAGTTGATTCATTTGGAAGTAAAGCCAGCTATTAAGAAGCAAATCATAAGGGAATTAAAAGTATTACACGAATGTAACTTTGCTCACATAGTTGGTTTCTATGGTGCTTTTTACAAGTTAGTATATTCATTAAAGTATATAACTTAAAATCAAAGTTTATCTCAAAATAATTATATATCCTATGCATTGTTGTGATTTTTTTTTTACAGCGATGGTGAGATTAGCATTTGCATGGAATACATGGATGGAGGATCATTAGATTTGATATTGAAAAAAGCTGGAAGAATTCCTGAACCTATTCTGGGCACTATTACGTCCGCTGTAAGTTATATCTTATTATTATTAAAGTCCAGACATATTGGTCTTTGTACCATAAATAATTTCTTATTAATCTTTGAAAAGATACAATCAATGGTACAATGACAAAAACCATTATACTTAAATAACTAAATACTTAAACATTTGCTAATATTAACTACATATATACTACTTATCCCAAGTAAAAAAATTAATAATACGTTTCTCGTTCTATAAGACATCCTGGAAATAAACGAATACAAAATCTTCTGAATTCATCATAAACCCAAAGAAATATTGCAAGTGGTAAACAAGGCCAATACCAATAAAGAACTAAGGGCATAGTCTTAAATATTTTTTCTGTTCCTGGTATATATAGAAGCATCCCTGTTAAAATAATTTCAAATACAAACGAAAAGTTTAAAAACCAATTGTCCATTCCTTGTTGAAAAATAGAATTACGCCTTGTTTTACACATTACTAAATCTATCATTTGCGTTATAACAAGAGATAGGAAATATCCGGTGCGCGCTTCATTGAGTAATTCCATTCTAGCTTTATAAGTCCATGTTTGCCCATACGAATCTTCAAGATCATTAATCGCTTTGTTTTCCCAATCATATCTTAATCCTAATAGGCGATACGGCAAGAATCCATTCAGCATTAAAACCATAAAATAAGTATAGAAACCTGCTGCAGCTTGGGTCATTCCAATTTGGCCATAAGTAATAGATATTAAACGTTTATTAACTAATCTATCATATTGAGGATTTCTAGGTGCTCTTTGCATGATATCTAATTCTGCTTTTTCATAGGCTAGCGATATAGCAGGAATTAAATCAGTTCCAACATCAATACAAAGTACCATTTCAATAATAAATGGTAAAGGAATGGCGAACATAAGACTGGCCAACATCGGTAACATTTCTGGTACACTGGACGTTAATGTATAAGCAATGGATTTTTTTAAATTGTCAAATATCAATCTACCTTCTTCCACTCCTGTAACGATAGATGCAAAGTTATCATCCATAAGTATCATGTCTGCTGCATTTTTAGCTACATCCGATCCTGTGATTCCCATAGCCACTCCTATATCAGCTTTTCTTAGAGCAGGTGCATCGTTTACACCATCCCCAGTAACTGCTACAATTTCTCCCAACCTTTGACAACTTTCCACTATCATCAACTTTTGCTGAGGCGTTGTACGAGCAAAGACGATCTCCTCGTAATTCTTAATGATATCATCCAGATCATCGACGTTCATACTTCGTAATTCTGAACCTGTTAGGATTATAGCATCTGTCACAATATCAGGTACAACCGTGAAAGATGGTTGACTATCATTCAGCAAGGTTATTTCATATTTAGTTTCGTGCCCTTCACTTATAATACCAACTTTTCTAGCGATGGCCATTGCCGTCACTGGATGATCACCAGTTATCATGATCACTTTTATACCAGCCGTACGACATTTTTGAACCGCTTCTGGTACGCCCGGCCTAGGTGGATCTATCAAACTTATTAGACCAACAAATCTGTAACCTTTCATAGGAAAGTTATATTTATTCTGAGAGTTCGTACTAAATTGGTAATTAGGGCCGTATATATTCCCGGATAACGTTAGATCGCTATAAGCTAACACTCTTTCACCTAAATATGCTAATTCAGTACAGGCATGCTTTATTGTTTGTATATCAGAAACTTCCATGTTTTTCGTTTGACCGTCCATAGTCAGTATCGTGGTGCAATAATCCAATATTACTTCTGGTGCACCTTTCATGATCAGTATGTATGAATTAACATTACGGTGTATCGATAATTGATATTTGAGGGTAGAATTAAATGGTATCTCGGCTACTTTCGGATATTTCTGACGGAATGTTTCGGTAGCATGTATGTGCTCGCAAAAACGTAGTATACCGGTCTCCGATGCGTCGCCAATAACATTACGTTGTTCAATCGGTACCACAAGTGTACTTTCTGCTGTGAATTCAGCGCGTAGACAAAGAGTGGCATCTCTCAAGACGTTGTTGAAGGCAGGTTTCTCCATCAGTATATCTTTTTCCGCGCCGATCTTTTCCGTCTGCGAGAAAGAAAACGTATTATATCCAAACCATATATGCGAAACCGACATCCTATTTTGAGTTAGAGTTCCAGTCTTATCGGAACAGATCGTCGATGTAGAACCAAGAGTTTCAACGCCTTCCAAATTCTTCACGAGACAATTCTTATTAGCCATTTTTGTGGCGGTTAAGGTCAAACATGTCGTAACTGTTATCAGCAAGACTTCTGGCACATTTGCGATAATGATACCAAGTAAATACGTAAAGGCTTTTACCAAATTCGGTTCTAACATGAGGGAAAGTCCAAAAAATATTATACCAAAGATCATAGCAACCACCGTGATAATATGAACGAAATGTTTGATCTCTTTAGCAATCGGCGTTTCAGTCTTTTTTACGCAGGACGTTAATCCTGCCAATCTACCGATCATCGTGCTGTCCCCGACGGCAATAACTATACCCGTACCATCCCCGGCAACGGCAAACGAAGAGAAAAAGGCGACATTAGAGGATTCCAATGGGTTTCGATCCGTTGGATAGTCCGTACGAACGACCGGTTCATTTTCACCGGTAATACTTGAGTTTTCAACTCTCAATCCGTTACATTTAATTATCCTGATATCGGCAGGTATTTTATCTCCAAGTTTGATCTCTACCAAATCACCGAGTACCAATTCCTCGGTACCAAGGCGTACCTTGTTTCCATCTCTAATCGTTGTAGCAAATGTAGGTACCATCTTCTTGAACGAATCCATAACTTTCGTATTCTTGCTTTCCTGTATGTAAGCAAATATTCCAGATATGAGACATATCACGATTATTATAACGCCCAACCATTCGATCCCAGTTTGTTCTTCCTTCATTAAATAACTGATGAGGACTAGTAGAAAACATAGAATCGCACAAACCCACAATAGGCTTGCGAAACCGCTGAACATGCATAGTAAAAATTTGATAAATTCAGGTGTTTCCTTTGGCGGAGACAAAACGTTCGGTCCATTTTTTTTAAGTAATTGTTTTGCATCTTTTTCGGTAAGACCGTTCATCAGATCCGTATTTAATTTTACGCATAACTCCTCCAATGGTATTAAATGGTCTGTAGTTATCAATTCGCTATGAAGAGCTTCGATTTCTGTTTCGGTTAATCTCTTTTTTAAGGACTGCGAGATAGAATTGTTTATATTTGACCAAAGATTTTTTGCAGATATCCCTTGTGTCTCCATTGTGTCGTTTCAATTATTTGTTTAATAATATGTTATATGATAATAACTGTAAAATTTAATTTGTTGGTACCGTTTTTACAGCTCAGTTCAGTTCGCTTCAATCGTGTTTGTATTATTTTTTGTGTATATGCCTATATATATACGGGCTCGCGCCCGTATTAATGTATTGTGTATTCTTTTTCTTTTATGAGTCTATTGGGTATCTCTCTCTCTCTCTATATATATATATATGATAAATATGATATAAAAATATGATATAAACAGAGATTTTTTTTTTTTCTTTTTTTTTTTTTTTTCTTTTTTTCTTTCATTCTCAGGTGCTGAAAGGTCTAAGTTATTTGCGCGACAAGCACGCTATTATGCATCGTGATGTTAAACCAAGCAACATCCTCGTTAATAGCGCAGGAGAAATAAAGATTTGTGATTTTGGTGTATCTGGTCAATTGATTGATTCAATGGCTAATTCATTCGTTGGTACCAGAAGTTATATGTCGGTAAATATATTTAATCGGAAATATTAGCCCTCTTGTAATGTCATACCTAAAGGTATATTTTGCATTCTAATAATTGTATATTCACGTTTACAGCCCGAACGATTACAAGGTACTCATTATTCCGTGCAAAGCGACATTTGGTCGTTGGGTTTATCATTAGTTGAAATGGCTATCGGCATGTATCCGATTCCACCACCCGACGAAAAGACTTTGGAAGCGATATTTGCTACACCAATAGGAAGTCAACAACCTTCAGCGGATGGTGCTACAGCAAGTACCAGCGAAGGAGCAGCGGCTCAACATTCATCTGGACATAGTTCGTATTCAAATAATTGGCATTATAACCTTTTGAGCATTACGGACGCTTATATGCGTTTGTCAATTCTTTTCGACCTTTCTCTCTCTCTCTCTCTCTCTCTCTCTCTCTCTCTCTCTCTCTCTCTCTCTCTCTCTCTCTCTGTATTTCTTTCTCTCGCTCGCTTGTGACGCTTTATATCCAACGTATAAACGTGCGATTCTTAACACGTTCCGTGTCACGTTAAAACTCAGGCATATTTATTTAATGCCCCATAAATATATGTTTATGAGAAAAATTTAATTCTGTAAAAAAAAAAAATATTTCTACCAAAAGATTGAGGCATTAGACAAAATGCAGTATAGAACAAAGCACATATAAGTTCGTTTAATCGTTATATTTACAAGAATTAATAATTACATGTTATGATTGATTAGTCGAAACATCGAATGGCCTGAATGACAAGTCAGGAGGAAAAAGGGCGTGGCACGGAGCGTTTTAAGGGAATAACATCGTCGGTTCGCCTCGTATCGATTATATTCATTCTATCGAGATAATTTCTCAAATCGAGGTATATGGTATTTTTGTTTTGTTTTGTTTTCTTTTCTTTTTTCCTTTCTTTACGTGATTTGCAAAAAAAATTAATGTTCGAGAATAATTTCTTTTTTATTATTATTCGAGGCCATTGCTCCTTGGGCGTGTCCAATCGATCGATAAAGTTAACCATTGCGAATGCGCTGTACGGTATTGATAATATTTATGTACTCCAGGCTCAAGTGGCCCAAGACCAATGGCGATATTCGAGTTATTGGATTATATCGTCAATGAACCACCGCCACGACTTCCAGCTGGCTATTTCAGCGAAGCATTCACTGATTTCGTTGATCGTTGCTTGAAGAAGAATCCATCCGAGAGAGCTGACTTGAAGACCCTTATGGTAAATAATAAAGATTTTTCAAATAAATAAACTTAACGAGAGATTGTATCTCTTGGGGGGATGGGGGGATGGGGGGATAGGGGGATCGGGGGATCGGGGGATGGGGGGAGGGCGGAGATCGTTGTAATTTATAATACGATAAAAAATTGTAGAATCATGATTGGATTAAAACTGCCGAATCTGAGGAAGTTGATATTGCCGGTTGGGTATGCCGCACTATGGATCTTGAGCCGACCACTCCGACACGTCTGGCGAACGTGCAATCCTGAATAAATGTTACTCTTACATACTTGACCACTTATATACGTGTTCAGTACTCTTAAGTTAGTTATTATTTACCTTTCGTTCGACCGTATCAGACAGTGGCGTAATTTTTTCTTACGTATTATTATCTTTGCTATCATCTTTTGTGATAGTTAATCGCAAAAAAGGTTTTTCATAATTTATCTCATCCCCTCATATATTGCCATAAACGATCAAACGATAAAAGATAAGATTTCGATGAGGCCAGAAAACTATTTATACTTAAAAGAACGAAGTATAAACAACCCCATTTGCGACTATAAAATAATCTCGATCAACTAATGATAAATGCGTCATCAGTATCGCCATTAAAAATCGCATAAAAGGATATCGAGGAATCGATTCGAATTTGAAAGAAAATAGAATAGAGATAAGAGGAAATCAAAAGAGAAAAGAGGAAAGGAAGAAATATGATTTAACGTTGAGGGAAGGAATAATATATGGAGAACATAAATGTTGACCAATGATCATCATTATTGCATTTCACGCCATTTAAATGCCACTGTTCTCTTATATTCGAATGATTAGTTTTAATCTCTCTTTAAAGCATACAAATAAAGAGAAAAGTTAGATTTATTTTTATTATTATTTTTGGGAAGTATGTAAGATAAATATAAAAAGATTATACGATATAACGACCGATGCCAACCAATGCTGACCGATAAACAATGTGTTCTCTGAGATGATATTAGGATATATGAATATGAACATCCAGTGTATGAGGGAAATCATTTGAAGAATATTAGCTAGGTCAAGTTATTCATAGAAAATTTGTACCTGACGTCTTTAGAATCTTATTTACACACTGATACACAGATACAAACAAATGATCTCTTTTTCCCTCATACACAACACGTATACCACACACACAACACACACAAACGATCTCTTTCTCTTTCATAACACACACACACACCCACCCACACACACCCACCCACCCATACCCACCCACCCACCCACCCACCCACCCATACCCACCCACACACACTACTACTACTACTACTACTACTACTACTACTACTACTACTACTACTACTACTACTACTACTACTGCTACTACTACTTACTACTACTACTACTGAAAAAGACTTTGTTCCGTCGCTCTTAGCTGTCCTATATAATCCTTTTATGTCATATACGTACATATATATGTGTCTATTAAACGAGTCTACGATAAAGATATAATACACTCGCATCGTAGACATTACCAAAAGGATCAATTTAAACAAAATATATATATCTTCCGTATAAGACAAATAATTAATCAGCTGAAAGTCAAGCAACGATATTACAATATGAATGGTCCACTTTCATATATATGATCGATCTGTACTACAAGGCCTCTATATATGGAAATTAATCCACATAAATAAATGTGATCTCCGGTATATTAAATGTTAAAAGGCACACGTGTCAGTGTGATCTTAAAATATGGCGGTGTGTTCGCACAAAATATATATATATATATATAATACTTATAAATGGATTTCTCGCATAATTATGCATCCAGTTTCTCTTGTGTAATTTCAAAAGATTACATTCGAGAAACCATCTTCGGCTCTTAACGATTAGCATTATACTCATGGACATTTAAACAGTTAGATAATAATAGCTCTATTGTCACACTGTATACTATATGTCATATTTCAAGCTGTGTGGTTATATATATATATATAATAAAGTGTGTCGCTATATATATGTGTATATATATATATATATATGCACATGTGTATATATATATATATATATACACATATATTACGACACAGCTTGAAATATGACATATAGTATACAGTGTGACAATAGAGCTATTATTATCTAACTGTTTAAATGTCCATGAGTATAATGCTAATCGTTAAGAGCCATAGATGGTTTCTCGAATGTAATCTATTAAAATTACACAAGAGAAACTGGATGCGTAATTATGCGAGAAATCCATTTATAAGTATTATATAAATATTTATATATAGATATATTAATATATAATATAAAGTGTCGCTTGGTACACAATATCGATCAAAATCACTGTTCTTTCTCTCTTATATGTTATATATTACTATATAAACATATAGGTAAAAAAAAATATATAAGAGAGAAAGAACAGTGATTTCGATCGATGTTATGTGTACTAAGGACGAATTGCACTTTATATAATATAAGACAAAAACATATTGCCTGCATTACAATTACCATAAATAGATGATATATATGAAAACGATGGATATAATTCTATTCTAAATAATCGTACCATAATTCTATTCAAAAGGATCATAACGTAATCATAGTCAAAAGGATCATAACGTAATCATAGTCAAAAGGATCATAACGTAATCATAGTCAAAAGGATGGTAACGTAATCATAGTCAAAAGGATCTAACGTAATTATAGTCAAAAGAATCATAACGTAATTATAGTCAAAAGGATCGTACGGTAACTGAAAAAGATCATAACGTAATTATAGTCAAAAGGATCATACGGTAACTGAGAAGGATCGTAACGTAATCATAGTCAAAAGGATCATACGGTAACTGAGAAGGATCGTAACGTAATTATAGTCAAAAGGATCATACGGTAACTGAAAATGATCATAACATAATTATATTCATAAGGATCGTACAGTAACTGAAAAGGATCGTAACGTAATTATAGTCAAAAGGATCATACGGTAACTGAAAATGATCATAACATAATTATATTCATAAGGATCGTACAGTAACTGAAAAGGATCATAACGTAATTATAGTCAAAAGGATCATACGGTAACTGAAAATGATCATAACATAATTATATTCATAAGGATCGTATTTAACATTTTATCCATCTATCAAGCTATTTATCTATCTCTATTTTTCTATTTTTCTTTCTCTTTTTTTTTCTTCTCTTTTTCTTTCTCTTTTATTCTCTCTTTCTCTCTTTTTTCTCTCTCTTGCTTTCTTTTTCCGTCTTTCTCTTTCTTTTTTTTCTTTTTTTCTTTCTCTTTCTTTTTTTTCTTTTTTTTTCTTTCTCTTTCTTTTTTTTCTTTTTTTTCTTTCTCTTTCTTTTTTCTTTTTTTTCTTTCTCTTTCTTTCTCCTTGTTTCTCTTTTTCTCTTTCTCTCTATCTTCACTTTTCTGAAAGGAGTCTTTCATAAATTCAACTACAGGTATAGACAGTTTGTCTATTCCAAGCTGATTTAAAATTTATCGGAATATATATTACTATATTATAATACTAACAAATTACAGTCTACCCAATTACAATATTACCAAATAACAGTCTACCCAATTACAATACTACAAATTACAATCTACCCAATTTACAATATTACAATAAGGATATATTTAAAAAAATATAGTGAAAACATATATATGTCGTTAATATGAATAAAAGCGTAAGATGCAAATCCTCCTACCCCCACCCCAAAAAAAAAACCAACCAACCAACCAACAACCCAGAACTGAGATGTTTCTTAAATGTTTACTTATAGTAATAATAATTATACTGATAATGATAATTCGCATAATGGCGTTTATCATGGAGTATGTTTAACGATACACAAATAAAAGTAATATAAACGAATATTGTTTGGCTGTTAAAAAAATGTCAGGTTGCAAGATGTATTATGTCGATAGAGACATTAGTGATATTAGTTTCAAGGTGCGCAGTGTATATCTTCAATCTCAAACATGTAGAATCTTTTATTGTGGCTCGTATTATTAATATATGTGCAAATTCATTGTTGCATGTGAAAAGATATGAATAATAACAGTTATATTAATTGTCTAAATGTTATATGGTCACATTAAAAGAAAAAAATAAAAAAACCCCAAAAAAATAAGAAGAAAAAAAAAAGAAATATATGTATATGTATGTGAACAGCAAAAATGAGTTTTATTCTTTACCCACACTATAGTTTAGATCTCTGTTTATCGTTGAATGATTATATCGAAATAATTGTCAAGTTCGTAAGAAGTTCGTTGTATGTTGATATTGGATAAAAGTTACCAAACGTTATGGGGGTTCAAAATTCGAATCCAATTGTATAAAAAATTGTAATTATTTTTTAGTCAAAAGAAGGCGTGTTCCAAACCGTGCAATGTTTTAACGAATATATAATCATTGTTTAAACATTGATTTATCATATACCGCGTATATTTATATATTGTTTAAATAATTATAAAATAAGCGAAAGTAAAAGTACTAAGGGACTTTAACCCGTATGACGAGAAAGAATTTCGATGCAAACAATAAAAAAAAAATAAGAATTAATTCGATAACCATCAAAGTCCAGTAAAAAAAATTCATTTTCGTTAATAAATTTTTTTTTCTTTTTTTATTAATTCGAGAAAATCGCCCACTAGTTTAGATCTTCATCTTTTGAATCGAAAAGTTACGCTCCTGGACTCATGTTCGGTGGGTTTGAACCATTAAAAAAAATAAAAAACGACGAATAGCATTAAGTTATTCCTTTTATTTACTTTTTCTTTAATAGATATTACATAGTATGTTAAATTTTATATAACAAATAATCTTTTTTTTGTTTTTTTTTTTCTTTTTCTTTTACAAACAAATACAGGAGTGATGTACTAATACTGTTCTTGTAATAAACACTTTTTTTTCTTTCCCTTTTCTTTTCGATTCTTGTACAAATACTATAAACGTATATAAAACAGTAAATAAGGTTGTCGGTTTCTTGGCATTGGATTAAGGATTATTGAAAAATGACCCGCTTGCTTCGCTCGTTAAATCTTCACACTTTCTTTTTTTTGTTTTTTTTTTTTTTTTGTTTCAATCAATGAGTTTGGAAACTCCGGATATCCTAACGTGAGAGACCTGAGCATCGTTATATTCTATTATTTGATTATTTAATAAATCTATCAATTGCATAATAACACATACAGTTATATTCAGATTTAAATTTAGTCATTTTCAGGTACTTTATTAGATGGTATGCGTAGTAATAGCAAATTGGGGGATGTATGATTATAACGGGTGACGCTAGTTCCACCGATGTATATCTTTAAGAAAATATTGTTGGATCTACGACTGGTAACATATTCGGCCACGTCAATAATGTCATTAGTTATACCCTTGCAACCAGTCAGATCGAGTAATTCCAAATTAGGAGACACATGAATGAGAATGGCCAAGCCCGTATCATTAATTGAAATACAAGATTTGCATTCTAGTTGTCTTATATTACACATATTGTCCAAACCTACGGCTGTTACTTTATTCAAATTGCTAATTATTAAAGTTTCTAAACTTGGTAAAGTCGCGACAGCCTGTAAACCCGTATCAGTCACGTTGCAGCAACCTGAAAAAAACAAAAAATGATATTAATATTACATTAATTGAAAAATATTATATACTCGATTGTTATGTATTATTGTATCGACAAAGGTTTATTATTTTTTTCTTTTTATTTAATAATTCCAGCTTACCGTTAATATCTAAGTAAATCAGTTGTCTACATTTTGAAGCCAAAGCAATTAAAAAATCATCGTTTATAAAGTCGTTCTGTATAAGTCTCAGAATCTCAAGATTAACGAGTTGAGTTATTTGTAATGCGTCTTCGCATATGGGCACGGATAGAAATAGACACTCTCTGGTTAACTCGAATTCTTTTAGATTTGTACAATATTTTCCAATTGCTTCTAATATACGACGTGTTACGCATACACAGTTCTTTATCAGTAAACTTTTCAAATTGGTCAGATTCGCCAATGCCTAAATCAATAATATTAAAATTTAATCAAACATATATAGATTATTTTATTTTAATTTAAAATCGCTGAGAAAAAAAAAATATATATATATATAGATATTAAGCTTACATTGGCAAAGTGTATTTCTTGGATACCATTACAAGAATTTAAAACGAGCTCTTCAAATGCATTAGATGAAAGAAAATTTAGGCACTTGCCCGATATGTTAATCTGATAAAGATTCAAGTACCTTAGCCCTTTGTTCATTTCAAATAATATTATAAAGTCTCTATCACAAATGTGCGTCGAATAGTGCATCGAATAACCTAAGTTAAGCTTCTTTATATTTGTACAATTCGTAGCTAATAATTCTATGCCCGATGAAGATAATTCAAGTCCGCTGATATCAACTATTTCTAAATTATGACAAAATCTACCAATAATGAGTAAAGTACTTCGCGTTAAAGAGGGATAACATTGCGAAAAATCTATTTGATTTAAAAATCTACCGCATCGTAATAATACTTCACGCAAATCAGATGTACAAATTTTTTTATCATTTGGTGAAATTCCCCATGTATGACAGGAAAGATCCAGTTTTTTTATGGTGTACCATGATTTTTGAGCTACAGCTCTCCAACGTTTACATACTGAAAATATAATGAATGGAATTAATTAAAAACATATATTAGAGAATTTGGAGATAATAAAATGTAACGTTGAAGAGGGATCAAATATTATTTTACCTCTTTCTATAGCAATTCTATTCTTAATCGGTAAATAAAGAAAGATGTGCATTAAACAATCGTCATTTAATGCATCAATAGGAGCATTTATATAATTTTGTACAGAATTGTAATTAGTTTCTTCAATGGAAGACTTCTTTCGAGATTTATTTATATCCTTCGTTAAAGTATAACTTTTAATTTGTATACTGTCTGGTTGATGCCATGGATCTGCTGGCATAACTTTTAAATCTCTGTTATGTAAATTAATTTCTTTTTTACTTCCATCTTCTCTTGCTCTATAAATTAAAAAAGAAATGAAAGGGAAAAAGAAATAGAAGTTCATTTTATATTTAGACTTTTTAGAACGGTGAAAAAAATCTTACCTTATTGCGCTGATAACATTACTGAACGTAACAAATGCATAATTACTTCTACCATGAGTTGTTTTTAAATAACAACTTTCGACTTTTCCATATTTCGAAAATAATGCAGCCAATTCTTTATACGTAGTCTGTAAAAGATATAATTAATATATTTTCCTTGAAAATAATAATAATTTTTTTTTTTTACAAGTCAACAGGAGAGGGTCATAAGTTGTTACTTTGCAATTTTTAGCAAGTATTGTTTCAGTCAATATAAAATAGGGTAGAAACAAATACTATCAAATAATTCTTTCTCGTAACGAATTATTTAATCGAATTGAGTTGTATTTCTTTTGACAATAGATAAAAAATAAATAAATAAATAGATAGATAATTTTTTGTCAACAATATTGCTTTACGTCAAAATTTTGTTTTTTATACAAAAACGACGATAACCAAAATTATACTCCCAAAAAGATTCTATATTTAACCTTAAAAAAATTTCTCAGATCTTTTCATAAAATTAAATTCCATAGTAGAAATCTTTAATCTTTTAAATCATAATTTCAATTATTAATATATTGGTTTTCGTCGGACGGTGACATTGATTGATCTAAAAGAGAAAAAAAATTTATGGAGGGATAAGATAAAGAGAAAAATATTCAAATGACAATGAATGGAGGGTAGCCCCTCATCAGGCGCCATTGTTGACAACCGGTATAAACAAAAGAACAGAGAGAAAAAAAACAAAGAAGTACGTACGACAATAATAGGAAACATACCCTTTGTGCTACATTACTAACAAACAATTTCCGTATTGGTATTCCATTTATTGTTGTCGGTAGTATACCTTCTTCGGTTATTCGATCTGCACCTTGTGACAAAACATTAAAGAAAACTAATATGTGTGTATATATATATGGCGTGTGTACGTATGTGTCGATGTCAAGAGTATATGTCATGTGTACCAGCATATAATAAAGAATATAATATATATATAGATATATATATATATTTATTTATTTATTTATTTATATATATATATAAAAAGCAAATTTTACCATTTTCAGTTTCAATGCGAATACGTTTCAAAGCCTCACAAAAGAATTCTATTTTATCCATGTCCTCGAAGGTGTTTTGAAGAAGCTCATATATGTCACAGTCTAACTTAAAGGACAATGATCATTTACGACCTTGTATCGAAGGAGAATAATGGTAGAATGTAACATAAAAAGTATATCGTTATTAACGGCTCAATACCGAAACTATTTATGTACACTTTCGCCCAAATTCAATCATTCTCTCAACAATTATTCTTAGGTATTAAACATTTACATTTCACTGTCCTATGATGTTTCTCAGTCTTTCTCACTAACACGACTAAACATCTTTGCGTGGGACTTTTCATTTGTTCTTATATGATATCGTATCAACGAAACTGCATTACCGACTGACCGAAATTCGAATAACTCATAGAGAAAGTCGGATATAACCTATAATATGACGATATATAACAATTAACGAAATTTGTTACATTTCACGTGTATCAAAGAGTATTTAAAAATATGCTAGAATCATTAAATCCTCATGCTTCACGTAATCCAACCTATAAATCTACATAATCGTTGTTTAAAAGGCTTTACGAAAGATGGTGGTACTGTTTTAAAATTATTTACGACAAATTTCAATAGAGGTAAATTAATTTTATTGCCAGGAAGAAATTCTTTCATCAAGGATCAATCTTTCTATATTTAAATGCATTTATTTAATTATATATATATACACACACATATGTGTATGTATATACGTTTCTTTAGTCACGAATTTCAAATCGAGAAAGATAGAAAGAGAAAGAATGAGAAAAGGAGATGGACAGAGACAGAGAGAGTATATACATACATTTTCGAATAGTAATTGTAAACAAAAGAGCCGTGAAGATTCGAGCGACTTTGAGAAATAACATTCCAGTTTAATATAAGATTTCGACAAGCTAACATTGCGTGGCAATGATAATTAATAATACAGTAACAGAATAAGTTAAATTATATATATATATATATATTAACATGAATTAGAGTTTCTAAAAACAGCAACCTTCGCGTGATGAAACCTGGCCAATCGATATTATTTTTAATGTAACGTAATATATCATGAAAAATATGATAACACACACACATATTCCATTAGAAATAATATCGAGCTAATGGCTGCATTTAAATTTTGTTTATATTTATTATTCTCATGTTAGTATTCATACGAAGAGTGTATAATGTTACTACTTTATGAAAATAACAACAATATCGTAATAAAAGTCTTTATAATATATTTCCTTTCGCATATAACATATAATTTTTGATATAAAAACGAATTAAGTAATATTGTTATTGGCATTGTATCGTTACAAATTGATCAATGGACAAACTCGCCAATGACGAGAAATTTTTGATTGGTTAAGCACACTGTCTGTCGATCATGATGCTAACTACGTTACCATCGTTCTACACACAGTAGATATGATATCTCAATTGACTGTACTTTTATTTATTTACTCTAACCTTAATTTTATTATTCAAGTATTTATAAAATAATTTGTTTAGCATGGGATAACAGATGAATTTGATCATTACCTAAGATAAATCGTTTTAAAATGATTTCCATTCTGTTTATACGATACCCCGTGTAAATTAACGGTCCATTAATATTAGTCATAAATATATTTCTATGAAGTTTTGACAAAAAAAAAAAAGGAAAAAGAAAAATGTTAATTCGATCATACCATCGAATCTATTCGATGTTAGAATGAAAAACTATTATCACGCGTACTCTTTGTGCCAATTAATCGAAGATAAAAGTCGTATCCGTCCTAAGCAGTCCCAGATTAAATTTAGATATAGCAAGCTGACCTTTGTAAGCATCGGAAAATTGCGAAGGAATTTGCAGCGATAAATAGGGCCGTTACGAGTTGCGATTGGTCGTCTCGTTTGGGAACGGGACCAATCGGTACGAAGCATTCGATTCTTTCGTTAGACAAGAGTCACAGGGCGCATGCGCCGCTTACCGGTTTGATGTCGTATCTACTTATGAATCGGCGCGAGATTTCAGTAACGCGCGAGACTCCGTACTGTGTGGTTGTTCGACGAGTTTTGAATACGAATTTGTCGTAACGTGTAAGGGATATCGATCGAATCGACCATATTTTTATTACATTTTTCTTCTTCTTTCGAAGAAAAAAAAAAAAAAAGAAAGAAAAGACGGAAAGCGCAAAATTTTTATTAAAATTGTATTGGAAAATATCAGACATAATAAATCGTGATCGCGAAGTGTGTGTTTGTTGTGTATGTGTGGCTTGTGTGCGCGCGTGTGATCATAGTCTCGTGCATTAAAGCGCAATCGCGGAAATGTCATTTTATTTCCGCGATAAGCCGAGATTCGGTGAGAGATTCCGCGGTAAGTCGGGAGACAAACTACTTCAAGAAATACAACAACAATTGGATGAGGATAGCAAATCGTTTTTCGAGCCTACGACTAATAATAGGTCGTCCAGATTTCCATTCGACCGTCGTGCCGAGTTTCCCAAGGTATGCAACGATTAATAACACACATGCAATTTCTGCCTTTCCATTTTAATTTTATGTTTCAACGAACTTTTAATATCAACGGACGTTTCAATCCGACACTTTAATCCGATTGAATTAACAATATTTCTTTGTAACTTAGCCAATTTATTTCTCAAGTGCTTTCACACGCACGCACTTCACACATACATATGTATGTATCTATGTTATGTATCTATCTATGAATGCGTATATGTAACGAGTGCTAATTCGTTATTCCATCTAATCAAATTATTATTTTATCATGTAACAAATGCAGTGTGCCAAATTCACTCATTAACCACTTATCATTTGTGTGCTAATAATTACGACATCTTACAAATTTTGATTAATTTTAAGGATTACGTTAGACCGAAATTTCTTTTATTTATAGTCTGTCCCAATTTCTACGGAGTTTCCTGAACATCTATTTTGTTTTCTCTCTACTTGATGGTTATTCTTGTCGCGATCGTCTCTCTCTCTCTCTCTTTCTCTTTCTCTTCGTAATTCTAAATGCACGAAGAGAAGACGAAACAGCGAAACTACCTGTTTATTTTTTTCTTTCCTTCTTTTTAAATTCTTTTTTTTTACTTCCCCCGACAAATACGTCGAAAACATTAATCTCAGGTGCGCCATCTGCGTAACTCTTCGTAACTAATATACGATTTATAATATCTTTCATATTTTTTTCAAAGGCATTGAGGGCGGAAGAGGGGAGGGGAGCTAAGGAGGGGGAGCGACCAATATATGAATATGTAATATTAGCGTTTAACAATGAAAATGAATTTTTATAACCGGAAGTACGTCAGTTGGGCACGTAAATCTCGTACTTGTGTTCTGCATCGACGATAACCTCATTAACATAATTATTCTATAGTCGTTTGTTAACGGTACAAATTTTCGAAGAATTTTCTCTCTTTCTCACTCTCTCTTTTTCACTCTCTCTCTCTCTCTCTCTCTCTCTCTCTCTCTCTCTCTCTCTCTCTCTCTCTCTCTCTCTCTCTTCCTCTTTCTCTACCCCATTCTTTTCTTCGGATTATATACAGGATGGTCCGAAAATTCCTAACCATGTAGTTTTACAATTTAGAAAAAAAAAACATCACGAAAAGAATGGAAGAAAGATTAGCCTACGAAAAGTCTCTTAGAAAAAGAGAAAAAAAATAATAAAAATGAGAAAATAAAAATAATAATAGATTTTTTTTTCGGGAATCATCCAAGAACTTTTGGGCCAACCTGTACTGGCTCGTAAAAGGAAGAGAGGCCATCTGATTACGTTTTTCCACCCTCCTAACTTCGTACAACAAAGGAGCAGTCACTTCGTATGGCAAATGATCAGTCAAGGATCGATCGATATCCTTTTAGTTCATTTTACAGATCGACCAACCCCTCGACGAAGAAATTGCTATTTTCTATGTTGTGTGTCTGTATATGTGTGTATATATCCGTGTGCGTATAACCTAAACAAGAAACAAAAAAAGGATGAAAGAAGATAGCGTACCACGAACACTATCGCAAAATACAAAAGGATTGATTGCCAAAAAGTTTTTCTAGATTGGAACCAAAATTGTTCCGTCAATTTTCCAAAATTTTGCTTTTCTTTTTATTTTTTCAGATCGTAAAACTACAAGCGTATGAACTACAATCGGGGAGTAAAAAATTAACCTAAAAGTCTCGTAAAAGAGAGTAATCGAGTTTTAAAAGATTGTCTAAGAAATTTTGGCTTCGTTCTGTACTATTAAAAAATATTGTCGCGTTCGGAATTTTCTTTTATTTTATTTTTTATTGATCTATTTTCTTTTTTGTCTTCTCTCTCTCTCTCTCTCTCTTTTCAAATGTTGATGGAAAAGAAAATCGTATAACGCGTGTCTCGCTTTATTAAAAACGTGTTGCGAAATATACAAAATGAATAAGAACGTTTGAACAAGTTCCAATCCATTTTTAATAGCGACCATCTTTTTTGTTTTATTGTTTGATGTTTAAGAACGCGCCTGTTGGATAACGTAAATTAAGATTATCACGTGTTACTTGGACAGAATACGATACCTACTTTCTCGATGAATAATGTATCGATCTTTGCGAAGAAATTACTTTCGATTCTCGAATTTTCATTTCGCATAGAATTTTTTTTTTTATTAACCCTTCCGCCATAAAGGAATCATTCTTTTCTTATGCTCGGTCGTATCGTCGGAAAAAAATTCTTTTTCCCCTCATTAATATTGTGCAAATAATTGACGTAAAACGAATTTTCACGAATTAATAATATCACAATGTCAACAATATAGATGAACGTTCGAATATCATCGAGACGTAAAAATAGTTTAAATTATGTTCACTTACAATTTTTCGTTCGAAAGGATGCAGAATTTTATCGACTAAGAGTTAATATAGTCACGTTTTTTGGTACGACGTAATGTGTACGTCGAACGACTACAGTTATCTTTAGGAAGTCTTTAAAAAAAAAATAAATAAGTAAATAAATAAATACATATGTCGAGCCTATCCGTAAATGGTCCGTAAATAATTTGTTTTATTATAAGATAAAGAAGAATACCGTACGAAACGGAAACTCCGTTTACGAGCAGCGTTGCCAATTCTTATATAAATCACCCCTTAGTTTCTATGGGGAATCATCCCCCTCCCCGCCACATTTGTGCATAGTTATCGGACGAAAGGCATCTGTTGGTCGGTTAAAATGAGATCAATATGACGTGTTGGTTACTCGTCGGAATTGCAACCACGAGGCTCGAAAGTACCCGTCGTCCACTTGCGAGAATCATTTCGCTGCGTTTTCTAAAGCGGCCTGTGCCGTCGAGAGAGAGAGAGAGAGAGAGAGAGAGAGAGAGAGAGAGAGAGAGAGAGAGAGAGAGAGAGAGAGAGAGAGAGAGAGAGAGAGAGAGAGAGAGAGAGAGGGCCCAGAAATAAACTGTTTGTTGCCAAATGCCTGCGGGGAGGATGATATGCCTCTTATTGCTCTTTCGAAGCCCTAAATGTTCCAAGAGTTTACTAATGATTTTCATCCGATTACTCGCTAAGATTTTTATAGAAAAGAAAAAAAATAATAATAACAAAAACAAAATAAAAATAAAAAAGAAAAGAAAGAAAGGAAGAGAGATTAGAATTTTTCGAAATTAATCACATTTTTATTTTTTATTTTTTTTTAATGATATATACATATATATATATTTTGTTTAAATATGGATATTAATATCTAATTAATTCGTTGATGTTATATTCATTAATTAGAAATATGTGTTGGAGAGGAAAGAGGAATGGTTCTGGACTACATGTGATAATTTTTTTTGTTGTTTTTTTTTTCTTAAACGCACATGCATATGTATTATTGTACTTGCTTAAAAACAATATCATCCTGTGTGTGTGTGTGTGTTTATATTATATATTATAAATTATAACTATAATATATGTGTATATATGTATATTATCGTTTATAACAAATATATAATATATAAATATATATAAACATATAACATAAATATATATATATACATATCTGTATTTAAAATATGTAGAAAACAAAGGGATAATAATAATAATAATAATAATAATAATAATAATAATAATAATAATAATAATATATATATACGAATATAAATAATATAAATAATAATTTCGTGGGGCGTATGCGTATGTGTATGACATATTTCGCTGTCTCTAAAATGGTAGGTTCCATTTCACTTAGGAGAGGAAGTGAATATATTCGATAATGTTTGTGGGCAGAGACCCTGTTAGCAAGGAGCAGGGTTGCGTCTTTGAAGATTCTTCGGCAACGACGGTGAAGACGGAGGGAACGTTCTCGACTCATCGTCTTCTTCTTCTTCGTCTTCGTCGTCGTCGTCTTCTTCGTCGCGGCGAGATCTCTCAAAATAGTCGCCATTGATTCTCTCTCTCTCCCCCCCCCCCCCCTCTCTCTCACACCATTCCACGCGGCGAAGTAGAGTACTTTGATCCAGAATAATCCATGAAATTTGCCGAGTGACATTTTGCGAACGGTACGAGTTTTATGCTTTTCTTCGATCTGTTTGAAATTAAAAAAAAAAAAAAAAAGAAAGAAAGAAAATAAAGAGAGAAAGTAAAGAAGAAATAAAAAGAGCAAGAGAAAGAAAACAAAAAACATCTCGGAAAGTAAAGTAAAGAAAAGAAAAGTAAAGTAAAGCAAAGAAAAGAGATGGAAATTATTTTTAAAGATTTCGTTCGTTTTTTTTTTTTGATTGCCCTCTTTTTTTTTGTTCTTTCATCGTGTCGACCGATTCTACTTTCCTTCAGTTTTGTACAATAGGATTTCCTTACGACCAATCGTATCTCATCGAATTAATCATCGAATTCCTCTCGGGCCGATTTCGATTATACGATTTTTTAATTATTTCACCTTTCGATTATTTGATTTTTTAAAAGAAAAAAAAAAGAAGGTCAATTCACCGTACCATTCGTACGGACCATTTTTATAATCGATAGGTTTTATCGATTTCGAATTGACATTAATTTGGAAGGTATTATCCGGTTAAGATAAACGAACTCATTATTGCCAGTAATAGATTTTAGATATTAGAAATTCGTAACCAATGCGTCACTTTAAATTCTAACGTGTATTAGTTTTAATGGGAGTTTACGAGTGTGACTTAGGCGATGTGTATTTATCCGGGAAACCCGTTATGTCACTGACTGTTTCAAAGATAACGACGAATCTATATGTATTATTATTATTAATAGTCTTTTTCTTTCTTTCTCTTCTTCTTCTTTTTCTTCATTTATCGGATTATCTATAGTTATTTCGAAATTAGTAAATAATATAAAAATATATTAATATACAATTTTTAAATTACTAATATAAAAATATAACTAATATAAAAAAGAGAGAGAGAGAGAGAGAGAGAGAGAGAGAGAGAGAGAGAGAGAGAAATAGTAAGAGTAGTAATATAGTAATATATTAATACTAATATTAATAGTAAATATTAATAAATTACAAATATACATATACGCACATACACACATACATACGTACATACACACACACTTCAATAATTTATATAACAAGATAATATTTTTATCGTTGATTCTCATCCTTCATATATATATATATATATATATATATATATATATATATATATATATATATATATATATGTATGTATTTCTTTCCTTCATTTATATAATTTATCAAGTAGTCTTTTATCACATGCTCTTTCTCCGTTGAGACTTTCATTCGAGGGGGTCAAACATAACCGGACGTCTCGTTGATGTTAGCCTTTTCATACGACATCTGAGTCACTAGAGTAATTGTACTGTATGGAGAATATCTCGAAAGTGCTTTCCTTCTCCATTCTCGGAAGTGCATCACTTGTCCCCCCCCATAGCCCCGCCCATTTCTCATTGTCGAGTATCATTCACGATAGTGACGACATTCTTTCACTCTCATCGCTTTCACCTCCCCACCCCCAACACTACTCCACACGACCCCCTCAATTAAAATGGGTCAGTGTACCTCACTAGTAATAATAATTTTCTTTCTTTTTTGTTTTTTTTTTAATTATATATATAGTATATTAATTTTTTATTATTATGGGGAACATAGTAATCACAGTAGTATGTAATATAGTATAGTATATATATATATATATATATATATATATATATACTAATACTATACATATATATATATCAATTTTATATTTTATATATATTGTATATATGGATATAAAATTACGAGTATCATTTTGGAAGAAAAGAAAAGGAAAAGAAATTGTAGGAATATTTCCATATACCCGGTACACAACTCATGCGATCTACGTATGCATATTATTCCTGCATACTTTCGATAACGATGGTATCATTGTGAAAACACACGAAAGTCGAAGAATACTTGGAAGGGGATTAATTCCTATGCGTGTAATTCTGTTACTCAAGATAATGGGAGTAGCAGCAGGTGAATCTTAATGGCGGAATCATAAACGGATGCGGAGAAATCAACGAACCGGTTGAGTCGACTATATATAGTGTGTGTGCATATATATATATATATATATATATATGTATATATATATTTGTATGTATGTATGTATGTATATATGATGTGTTTATATATGTTCACTTATATGATGCTATATACAAGGCCAGAAGGTCACAATTAACGGTTTAAAGCAAGTTTTTATTTTTATTTTATTATTTTTTTATATAATAATATTTTGTAAATTTTACACATTTGCATATATATATATATATATATTCTATAATTATATATGTACAAGTATTTGGATAAAAATTAAAAAATAATACCTCGTAAAAAGTAAGAGAAAAACAGGTCACTCAGGAAAAAGCTAAATATAACCTAACTTTTATACCAACTTAAAAGAGTTTTTCTCGAAATAATAATAGTCTATAAAACAGTTGGATCACTTACATTGAAGCAAACATGAAGTTTGCTATCGATGATGTTTACTTCACTATGCAATCAGCACCAGCCTTCTAATTACTCTTGTCAGTATGTATTATACATACAGTCAAGGACGCGACACGTAGTTCTTTTTTTCTTTCTTTCTTTTTTTTTTTTTAACTGGTCATTATCGCTCTATACTCGTGTTAATAGTTTAGACTCTTCTATACTTTATCTAATTGTAACATCATTCTTATATTACTGTCCACATGTATTTTTAATATGTGCTGACGATCGTTTTCTTATCGTCATGCGAGACGATAATTTTTTTCAAGGTTACAAGTTTACGTTTGTAATTTATTATTATTATTATTATTATTATTATTATTATTATTATTATTATTATTATTATTATTATTATTATTATTGTTATTTTCATCATCATCATCATCTTTTTAATTATTTTTTTATTACCTTTTCATTTTTTCTTGTTTTTTTTTTATTTTCTTTTTTAATGTTCTCGCCATAGTTCGGATCAATCAGTTATTCTTAGTGCGTAAGACACACCTCAAACGATTGATTCAATGTGCTCGTTTCTTTTTAGGTTAGGTTATAGATACATACATACATAAATAAAGTGATTCAATCGTGCCAACAATCAAGCATTGATATACGATAAAGAAATATTTTAATGAGATACTGCGAATTATCTGTTGTAACTTTTGAATCAACCTTGGTAGTTACTTTATTATTACTATTTAGATTTTTATAATATACCGAATAATTAGAGAGAGGGAGAGAGAGAGAGAGTGAGGGGGAACGAGAGACAGACAGAATGGGTATAATTACATATATTATATTAGACTATAAAATTATATTTAATTATATGTTGTGTATTTATTGGCAAACGTCGTTTTAAAATGGACAAATAAGAAGATATTTAACGACGAGAGATCGTACGAAGTAAACAAATTGAAAATTATTGCCAGTCATAGATAAGTAATAGAACTTATTTTTAAAAGGTTAAAGTCTATGAAAATTGAAAGTCGAGGCAAAAAATACACAACAGTATAGTTATATATATATATATATATATATATATATATATATATATATATATATATATAATTATGACCTTCTATTGGCTACTACACATTATAATTACCAACAGTCAACAATCATCGTATTAATTTTTTCGTATTACCGATTACATCGATTTTTATACAAAAAAAAATAATAATAATAATTTTAACAAAATTTTGCAGAAATTTGATCGTACATTTGGTTAGTAAAGAAGAACGTTTTTTCTCTCACTTCTTTCCCCCCCGCTCTCGTTTATTTTTCCCCCTTTCTAAGAACAATAAAAAATGATGATTTATTTTGCATCGGTATAAAAGAAATTTAGAAGGAATCTAATACTAACGGATACATACACATTTGCATAGTTCAAATATTTTAACTTCGTCTAATACCGATAGATGGCAACACCGTCTGCACTGTTTATCGACAAATGTATATTTCTATTTATTCTCAACATATATATGATATAAATATGATTAGTGTGTATGTATGTGTGTATATATGTTCATAGTTAAATGCATATTTATTTTTATTATCGATTTTATCCTGAAATATTTTGATTCTTTTTTAATAATCTATTTATTTTCACAGAGTCGTATGTTGTTGATCGTATAGTTTGCGAATTTGGTAACTTTCCTTTTATTTTTTCTTTTTTTTTTTTCATTTTTTTTCTTTTTTTTCCACGAACTCTGACCTCTTTACGAAATACCACATACTTCGATAAATGTTGCAACTTTACTAGCAACGATTTTAAACGAGCCAGCACGAATTCGATTTATCCAATTAAAAACGCTTCGTTTTCGTTCTGGTTCATTTATTTGGATTAAGCGAGCCATGAAATTTCTCTTTTAATTTATTAGAAATTGTTTACGACGTCGTTCGTAAAACGATTAACGGACATAACTGACGTTACTGTAGCATATAATTCGATACTTATGACACACACACACACAGAGACGCATGAATATAAATAATGTATAATATAATTGCGATCTGATAAATCAGATTAGATTTTCTTTAAAGGGGGCGGGGGCGTCTATCGGCACAGCGTGATCCCGTTCTCTTTAATGACTTTCAAGGTTAGAGAGTTAATTATTAGAAGTTAACTCAATTAACGGCAAATTCTGGTTATTCGACTCGATCAACAATAGTGGGTAAATAAGGCGGGAGCGAGGAGAGGGAGAGAATGATCGTCGGGATAGATCGAAAAATTTCATACCATATTTTCTATAATGATTGAATTATTAATAATAAAAATTTCTAAGGGTAAAAATTTCTTAAGTCATATTAGATATAAATTACTTTTCTTTCGAAACCATTTAGATTAATTTCTTTTCTTTTTTTTTTTCTTTTAAATTGATAAAATTACAAGTATAACTTGTAAAATTGCAAGCTCGGTTACAAGTCTAAAAATTCTCGAAGATAAAAAGTGATCGATTTTTATAATCATTTTTACAATCATTTTTATAATCATTGGCCCATTTCTATGGGTCGTATGAAGTAAATACTTACGTAAACTTTCTTTTTTTACATTGACACCATTTTAAAATTCACGCGGATATGCCAATTAGATTAGCCAGTCGGGGTTACTTCCGCGTCAATGAAAAAAAAACAACGATCGGATGAATCGTCGTCCTGTGAAACTCGTTCGAGTTACTTGGTAAACTTAAAAGCTCAGCATTTCGCTCCGACAATCTCTTCGTTCTCAAAGCAGTGTAACAACGCGTCTGCTTTTCACGATTCGTTTCACACCAGACAATGAGTAGTCTTGCACAAGATACTCGGACTTTCATCATCTTTCCACCATTTGTCGGCCATATTTTCTTATTACGCGCGTACAAATTTTAATTGAATTTATTACAACGCGGCAAATTATCGTTTATCGCCGATACGAAAATTTAATATAAATTTTTTCATCGTCGACTTATATCGTGGATACTTTTAGTATTCGAAGTTGAATTATAAAAAGAAAAAAGAAAGGAAAAAGAAAAAAATTATTGTATCATTTTAATGGAGAAAAATATGAAAATTTAATTTCGCGATATTACAAGGTCCTTATTGATGAGAAATAATTATGAAAAATTTCATCAACAAATTTATATTTAAAGATATTGTACGATTCGATGTTTTATTATCAATGTGAAAATTATTATTTATTTAAAGAAAAAAAAAATAGAATTATTTTATTGAATTAAATTAAATTACAATTGTTATTGTTAATTGTAATTTAAAAATTGTATCGTCAAATTTATAATGTATATATATATATATTTTTTCTCAAAACTGATTTTGCAATTAATATTGTTCGTATATATATGAATAATATATGCGGTCATGGATCAGTAAAGAAAACAACATTCGTTCCTGGAATCTCACAGTCCTCTGAACGCCAGTTCGTCGTTGTATTCGTTACTTGATCTATTACATAACTTTTATCACGTTGAAGTAGGAGATACTTCATGCTGTGTCACCTTCATACGATCTATTCATGCACACACACACACACACAGAGCAACAACACTCATTATAAACATACATGTATGCATACAGATATAATACTACGAACGTAATGAATACATGTAAGATATAACAATCATTTTATCCATCTTATGTTTATGTTATCTCAGAAAAAATGTTTATTTTTAATTTTTTCTTCATAAACATTTGTATATTTATGAAAAATATATGTAGGTGTATGCTTCTACATATATATTTTTTTCTGCATATATATATATATATTTAAGCAAATGTTCATACTAGTTGACTTGTCACTCATTATAATCCAATCAATATATTTTTTGTCTTTTAAATTCGCGCCATATTTTTTATTAGATCTACGAAAACTTGAAACGTGCCATCGAACGCGTTGGACTGAAATTCAATAAATCTTGTTATACAGGGTAGGCCGAAAAAAGTATTCCTGCGTGGAATACTTTTGATTGAGAGTGAATTAAAGATCAATAACTCTCTTTGGAAAATTTTCCTTGACGTTTCTAGTTATGCTTGTAGTATTGCAATTTACAGATACATAAATGAACAATTGAATAAATAAATTATCCTAAAAATGGCTCGAAAAGATAATCGATTTCTCCAAAGCGAAATTAATTTTTCTAATCACCAAGGAACATTTTTGTTCGTTCATCCTTTATAAGTATTGTTTACACGAATCGTGACAATGTCTTTTTTTTTATGTAAAAGATAATCAAGCTTCTCAACCTACTTTTTCTTTCCTTTTTTTTATCCTTTCTTATTCAATCTCAATTGTTTTTTGACCTTTCATTTCGTAGAAATCTCAGTTTTGATATCACGTTGAAGTCATCGGTAAAGTCAAGCCGACTGTATTAGATTATGAAACCTTGTTCCTAGTGCACTTGGCCTACGTCCAATCATCGTGCTCCGTCTAAAAACACCTTGTTGCACCCTCGAAGGCACGGTCGTTGTGAAAATATATTTACATATGTATACCTACATGCGTATGTGTGTGTGTGTATTACCATATATCTCACGATACATGGTCACTTTCAGGTAAATAAATAAAGATGAGAGATCATTGTATCCAATAGGAGAGGTTAATAAAAGTCAAGTTCGAATTGAACTATGTTCAAAAAAGAGAGAGAGAAAGAGGAAGAAAGGGAAAGAGTCGTGATTGGTTTAATTTATTATAACGAATCGTTCTTTTAAATCTGTCATACGTAATAGAAATAATTTTTCCCTTTAAACGATAATGGCCGCGGTCAATTATCCATTTTTGTATTCTTGATAAGCACCAAGGAGTTTGGCAACGTACCAAATTCTGGATGCTGACTAATGTTTCTCGATGGTGAATCTGAAAGTATATTGTCGAGAAAATAGAGTGGGAGGGAGGCAAGGAGGGAGAGGGAGAGGGAGAGAGAGAGAGAGAGAGAGAGAGAGAGAGAGAGAGAGAGAGAGAGAGAGTCAATTCGAGACCATTGTCCCAGAATAAAAATAGATAATGATTAATTGATTTTCGATGATGAATCCAATGTTTTAATTATAACCTTCGATGGGATACGAAATTAGAGGGTATCTCTACAATTTTTTCTTCTTCTTCTTCTCGAGATTTTTGTATTCGTTCGTTCTCGATGACATGAATATAAATATTCTAATTATAACATGTGTGTGTGTGTGTGTGTGTGTGTGTGTGTGTGTTTTAATAATAACTCCAATGTCATAAAGAAAATTCGAGTATATTCACATTGTTTCTCGCGATTTAGGATCGAAATGCTCCGTCGTGTATGTCGATGTAAAAAAAAAAGAAGGGTTTTAATCGCAATTGGATTGATTTCGTAATTCTAAATGCGATAGAAAAAAACAACAAAATTAAACGAGTCGATAGGAGGAATGAAAGTAATAGGTATTAAAAAAAAAAGGAAGAAAAAATAGTAATAATAATTCTTTATTCCACATCGAAAGCGAGTTTTCATTCTCGACGAACTTCAAACGTCGAACGTACCAAAAAACCAAGTCGACCATGTAGCTTTCGTCTTGTCGTTCGAAGGTCCAAGCTCGAAGGGAATATTTGTTTGCTATAAAAGGCGCCGAATACGTCGAGAATACAACCTTGCAAGAGTTGTCGATAATAAAAATAAAGAAAAGCAGAGCGTTGCAAGTAGCCTCGAGAATAATACGGGTAGGGCGGCAGTGAATCACCTAATGGAATGTACCAGTATTTTCGCGATCGTTAAGGTAGCAATTGTAGCATGTAAATCAAGACATTCTACACGAATACGTACACGAACACGTATGTACATGTGTATGTGTGTGTGTGTGTGCGCGCGCGCGTGCGTATAAATTTTTTTTTCACCATTGCATACAACCAGTGCGAAATCCATTAATACATCTTTATATCAAAAAAATTTGATTAATGATATGTCCAAACAAAAAAACAAACAAACATAATTAAAATCAAATAACGTTTGTTATAGCGCGTATATGTATGTATGATTAAAAAAAAAAAGAAAGAAACAAAAAACAAATATAACGAAACGTACGAATTTAGTAATGAGAATAATAATAATAATAATAATAAAAAAAAGAAAAACGTACGAATAAAATCGCGATATCAATTTAATCGATTGGATTAAATACGAATTAAATAAACAGAATGCGTATTAACGTCGTTTAATGATCGTCGGAATCGTAGATGAAATTATTTCGAAGGATCGAATGTTACAACGAATTAGAAATAACAACGAACAAACGTACGAAAGAAGAAATGAACGAATAAAGGTGACACGTGACGAGTTCTAAGTAAAACGTTAAACACTTTCGCGGATACTTTCGAAAGAAATGAAAATTCTATAAAGGAAGGTTCTAGCGTTCTCTGGTAGGTTCGATCGTAAAGTTCCGCGAACGTTCGGCGGTAGTCGGCGCCGGCGTAGTCGGGTCACGTGACCGGCCATACCGTCCCACGCGAGAAATATATTTAAATCGATCGTAACCGAGCACGCTCTGTCAGTTTCACTCTTGACTCGAACGGCGACAGTTCATAAGAAAATAATATAAAGATTCTACGTGCGTGTTAAGATATACATATATATATATATATCTATATATATATTATATATATATTTCTTTGTTTATCGCATTAATATAATAAATCTTGAATAAAGTGAAGTGCATTTTCGAAAGTAGTGAAAAAGGGGAAGATAAAGTAGAGGAAAAATAGAGCTAGGAAGTAAAAGGAAAAGGGACTACAAATAAATAAAAGTGAGGAGAAACGGAGAAAGAGAGTAAGGAAGCAAGATTGTAGTTATAGTGAGGTACGAGAAAACTAATTTGGAAGTGTACGTGATATATAGAGAGACAAAAGGAGGAAAAAAAGAAAAAGGAAGAAATTCATAAAGAAAAAGAAAGAGAAAGAAAAAGAAAAAGAGAGAGAGAGAGAAAGAGAGAGAAAGAGACCACCTTTACCGGTAATTCAGAAAAGATCCTTGCACGAGTGCGATTTTTTTTTTTTTTTTTTTTTAAATTAATCTCGCTCGCCTTCGTTAACCCACGCAAAAGCTGTTCTTTTGTTAGTGAGCTTTTTTCTTTGGGTGTTACCAAACAAAAAAAAAATATATATATATATATATAAGATAGTAAAAGAAAGCAGATCGTAGAAGCAGAGAGAAAGAGAGGTGATTTAATATCTTCCCCCACTCCTGCTCTATATAGTACGAGGAAGAACGATCTAGAAATTTCTCGCGAACATACGTACGATTCAGAGAGAGTTAGAGAGAGAGAGAGAGAAATAGGACGAAATTCATAATAAAAAAATATTAAAAAAAAAAAAGAAAGAAAGAATAAAATTAGTTTAGAGAAAATGGATTCTCCCGTCATCGTGGACACAGCATCCAAATTCGGACGAGGGATCGATCTGGACCACTCGTTCCCTGTAAGTTGTCGATATATTCCTTTTTTTCTCTCCTTCCTCCCCCGCACGCAGTTTTAAACACAACGATGACGAGGACGAGGACGATGACGAGAACGACAACGACAATGACAATACGATGACGCGAAAAAGATTGTGAGGATCGAGATATATCATTGATAAATATATATATATATATATATATGTATGATATGTATATATGTATGTGTGTGTTATATACAACATACGCGTTTTCGCAGTGTAGTCCCCCATTCGAGCGATTACATCATCGCGGTTTTACGCCCGACCTTAACCCTCTCGCGTGTCTACTTTATATTATAATTCCTTTTTGCTCTATCGATTCCGTGTTAGGGACGTTTCTTTATTTTTTTTTGTATTTTTTTTTTTTTTGATTTTTTTAATTACTTTTTTCCTTTTTAATCGCGTTAAAAAGAAAAATTTTCTTTTCGTTTTTATCTTTGGACCATATTCAAGAAACGAACCGAAAATGAAAGAGAGGAAGAAAAAACAAATAGTAAAAAATAAAAATTACATACATTTTCATTCCGAGATCATATTTCTTTATCTATCGATACCATATTAGGGGAAAACGATTAGATTTTTTTATGACAAAAATATATATATATATATATATATATATTTTTATCGGTAATACCAGAATCTATTAGGATATATTAGATGGACGCCATATTATCATTTCTTAGTCATATCGATTCCATATATTAGAATCGGTTGTATCTTTTTGTCTTTTTTCTTCTTCTTTTATATATAAATATATAGACATTAAAATGTATTTTAATTAGAACGATGAAGTTATTGATGGTGAACGATCGATCGATTCACAACTGATTTATTTATTGATATTTTTCTTTCGTTAAATTTTTTATAAAAATTTTTTTTTTTATTTTTTATTTTCTATCGCCGTACGGATTATTATTAACGACGATGTTTTACGATTGTGTTTTGACCACTTATCGGGCGAGTTCTTATCATGCGGGTAAGGACACTGTGTTATTAGATCGTTAAAAATGTAAGGGTGCGTATTATAATCGTATATGTGTCGTGTCGTAGTTGCATGTTACGTCGCATTTATTTCGATTGTAGAGAGAGAGAGAGAGAGTTTTGACGTGATTTACATTCGAATAAATTTCGTAGAGGGTTAAGGAGTCGGAATCCTAGATCACGTTTAATGATGATAATCGACGATTTTTTCGATAATTCAAATGATTTTTTTTCTTTTCTTTTTTTTTTTAAGTTAACGAGAGAATTTTTTCCCCCCACTATAACTAATCCGTTTTTCGTAATCTGTCGTCAAATACATTTTTTTTTACTGATTTCTAAAAATTCAATCCACGTGAATTTATTTGATTGTAAGTATTTTTTCCTTTCTTTTTCTTTCTTTCTGTCTTTTTTCCTTTTTTTTTTTTGTTTATTCAAAGCAGTTTATTTATATTTTCCTTCGGTCAAAATTTCTCGGTCGATAATGCAGTAATAATATTTATCTTCTTTTTCTGTTCTTCGCTTTTCTTTATACTTTTTTTTTGGATCGTTTTTCGTAGTCTAATAATTTTAGTATATTTCGTAAAAGAGTATATATATATATGTATATGTATATGTATATATTGCAACGTATGTATGTATGCACGTATATATATCCTTAGAACTCGACCTTCTTTTTCGTGTTTTCTCCTCTTGGATCGCATGGACGTTAGAAATAGATTTTTCGCGTAATGACGTATTTTTCGTAGCTCTCGAATGAGACACCAGTCTCTTTTACGATTCCATTCGAACTTGTTTCGATTCTTATTTTTCTTCTTTTTAATTCTTTTTTCTTTTTTTTTCTTCTTTTCTTCTTCTTTTCGATCGGTACGCATATTTCGGTAGAGGTGTACACGTCATCGATACAAAGATACGGAATAAAAGTGAGAGGAAAAAAAAGAAAATAATCATCGCGAGAGATAAACAAGATAGGTTATGAGTGTTTTTTTTTATTCTACGATTGTATTATGTATCGTATCGCATCGTTCTCCCGGTCGATAAGGTAACGCGCGATATTATCGTCGCGATAAAATAATTTGCTTCGATTTTTAATGGACGGTAAAAATTAAAAAAAGAAATAATAAACGATGATAACGATCCTATTGTAAAATGGCGCCAGAGATTAGATCGGATTACGTGTCGTACATATTACGAATTATTTCGATTTCTCCGAAACGTACTCGCTTTTGTTCTCAAAAAAGAAAAGAAAAAAAAATAATAATAATAAGTGTTTTATAAACGTCATTTCAACAGCCAATACGACGGACGTCCAAGCTCGAAAGTTTTTTCCCCCTTTTTTTTTCTTCTCCGATACAAATCAATCGAAATAACGCGCGATTGTATGGAAAAAAAAAAACAGAAAACACGTGACAATTCATTCGAATACGAAGATTTAAAATTGTTCGATATTGTTCCAACTTTCTAGGAGATATATAATCGGAGGATTAGGAAATAGCGATTCGAATAAAAGAGAGAGAATCGGCAACGTTTCTTTGACCACTAATGTCGTGTCTCTCTTCCTCCAAAAACAGTGATGCGCCGACGCTAATAATAAACCTACTCCTCGAGGAAAGAGTGAGAGAGAGAGAGAGAAAGAGTAAGAGAATCGTTTCTTAGAGCCGACCAACTCTACCGGCGGCCCAATCGAGGTCACAATAGCACTGGCGCGTCGTTTCTGTGTTTGTGAGAGTGTTCCTTCTCACTCTCGCGAGAGAGGTGAGGTGCGTTAGAAACGTTTAGACTATCGCGCTATGTTTCCTTCCTTCGAGCAGTCCTCTTCTCATTGGTTCGATCGATTTGTTCTTCTTCTTCTTCTTGTACGTCCTCGATCGGTGCCAGGATCGTTCGTACCAGTGCCGTAAGTCGATTGAAATATTGTTTCTTTTTTTTTCTTCTTCCTTCATAATGCTCCTGCTTCTTTTTCCCTAGTCCGATTATCGTCACCTTCGCCGAGGTAATCGTTTTTGCACGACACATTGGCTGGCTTTAATAATTAATAAGAACAAAAATAAGGGCAAGTAGAAAGGAGTATCGAAGAACGCGATTTGATTTAGAGTCGATCTCCGTCGTTCATTTTAATTGCCAACATTTTTCCCTTTTTTTTTTTTTTTTTTTTAAATAGCGTTTGCAGTACGATCAATGTCCACTTGAAAAAAGATATTGGGGTCTACCAGCGAAAAAATTCCATCGTTATTTTATTTCGAAAGTATTTATCTTCTTTGCTTCAGCTACTTTATAAAAAGAGTTTTATCCATTTACAAAAAATAAATAAATAAAAACTGGTGGACCTATTTTTTCATTTTTTTTTTTTATTATCTTTTTTTTTTTTTTTAATTGTTAGAGCGCTCTTCAAAAGTAGTACAGAGAGAAAGTAAGAAAGTAAAGTAAAGTGAAATAAAATAATATAATATAAAGTAATAATAATTGTTGTCATGTTCCCCTATCGGACACGTGACCAACAAGACGCGTCGAATAACTCAATCGGTCACTTTCAGTGTTTGGTCGCGTCATCTGTCGAGCATTCGAGTAATCCATATAAGGCAAAGTGACAGAGACGGCGAACACATTAACAACGGCTTATAGGAGTTATATAGCGGAAACAAAAAAAATAAAAAAAGAAGCTAGCGTAATCTCTACTCCACGTGTGTGCGCGGGCGCGTTCGCGCGTTGTGTATTTCTTTTTATTCGCTTTGGCTTTTTTCCTATAAACGATTCCAGGAATTAGTTGATCAGTACCAACGCGGAGTCAAGCACACACATCTATGTATGCACGCGCACACACACACACACACGCGTGTATATATACATACACACATAGCAACATCATCCAACTAAAGAATAATACATACACTTGTGGTGTACGACACATCATCGATATCGACAGTAAAAAAACGTGAACGATAAGGTGATATTTTTGTTCGTGATCTAATCGAGTCGTCCCTTTTGTTTTTCGCATATATATATATATATATATGCGAAAAAAATAATAAAAAAAAAAGAATGAAAGAAAAACAAATAAAGACGAAGAAACCGGTTTTGTGATAAACACTTTTTGAGGAGAGACAGAGACTACTGTGTGTTGTCACGCGCGAGTATAGTTAGTATGTATAGTGAGTAGTAAT
Source organism: Dolichovespula media (assembly GCA_911387685.1). Classification (NCBI taxonomy): domain Eukaryota; kingdom Metazoa; phylum Arthropoda; class Insecta; order Hymenoptera; family Vespidae; genus Dolichovespula; species Dolichovespula media. The sequence goes on along the minus strand of OU426861.1, from coordinate 5,842,219 downwards.
AGTAAAATAATAGTGGTAGTAGTGCTACTAGCAGTAATAATACAGGACGAGCTAGAAAGTTCTCCTAGATCGATCGAGTGCTATCGCGGATGATCTTAAATATCGATTACTCCTCGTGATTTTTCGTGACTTTTCGTAATTTTTCGTGACTTTTCGTGACCTTTCGTGATTTTTCGTAACTTTTCGTGACTTTTCGTGATTCTAATTAGGACTTGTAATTTTTCTAATCTGTCGGAAAGAAATTAATCATAGAAAGTCTCGAAAAGGAATGGTCGATTTTTTTTTTCTTCAAATCACTGGCTAACCTATTGCTGTAATAGGTATAGTAGTAATGGTAGTAATAGTAATAATAATAATAGTAGTATAGTAATAGGGTCAAAGATATGATCCACATCGTTTAACATCTCTCTCTCTCTTTCTCTTTTTTTCTCTCTCTTATTTTCTACGTGTATTTTTAATATGGGAGAAAAAGAGATAGAACGTATAACGGGTGTAGGGTTACGTGGGTGGCAATATGCCGGCCGGAAACCGGTAAAAGAGAAAACGAAAAGTAGAATTGCGGTGCGTGCCTGTTTCATCCTTTTCGTAAAAGATATTAATATATATATGATTGAACTTAATATATTTCAGATCGTTTAAGTGTATAACAAAAATTAATGTATAGAAAAAAAAAGAAAATGGTCATATGAATGTATCTACGGTATAATATAAAATATATAAATATTTAAATATATATATATATATATATATATATATATATATATATACATACACACACACACACATATATATATATACACGAACAAATTTTCTTTAAATGCGGATTAAAAAAAGAAAAGGAAAAAGAAGAAAGTAATAAACAATGTAGACGCGAGAAGCACGAGCGCGACGACTCGCCGATTTCTGTCCTTCTTCCTCCGATACCACTGACATTTAACGTGTTTTGTGGCAACATGGCAAATTTACGCGCAAGGTGAAGGGTTCCGTGGAGGGGGGATGGAATGGAAGAGTTAGAGAGAGAGGAACAACTGGCAACGTTGCACCAAAAATAGGGAACTACGATTATCGAAGGTAGAGATGCGTTATGCTTCTCTCTCTCTCTCTCTCTCTCTCTCTCTCTCTCTTTTTCTCTCTGTTCCTTTCTATTTTATTTCAATTTTTTCTCCTTTTTCTTTTTCTTCTGTTTGGGAAAGGGGAAGAAGTTAAAGTCGATCATTCGTAGTAACAAACAATAGGGGATTACGGAGCATTCTAGTTTTTTATTATCTTTTTCTCGAATACATTGGGAAAATTTTCTATTTTCTGGAATACCCCCTCCCTCCCCTCCCGCATTTAATGCGCTTATTCGTCGAGTGACCGATTTTTTGCTTTGTTTTTCGTTGCGCCAATTTTGTAATGCAGTAGACGTTAATTAACACACTTTGCTTTCTCTTATAATTGTTAATTGATTAGTTATGTATCTGCGGATATATGGGACCGTTTATTTTCAAAGTGATGTCCATTTTTATTTCTTTATTTTAATGCGAGCACATAGTTTGCAATTAATTTAGTGTTTAACTTTTTATTCATTGATATTCCTAACCTTTAATTTTCTTGAAACAAGGAAAAATAGACTTGCTACGCCATTTACAAAATAAACTGACCATATGTGTATATAGTTAATAACAATATTAATTATCTTTCAAGCTTTTACACACATACACACACACGACGACGACGACGACGACATAATTGTATATATATTATATTATATTATATTATATTACATAGAAAAAATTTTCACGTATATTATCATATGTGTATATATATATATATGTATGTATGTATGTATGTATGTATGTATGTATGTATGTATTATATAGTCCCATAGAGAAACATTGAGAGTCAATAAAGAAGTCATGTTTCAATTCCTAACATGACGTAATGTTACATAATGATAGTAATTACAAAAGAACGCGCGTCATGCATCCGCTCGAAATTATTCGAACAGATAGACGATAAGTTCTTCTATCATCAATCGCTAATCATTACCGAAGAAAATTCTTTGGAAAATTACACATTCGTCGCATGTAGTCACACACGCTTCCGATGTAATTTCAATAAAATAGAATATTACTGAAAAAAATTAAGGTGCTTGAAAGAAAAACAAAGGAAACGCGTCTCGTACTCGCCACCGTCCGTTTTTCCTTTTCTTTTTCCTCCCCCCTCTGATATTTTTCGAGGTTAAATCAAATTGTGTTTGTTCAAGGACGCGGCCACGTAGTTTTCTAGTTAGAATAATCATTATGCCAAAAGAGCGACGACATTCACCCAGATTTACGTGTTTAGTAATTTTACGTGTTTAATTTGATTTAATTTACTTCAATTTTTTTTCTTTTTTTTTCGCCCCTCCAAAAGAAACGCAAACCTAGACGAAGAACTGGCAACACCGTTAAACGACGGGATTCTGATTTATCTCGTATAGCATTTTTTCTTTTTTTTCGAAATATATATATATATATATATATATATATATATAAATATTTCCTCTTTCTTTTCTTTTTTCAATGTTCAATCCTTATATAAATAATGGACACTCGGGGGGATTATCGTATAAGTGGTTATTGCATTCTTCCTACACACGTTTTCACTGACGTCATAATATACTATAGTATATAGATAAACAGTTCGACAGAAGTCACAGTGAAATCATTTTAGTCACTTATAAGGCAAGGAATGCGAGTATATTATCGCTGATTGTTGATGGAAGCTAAAAATGTAATTTCGTCCGCACAACCAATACGGTTCGACCTACTAATTTCGTTTTCCCATGCACATTATTACTTCCGATTTGATTGAAAAATGTTTCGAAATAAAAAAAAAAATTGTTAAAAACAAAAAGAAAAGGAATTTTTTCATCCGATTCATTTATTCTTATTTCTTTCAATTCTTTTTCAAATTCTTTCATTTTTGCAATTTTTCCAAATTTGACTGTTTCCTCTTCTAGAATTTTGTAAAAATTACATTTTTTTTTATTTCTCCAATTCCATTCAATTTTTTGTTCGTTCGTTCGTTTGGTTTTTCTTTTTTTCATGTGCAGAGGGGGTAATATACAGCGAAAGAGTGTAAAGGGTAGCGTAGATATATATTTCAACGAATATGTTTCACGATTATCCGCAATTTTCCTAGACCTTCGGTTAATTTCGAAATTAGGCAAATTCCAAGAGATTTTCGCCGACACGCATCATATAAAATCTTCGATGTTATATTTAGTGTTGAGTCACACGCAGTATATTACCAGTCCAAAATTGCATTCTCTTCATTTTAATATCCAAATAGTCTTGATAATTTTCATTGCTTAAAAACCCATTCGAGTGCCCATTAAAGATTAAAAAATTAAAGAAAAAAAAAAGAAAGAAAAGAAAAACAGGAAAAATAAAAATAAAAGTTTTCAAGGATCATTGTTACGAAAGCAATTCTTACATTTCCTTAACAATTTTTTTTTCATTTTTCGATTACATTTCAATGCGCCAACTGACGGAATTTACGATTGAAGCCCACGCTTTTCTGTCATACGTCTATACATACATATATATATATATGTATGTGTATCTATTTGTATATATATATATCTTTCGAAATAATAACATAGGTATCGTGTTATGTTAAAGGATTTTAACAGCACAGCTTGATAGAAACCACGTGCATAGATTACACGCACTTCCCTTGTTTAGAATTTAACAAGATTATATGTGCACGTGTGTATATTTCGTAGTCTCGGTCATTGAAAATCGTGTGCCATTTAACGAATGAGATATATCTAACGAGTCAATTTTTAATGGAACGTATTTTAATATGACTGTTGTTTCTTTTTTTTTTTTCAAAAGAGAGAAGACAGGGTATATCGAAACGTTTATGCTTTTTCCATGTTCCAGGGCTTTCCGTTTGACGACGACGACGATTTTGGTCGACGTACTGACATACGAGCACATTTGGACGACCTAGCGGCTCGACACCCAGAGTTCGCAGATCATCTTTTAGGACCTCCTTGGGGTGATATACCATTCCGAGGATCAACCCATAATAATCAACGTCGAGGTTCAGGGAACGGAGGTGGTAGCAGTAGCAGCAGCAGTTATCCAAATTATCCAGACGAGGACGCCAGGAGTCAAGCCAGTGGTAGTAGTGCTACCAGCGCCGCGAGTGGTGCAAGTGGCGTTAGCTCGCACGGTGAACCAGATACTTCATCATCCTCGTCTGGTCGTTCACAATATAAACAGTCGCACAGGGAGGACAGAAGAAATCCTATTCCGCAATACGGTTTACGTAATACCGTTGATATCGGTCAACATCATCGCGACAATATGGAGAATCCCGAGAAGGATGCTCGTGGGCAACGTTCGATGTCAGCGCCACCGGAGAACAGACAACAAACGAACTTACAGCAAGGTTCGCATGAGCAACAGGACAAGTATCAGCAACAGCCGGGACAACGTTTCGTTTCTAGAGTCGACATAACGCCACAGCACAATCAGCAATCCTCACCTTCTCAGCAACAGCAGTCGCCGCCGCCGCCACAATCATCAACTCAGCAACCACAGAGCAACGTCAGGCATATACCAATATTCGTGGAAGGCCGTGACGAGCCAGTAATCTCGAAGAACGCCCATGCGCCCTTCCAAAGGCAACAATCGCCACCGCAATTTCAAAATTCGTCACATTTCACCAAATCCTCTCCCTTCAATCTAGGCTTCGGTTCTAGACAATGGCGGCCACACTTCCAAGAATCTTTCTATCACCCTCACCAATCCTTCGATCATTCACCGACACGTCGCAATCAACAATCGCCGAATTATCAACAATATAACGAGAGACAACAACGGCAGGAGCAACAACCGCAAAGACATCATCAGTTCGAGTCCCATCAGCCGCAGGAACATCATCAGTCTCGGCAGAGAGCGCGTCCGCAACAGGAACCAAAGCCGTATCCGCAGCAACAGCAGACGGCTCCTGGCCAACAAGCTCAACAACAAGAGGCATCATCTAAACCCGTACCAAAACCTGCACCACCTAAAGATCCCCTCGAGAGAGTAGCATTGGTACAAAGAGAGGTAGATTCTCTTGCTGAACAAGTCAAACAGTATACCGGCAACTCTCGCAAGGATAAACAATATATTTACTTGGACGAGATGCTAACGAGAGAGCTCATCAAATTGGATGACATTGAAACGGAGGGACGAGAAAATGTTCGTCAAGCTCGTAAAAATGCTATCAAAACGATACAGGAAACGATAGGTCTGTTGGAATCTAAGGCGCCTTTACCTGGACAAGTACAAGTCCAACAAGATCAATCGCAAACTATGCAAACGGAACAACAATGTCAAGAACAGGAACAGGAAAGTCGTCAATCGAACGAACCGATGGACGTTGAACAGAGCAACGAACAGAACGTACATGCCAACGAGCCAATCCCATTACCACCAGGACCCTCCTCGCCGAAAGCCACTTCGGAACCTAACGAAACTGCTACTGCGGTAAATCAATGTGAACAACAACAAAATGTATCGAGTGAAAATCAGTTGACGAAAGAAGAACAGGAGGTTCCGGCTGTTACAAATGAGGAACAACAACAGGAACAGCAGCAGCAGCAGGAGCAACAAGAGATCGGAATAGTCGGCGATAAATCATCGAACGATAACACGAATAATATTACCGAAGTGACGATGCAAATCGATGATTCGTCTGCGCCAATGGAAGTGCAGGAGAAGGTAGAAAGTGCCGTTGAGGAAAGGAAGGACGAGAATGAAAATGTATCGAATGAAATGAAATTGGGTAGTGACGAACAAAAGACGATGGACGATGAAAAACAAATTTCGGATAGTCAGGATAAGGCTAAGGTCGACAAAGGGACGAGTAAATCGGTTTTGTCACCGAAAACAGTTAAAAAAGCTAAGAAACAGGTTAAGCCTATATCGGAAAAGCCGATACCTTTGCCACCCCCGCAAAGTACAGAAGCGAATGCAAAGTAAAGAGAGAAAGAAGAGGCGAAGAAAGGACTTGGGTCGCCATGTTGTTTTTCTTTTTGTAAATCATATTTTGTTCGTCGGCCACCAGATGGCGATAAGGGTCGTTCGTGATGCCCTCACTACAACGAACATGATTCTTTCTACATTATAGAGACCACGAATCTTGCGACTCTCCGCCATTTTATATTTTTCTTTCTATCTTATTTTCTTTTATATATATATATATATATATATATATATATATATAAACATGAGTTCGATTCATGGTTGGACTGATGATCGTCGTGAATCCGCCGATAATCGACAGATATACGAATTTGTGTAACACGTTTTACACGTTGATATATTTTTTTCTCTCTTTCACTTTTACTTTTATTGTCCTTCGATGAACAAAAAATAAAATAATGATGATGATGATGATGATGATGATGATGATGATGATGATGATCTTCTAAGTATATAATCCTTTTTTTTTTTAAATGAAATTTTTTTCCGCAGCGATGCACAATGTTTCTCGAAGGACTCGACTTATTTCTATCAGCGTGTGTGTTCGTGTATATAAATATACATATATATATATACACGCATATGAAGTATCAGAAAAGTATTATTTGATTTGTATTTCTGATATTTTATATATTTTTTCCCCTTTTCTCTTTTCTTTTCTAAGAAACGCATATCGCATGCACATGTGTGTAGGTTTGATACGTTAAAATCGGTATACTTGAAACGGGTACCCCATCTATTTATATACTATACATAACATACAATGCGTATGTTGCAACGAAATAAATAAAAGAGAAAAAAATAAAAACAAATAATTTCTTTTGCGTGTGTCTCAAAATTTGCATTTCTTTTCCTTCTTTTTGTATATGATCGTTAACGAACTTATTGTGAGTGATTTTTAGTCACAAATATAAGTATCGTTATTCCTTTTATTCCATCCACCAAATCGTAAAAGCGACATTATTTTCTTACCAAAATAATTAATTAAATAATTGATGATGGTGCCTTGTCAAGTATCGTTAAAAACTTATCGTTAGAAAAAGAGAAAAAAAAAACACAAGAAAAAATAAATTAAGTATTTCAATACTTTCTTTAATTGTATTATTTACCGAGTTAGGTAAAAAATACATATCCATATACATATACATATACGTATATATATATACATCGTATATATATATACATGCAAATACATATACATATGTGTGGAATATTCGTTCGAAAGGGGATGATCGTTGATCCTAAATTGATGAAAAGACGGGGAAAAAAGAGATAAAAGCGAAAATGGCGTTTTTTTATGACAGTCCATGGTTTTTGAAAGATTCTCACGAATTTATTAGGAAACAAAAAAATAAATAAATAAATTATTCAACGGAGGAAAGTTTAAGAGAATACGTATGAAACAAAATAATGACGACGACGACGACGACGATGACGATGACGACGATGACGACGATGACGACGATGACGGTGATGATGATGATGATGATAAAAATAATAACAATAACAATAATCAAACGAAATCAAAAATGTAAACGCCAACGTCAAATAGAGAGACCCGTACGATTTAGTATTACGGCGCGCACATTGTAAAGTATATAAACTATATTAATTAATGTTATTATTTATAATTTATTGTGTATGATTCCACTGAGTTGTGTGTGTGTGAGAAAGAGGGGGAGAGAGAGAGAGAGAATGTATGTGTGTGTGTGTGAGAGAGAGAGGGAAAATTTTCAAAAAAATTTTCAAGTCGATTCTGCGGCTTGCTTGCGTGTGTGTCATCGACCGTAACAGTGTGCTGCGAATACGAAACATGTACATACATATATAGGAGGAACGTATGTGTATGTGTGTGTGCGCGTGCGTGCGTGTGTTCGTTCGTTAAAAAACTATATGCATCTTGTCCATTGTCCGAGAAGAAAACAAAAAATAACGAGGCTCTCGTTTTTATGTTTCAATAGAAAAAAAATTTTGTTTGAAGGCAAAGAAAAAAAGAATATCGATAAATGAACAAATAACGATGTAATTAAAAAATCTTCATTTTTAACTTGGGAATGACTGGGTCGTTCCATATTTATATATATATTTTTTTTTGTTTCTTTTCCTTTTTTTTTAAAATAAATTTGAACAAAATCTTTTGTTAAAAAAATACGTATGTGACCAAAAAAAAGTTCATTGTAAGTCGGACGAGGGATGATGGTTTGCATTGTTTTTATGGTTCCTTGTACATGGTGATACTCGGTTTATCTTTTGGTCTCTTTTTCGTTTTATTTTTATTTTATTTTCTTTTATCTTTTTTTTTCTTTCTTTCTTTCTTTGTTTATCTATACGAGAGTTAAGTTCTCGTAGAGACATTTTTCTCTTTAGCCAGAGATTTTGTATTTCTTTTTTCTGAGCAAGAACGTGTGAAAGACTGAGAGAAATGTGTGCAACGAGAAAGGAGTGCGAGAAAGACAACGATATGGAAGATGTGTGTGTGTGCGTGCGTGCGTGTGTGTGTGTGTTTGTGTGCGCGCGCGTGTGTGTGTGTGTGTGTGAGTGTGTATAAAAGAGAGTGTGTCGAAATGAACGTTGTATTGTGGAAAAAAATAGATGAAAAAATATAAAAAAAAAAAGAAATAATTATAATAATTATAATAATAATAATGATAATAACAATAATACAACAACCTTTTGGTGAACGTGTAATAATTTGACGAGTAAACGAAATTCAGTGAAAATACATAGACTGGTATTGACTTGTAAACTTTTACAAGCATATTTTTATTGTTTCTTACAAATTTCTAACGACAAGTCCCGATAATGCAATAGAAGTAAGTAAAGTAGAATAAATAAGTTCCTGGTGTTTCTTTTTTAAGAAAACGGAATCGTATGAAGATGAAATAAAATAAAAATATGAAAAAAAAATGAAAAAAAAATAAAAAATGTGTCGAGAAAAGAAAAAAATTCTTTTTTAAATATATCAATACATATATATATACATATATATATATATATATATATATATATATATATATATATATATAAAACTAGTCTTACAACATAAAATGTTTCTTTCAAATTTCAAACGACGAAACTCGATATGAAGAGAATTGAATGACAACGACCGTCCGAACTATCTATTTTTTGTAAGCTAATTTTTTTCAGATTCTAAAAAAATTCTTAGACACTTGTAGCTTTACGATGTACAATTAACAATAACTTTTCGAAAACTACAGAATACCATAGAAAAAATGATAAAGAGGGTGGGAGGCAGGGAGAGCGAGAGAGAGAGAGAGAGAGAGAGAGAGAGAGAGAGAGAGAGAGAGAGAGAGAGAGCAAAAAAAGCTGGCGTGTATGAGAAGGGAGAAAAAAAAAGAAATGGACTAAATGTCAGTAAAATTGTAAGATAATACCACAATCTCTCGAATATAAAAATAGAAACAGTTAAATACACCGAGTGTGCCAAAAGTTCGACCGTCAGTCGGATCAACATTTTTTTTTTTTTTCGTAACGTAATTTCAAAAGTGAGGATAAATATTTTTTTCCTTCTCTCTCTGTCTATCTATCTATCTATCTATCTATCTATATATATATCCCTCTCTCTTTCTCCGTTTTGTTTATTTATAAATTTATATAAAGATTTCAAATTTCATAGAAAATTGAATTTGTTGTACGTATGCGGATAAATGTTCGTATATTCATAATTGTCTCGATTAATTATGTAATTAATTTGTCTGGTTCTTTTTTCTATTCTTCTTTTTCTTTTTTTTTTCTACGAAGTTCTTTCCGATTTTTTTTCTATTGTAAGACGAAATTAGGATTGTTCGATTGGTGCATTAACAGTAATATGAAAACGCCAACGACCTCCTGCGAATAACAACATCCGGCACGTGCAAAAGTTTCGTTCACTGCCAAATTCCTTAGAATTGTTTCATTATGGCGCATCCACGTTCAGGGAAGTCCCAGTGAGAGCAAACGTGAGAGAGAACAACCACGAAGGAAAACTTTTTTATTGCCCTCTTTCTTTCTTTACACGAATAAACGAATTCATCTCGAGTATGTATATAGTATATACATGTATGTATGTATTTATGTATGTTGCATTAGTGTTAAAATGCTTCCGCTAAGCTTTTTGCCACGCTCGTAAGTTTCGTTTCACAGAAATATCCAAAGTCCGAAATATCCAGTAGCGAGGTTGTATTTGCGTCGTACAATTTATGATCAGCCAACGAATTTCTTTCGTTGACAATTTTCTTTTTTTTCTTTTTAGTTTTTATTATTATTATTATTATTATTTTTTTTTAAATGTTTTTATTATCGAAAAATGGGACGGATTTTCCTCTTTCGTATTATTCGATTTATGGTCGTTGGAAAATTTTTACTTCATTTATTTTTTTTTTTTTTTGAGAAAGGTCACAATATCCATTTTGTTTTCTATACGAGAGAAATGTTTAAAATGGCCGTCCTTGTTTTGAACGTTCTTACCACGTGTTCATACCATTTTTATTAAACAATGTAAAGGAAATATTATAAACGTATTAAAAGGAAAAAGAAAACTGATTAGTATCGCTTATTAATTAGATGTGAAGTCGTCTGGTAATTATGGAAAATTATTTCCTTCGTATTATAACCCCTTTATCATTTTTGTCCATAATAATTCATAAAATTTCGCGAATCTTTTAGCGTGCGAGTTTTTATATGATTTAGAAGAATAATTGAATTACCAAAAAGTAAGACGATTTATATCTTAATTTAGATTAATCATTTTTGATACGTCGAATTACGTACATATGTATATAAGTTAAAATATCACACACACACAAAAGAAATCAAATATATATTTTTAATTTTTCATTTAGAAATTTTATCTTATCGTTCTAAGATTGTTATCATTGAAGAGGATTCTCCGAGATAGAAAAAAAAGAAAGAAAAAAGAAAAAGAAAGATGATTTGATAAAATGAAAAATTGTGGTGATTAATATATATATATATGTAACAATTCGACAAATTATTTCGCGAAGCCGATTCGAAACGTCGTCGTAAGATTTGAAAGCTTGGCATGGCCAAGCGAAACGACAGACCTAAAAATAGTAGGCAGTGCTTAGACTGTTAGAAGTAAATGTTTTTGCGTCGCGACGCCCAAACCCGAACGTCGTCTCTCTTTTTTCTTCTTTCTTCTTCTTCCTTTGGGGAATCCCGTGATTCCCAATCAAACACGTCGAATACAGTCGAGTTAAGCCGACGATTCCCGAAATTTTTTTATCACAATTTGTTAGAAACTACTCAAAAAGGGTTTGTACTTTTTTGATACATTTAATTTCAAGGGAATAAATGGGTGGATCACGCGTTGCTAACGAGATCGATTAAATGGATACATGAACGTCTCTTAAAAATGTAAATTATCTAGAGAAAAAAAAATTACTATAATTATCATTTCTTTTTTTTTTATACTAGTCAAATTAATATTTATTTTATCGAGGATTGGTTTTTGAGAAATTAAAAAAATAAAATACATGTACGCATGCTTCTACGTGTCTTATTCGACAAAATTTTAATATTAACAAAGCAACTATTATTATTATGTGTGTGGGTCTGTATATATATATATTTTTTTTCTCTATTGTTTGATAAAATGTAGTAAAGAAAGTTCCTTATGATAGAAATAATTGTCGCTATCTATACGTAATCACTTTGACGAAATCTTACATAATAGAAATATACATAAAATGTACATACAGTAATCACAAATATTTTAAAAGGGCAGCAAACCAAGTATTGTTTCTCGTATTAAAAGTTCAAAATAAGTATACAAAAAATACTTGTTTGCGAAGTTGATTTCTTCATTCTTTCGTTTTCTTTTTTTTTTCAAAGTGCATCTACAATACTCATGTAGTATATTAAAATACATAGCATTATTGTATGGATCAAAGATACCCAAGTTTTGTATTAATTAGTATGAAAATTATTGGAAATATTAATTATCTTTCTCTCTCTCTTTTTCTTTTTAATGGCTTGCAAAGTGTTTGCTATAGAGTAGTTAACTCGTTAGAATAGTTGTGCAATCTTAGTTTACCCCGCGTTTACAATTTGTTTTAAATGTATAAATTTACCAACAACTTCGTTAAATTTTATGTCCTTTGGGAATCTTTGTTCTACATTAAAAGCTTTTTTCTATGAATAACCTGCGAAAGTTTCTACGAATCTTACTCATCTAACACGTACCGTTCAAAATACGTGTCGCGTAAAACTTACTACATTTAAAAGTGCACTTGTTTCTAAATTAAGCGAAATAATAATTATTATCGATTATAGAAATCAAAGTGTATTTTTTCCTTTTTATATGGCCGTTTTTTTTTCATAAATATTAATGAAAAATCATGTTATTAAACATCAAAAGTCTCCAAATCGTACGATATCCTTGCTGACCGATAAATGTTCAAGCATTCAATTGTCGTTTAAGACGTATAATATTCCAATATTACAGTTATTTAAAAACATGAGCGAGCGAGTGATATTTGAGCGTGCATTTGAGGAATATAAAAAGCGTCCCAAATATCGTAGGGAGCAATGCTTTGCTTTTATGCGATTAATATACTTTTTAAGATTGATTTATTTCTTTATCATCCCGTTGGTAGGATTAAAAGGCACCACTTTGTGCTTATTTATTTCAAATTCATCGTGGTTATCCTCGAAACATATTATACAGTATAGGTCGTCATCGCAACCTTTGCATTTCACCAAATCAACCGTCTGATCGCACATCACGCAGGAAGGTTCTTCATCCTCGTCATCGTTTGAAGCTCCAGTCTTAAAAAAAAAGAAAAAAAGAATAATATTTAAAATTACGGTGGTATATTAATTTTTTACAAAATTTTCATCTCATACATACCTCCACTTCCATCTCTTCGAGATCATCCAGGTCGTTATAATTTTGTTCGAGAGCTGCCTCGGCCATCGCATTTTCAATGATTTTCTTAGTCAACGTATGTTCGTCCTCGTCGTCGAAATCATTAAAACTGTGACTTTGACCGGAGTTCTAAAATATCGTATACATCGCGATGTTAACGTCGTAACATTCAATATAAAAGGGTTGATTTAATTTTACTTTCTCACGGATTTAGAATTGTTAATATCCTGCAGCGTTCGTAGTCGTTCTTCGATTTCTTTGTCGCGATCGTTCTCGGATGATAATTCAAGCTTTTCGAGATATTCCTTTATTAAATCGTCAGTTTTCTCCTGATCCGTTCTGCCGTCGACCTGATGAATCTGGAAATAATTTTCCTCGTTAAAATTTTTCATTTTATTTGAGTATCGAAGAAGTATCGTCCAGTCGATTGTATCCTCTCACGTTTACGGTTTTCTCTTCGGGTTCTTCGTCCTTCAATATAGCCAATCTCCTTTTAATTTCTTCTATGCTAGGAAGTCTTACCTTGTCATCTTCTCCTTTCAATTTTCTCAAACGATCTACTATCTCTTGATCGGCAGGCTCCATACCTGTTTTAAATTTATCCCAATGGCTGACATGGGTATACATAACGATAGGAGGCTTAGCTGGATTCTCTAAGGAATCTAATCTGATATAAATGGGGAAATGTATTATTATTACATCGTGTTAATCAATTTTGCCTTTCTTTACAGATACTTACTTCCTTACGATGTCTACCGGCGCTAAAGGGGCTTCCGAAGAATCTGAAGGCGGAGATTCCATATTGTTACTTAATTTATTGATAGATTTATTCTTGTGGTAACAACGTCCACAGATCTTCTTTACTGTTTTACTTGGCGTATTATGTTGATATTTCAGACACTTGCTACAATGTGAGAAACCACAAGTAGGACAAGCATGCTAAAAAGTATTGTAATTGTATGAACGCTAACTATATCTACGTTCGTTATTTTTTTTTTGTTATAAAAACTGCTATAAAAAGAATTGAAAATAAATCGCATAGAAAGGATGGTGCTAGATGAATTACAACATAACCTATAAGAATCCATAAAAAAAAAGATCGAAGAATTTGTAATTGCTTACTTCTTTTTTAAAGAATGAAAACTTCGCTTGACACGTATTGCACGACATTCTCTAATTTGTCATAGTTTCAATTATACAAGAATCTAAGAGAGAAAGTATGATTATAATTCTTACGAAGGATATTCTCACTTTGTGAAATCGTGATATCTATCGGTTGAGCGAGTGATCACTACTGATTACTACGTCACAGATTGTCAATGTACAATAAATTTTTTGTCACTTAACGCACTCGAATAATAAAAAATAGAGGAATATTAAGAAACATTAATAACGATCAAGATGACATTCGATTCATGAATACAGTTTATGATCTAACTTACCGACCGTCAATAATAAAAATTAACTCGACAACGATAATAACTTACTTGATAATAACAGATCCCTGCATTACCGATAGTAGGTTTACGAGTCTTCAGAAAATTACACTAGATGGTGATACAAGTAGAAATACTTTTTCTTTTTTCATACATTCATTTCTGTACGATTTGATAATTCAAAGAGACGTTAATCGTTTAAATTTGAAAACCGTTAGGAGTAAACTTGTCTTCGTTGTCCGTATTACAATTATAAAACGTAATGTCGCGAGTCAAAGGAGATATAGCAATTAAAAAAAATTCTTATAAAAAAACGACCGGTATTTGAAAAGTTCTATTTATATATCTCTCTTAAAATACAGCTTTATTTGAGAATGTGAACAGTCGTTTGAAATTTTTATTTACCCACAGGTACAAGTCATGCACTCGTAAAATTAATGATTTTTGATTTATGGTTTCTTTATAAGGTTAGACAAATTTGTCGACTTAGTTATCAAGTATCGCATCCGATATTACGAACTATGTATTTCATGGTAATTGGAGCAGGTAATTAAACGAATTTTTTTTTTTTTTTACTGCCAATATATTATTTTATCAAGAATTTATGTAAACGTTATGTATATTACATATTATATATAATTCATATTGCATATACACACGGAATAATTATTTTATATTTAAATATATATGTAGTAAAATTTATTATATATATATATATATATATATATATATATATATTTATTGTAAATATATAAAACTTTTTAAATTGATTTCTCGTTAATATATTTAGGTATATTATTACTATATATATTGGTTAATGGCAATAACAATTCGACTACTTGCGAGGAATACAATAAGAACAAAGATTCGAAGGAATCAAATAATGAAATTCTTGCTATTTCTGATCGTTCTAAAACCGATACGGTATTATTGAAAGAAGAAATATCAAAGTTAAAAATGAAGACATTTAATCTCGACATGATGATGCGAAAATTGGTTCGTACGAATGATACCGAGTAACGAATCATAAGACAAAATAAAAATTGATATTAATACAATAAATCATTTTGGGCGTGCTAATTATTTTTATCATTTATTAATATATTTTCTCTCTTTTCGCAGAACGCAGAATTAAGTAACATTCATTCGCCCTTGAAAAAAACACGTAACCTCACTTTTTTTTTTTAAATAAAATTATTTATTATATTTATATACATATATGTGTATATAATTATATGTTTAGATATTTTATTGCATATATGTTTGATTAGATTTAGAAATGGCTGATTTTGTTTCGGAATCAGTCGGTGGTTCAGTTATATCGACGCCAGATACAGAATCATATTTTGAATCGAAGATTACTCAATATTATTTTTTTGGCATACCAATTTGGCGGCCGAATTATTTCACGCCTCGGAAAGTAATACAGGTGAATAAATAAGATAAGGATAACATATAAATCTAAATATGTAATTTTTCCTTTCATTTCTTTTCTTTTTTCTTCTTTTTCTTTTTTTTTTTCTTTTTCCTCCAAAGAAATTTTCGACCCTATGATATTTTATAGCCTTGGAGTCAAGCAGGAGAATGTTGGGCTTTTCGTGGTTCCCATGGAAAAATTGTATTGGAGTTGGCTATTTTTGCTACCATTAGTCACGTGACTATGGAACATATACCAGTTAGTATGTCTTTAACGGGGAAAATCGATTCAGCGCCAAGAAAATTTATCGTCTTTGTAAGTTGTTATTATTCATTT
>OU426861.1:5686130-5821130 GCA_911387685.1 Dolichovespula media | reverse complement strand
GTCGTATTATTCCAGCTTGATGGCCTTGACTATCTATTACTTGGTAGCAAGTTTTCAATCAGTATTACCTTGGTCGTATTGCCGTGAAGAATGGCAAGGACAATGTTTCGATGCGATATCTAACGGTACGTCGTCGACCAATGATACCATTGTGGTTCAAAGTTCAGCGGAATTATATTTCAGGTGAACAAACATATATATATATATATATATATATATATATATACATATATATACATATGTATATATATTTGATCTAATCCAATTGATAAATTTAATCATTCGCTTAACAAGTGAATTTTTTTTATGAAGTTAAATCGTACATTAATTTTTCTTTTAATCTTTTTCTTTTTTTTTTTTTTTTAATTTGTAGAAAAATCGTTCTAAAAGAATACGACAGCATTGAAAATGGCATAGGGACGCCATCATGGGAACTTGCGATATGTTTATTCGTCAGTTGGTTTTGCATATTCGGCGTTCTTTGTCGCGGTGTTAAGAGTACAGGAAAAGCTGTATACTTTTTAGCAATTTTCCCTTACGTGGTGATGATAGTGTTATTGATAAGGGCGGTCACCCTCGACGGCGCCATAGATGGGATTTTATTTTTCGTTACGCCAAAATGGGATATGCTGTGGAATCCGAATGTTTGGTACTCGGCCATAACTCAATGTTTCTTCTCCTTGTCCGTTTGCTTTGGACCAATATTGACTTATTCATCGTACAATACTTTTGGCCATAGCGTTAACAGGTAATTACATATTACAACATAAGTTTTATTATATCTAAAAGATGTTTCATAACAGAGACATCCTGTATTTATATATATATTTATATATATATGTGTGTGTGTGTGTGTGTGTGAGTTATATAAGTGAATTTTTATTGTGAAAGGGACGTGATGATAGTAACAACATTAGACACATTTACCAGTCTAATCGCTGGCTGTACAATTTTTGGTATTCTTGGGAACTTAGCCCACGAAATGGGCGCTAATGACATATCCAAAGTAGTAAGAGGTGGAACTGGTCTGGCATTTATCTCTTACCCAGAAGCCTTGGCCAGATTCAACGTTGTACCACAAATTTTTTCATTCTTTTTCTTCATCATGATGTTTGTACTTGGCACCGGAAGTGCCGTTGCCTTATGCGGCGCCATATTTTGTATACTTAACGATCATTTCCCGAAAGTACGCCAATGGATCTTGGTTTTAATTATCAGTATCATTGGGTACTTTATTGGCCTTGTATACATCACTCCGGTATTTAAATTTATTTTTATAATATATTTGTGTGTATATATATATATATATATATATATATATATATATAAAATATATAATTAAATTATGAATATTTATTTATTTAGGGTGGACAGTGGCTGATTACTTTGGTCGATTACTATGGTGGTACATTCGTTGCAATTATCATCGGTGTACTTGAAATGGTCACGATATTTTGGATCTACGGTTTATCAAATTTTTTAAACGACATTGAATTTATGTTAGGAACAAAGCCAACTTTTTATTGGCGAATGTGTTGGTCAATTATAACTCCAGTATTGATGATAGTTATATTAATTTACACGATCGTTTCTTATCAGCCACCAACTTACGACGGATTAAATTTTCCAAATTATGCTTACGGTTCGTACGACTAGAATTATTTAAAATGGAGACACTACAATAAATTATAATGATTTAATTTAAATAAATTATCTTAGGTATCGGATGGTTCCTGGTATTCATTGGTATCGGTCTAATAGTAGTATGGTTCGTTTACGTATTAATTCAAAATATGTCAGCGTCAATTGGCGACGTAAGTATGGAAATAATAATCGATAGTTATATAAAATCGATGAAATTTCGTAATCTATTCTAATCACTTTAGACGTTGAAGGGAGCTTTGAGACCATCGGAAAACAAATGGGGACCAAATGATCCTGCGACGAGAATGAAGTGGAAAGATTTCATTTGTGAAAAAAAGTTTCTACCTTCGAAAGGTCTAATCGAAAAATATTTCAAATAATACGTATATGAATTGGGTTAATATGTGCACGGATATGTATGACGTAAGATGCAAATAGTCGGACGATGCGTTACAATGTTTTGCTCATATTGAGTTTTATATGTCATTTTAAATAATGAGGACGGATTATTATTCCATTCAAATCCAGTCGAATACAAAAGACAAACGATTGTACATACATGTGATTCTACAATTGACTATACAAGTGATTTCCTTTTAATAGTCATTATATAAGTTTAATCATTTGTTCTTACGTTTTCATAAATAAATTTTACAATTTTTAATCGTTTAATTATTGACATTATTTTTTGTTGTTTTCGTTTCGAAAATTTTGCATTGAAATTATAAATGAATAAATTCGATAATCAATGAAATCAGAAAACAGCGTTCAATAATTATGATATTATTAATTTCTTATAAAACTTTTGTAAATAAATTCGAAAATGTTCAACAATCGGAATATAAAAAAAAAAAAGAAAAAAGGTAAGAAAGACTTGAATAAATTTTTCTCTATTTCGTCTTTATTTATTTATTTTTTTTTTTTTTAAATATTTTATATTAATTTATTAAATTTGTGTTATTATTATAATTGTAATGTGAGAAATATATTTGTATTATCTCATGTATTTCAATTGATATTTACGACAGAGTTTACAAAGCATAAAATTTATTTCGATAAAAATATTCTGTCGAATCATTATCGTCTATCATTATTTGTCCCGTAATTAGTGTTTGCATAGTTTATCTTAGATAGTAGTGAAATGTAATAAGGAGGATTATTGAATTCTATTTGCTAAGCACGGCTCTCGAAATACGAAACATTTGATATGATCATTTGATCATGTTATGTGGTTTGGAAAAAAGAGTATATATACATATATATATATATATATATATATATATATATATGTATAAATAAATAAAAGTCAATGAAGAAGAAAAGAAGCAACAGATCGAATAAATTGGAAACTTTTTTTCGAACGATAATGTTTGATTTGACAAATAAATTTTTTCCTCCAATTTTTCTAATTGTACAATTTTGACATTTAGAAAAATGTTGATTTATCGAAATCACTTTGATATTACGAAAATATTAAATAACTGATCGACCAACTTTTTCGAATAAAACTCGTGCGCATATCATTGAGAAAAGAAAATGCGTCGAAGTTGTGAACAAATTTTTTTTCACGGTCGAAATCGTGCAAACAAAAAATATTATATATATATATAATTTCAATGTTTGCATTTCGATTTAACAAAAGAAAACAAAATTGAACGATAAGAATAATTTCGAAGTGTTGATTATCGAACCATGAATAGAATTTGTTGAAACGAGAAAAAGAAAAAAAAAAAAGAAAAAGAAAAGAAATTCAACATCACTTTTTCATTTCAAACTGACGTTATGAAAAATTTCGACAAATTTTGATATAATAGTTGTAATTCGTCAGAGAAAAATTGTTAATTTATTGAGATCACATGAGCTTGTGGAGGAAAATATAATATAAATCAAGGATAATTTTTCGATATACTTTACACGTGCACGCATATAACACGCGTATAAAAATGTGTGTGTGTATGCACGTATGAACGTACACACGTACACACAACACACACGAACACAGAACACACACAACATATGCACGCATATATATATGTATATGTACGTGTACGTATGGATACGTGCTACCTCTGCCTCTCTCTCTCTCTCTCTCTCTTCGTGTTTGTTTGTTTGTTTGTGTGTGTGTGTGTGTTATAATCATCATTAGTATGAGTCTAATAGATATTGATAAGTACAGACAAAGGAGGTTGCAGTCATTTTTTAAAATGTAAGCGAATATACCTCCTGAAAGAGATTTACCAAGCAGTCTCTCTAGTCTCGTCAACTTGCCAAGACGTGTTTATATGTCCTCGTGCAATGAGAAAAATATATAGTGCATCCATGTTTGTGTGTGTTTGTGTCCGTTAGTATATACATACGTAAAGGATCTCGTGCGTATCGACGGTATTGATACGATCAAAAAAAAAAGAGAAAAAGAAAATATGCGACACTCTAAAGCAAAGGTTCGTCAAACAATATACCTAATTATTACTTAATTTATGTTGGACATTTTTGAAATTGGAATTTTGAAATTTTGTGAAATTCGAAGAGGCACTAATGAATTATCCTTTAGATTAGATAACCTTTCTTTTTCATTTTTTTTTTTTTATCGCGAGCGAACTGCAAGAGTTATTTGTTTGTTAGAAGAGTATTATTTATCGTAAATGTGTTGTTACGAAAAAAAATTGAGGCTATAGTTTTTCATTTTAATGTTTACTTCTACGTCTCGTCTAATATTTCGATCCTCGGCTGCATTTCCTCGATTTTTTTGGTATAGTAAATTTTGTCATTATTATTATTATTATTTTTTTCTAATTTATTTTTAATTTCGCGATATTATCTATTTTTTCTTTCTCTCCCCTTTGAAAAGGAAAATGCACAAGTTTTTTTTTTTTTATAGTAATCCACGTTATCATCAATATGACGTAAATATTTGTACAGTTAAGTTATAATTCGCATCAAGTCTATGAAATGTTGCTCGCTAGTATTATTATCTGAAAACGTTACTAATCTTAAAGATAATTCAACAATGACAATTACCACGAATAAGATTAGTTCTAAGCCGTACGATAATAAATTATGTTAATAATCGTTCCATTTGATGTTTCATTTTTATTGGAAGGTAAAAAGTAATGTGATCAAACGAAGAAAAGATATGCTGTGTGTTTAATTATATAATCGACTATAGTTATATAATTTAAGTGATGAAATTAGAATAATTAGTATTTGATTTGAATAATTTTTGTTTTTTTTTTTTTTGAAACACCGATGAGAGAACCGATTATTAATGATTTGTAAAATTTATATACTATTAATTTGTCATACACACGCACGCACACAGATATCTATATACAATACGTTTTGATATACGAAAAATATGAAAACGAAGATGAAGGGAGATAAATTGATAAATAAATATATTTTTGATAGAGCAATGGGATCGATAACGAAGGGATACCCGGTATATATACTTTGTCTGTTGTATCAGACAATAGAAATAATCAAGATATTGGGGTAAGTCCTAAACAGAACAATCTTCTAATTAAAACAAATAAATATATCATATAGGACGTGTATCATTTAGATTAAAATATAAAATGTCTTTACCGTCGTATAGTAATTTAATATAATACAAGGAATGGGTCAAAAGTTTTTTTAAGCGATGTTTGAAAATCAGCTGTCCGTATAAAAAAGAAAAAAGGACATTTGAGGTTTGTAACTTTACAATCGAAAAAAAAAAAAGAAAAGAGAAAAAGATCGGTCCAAAAAGTTTCGCAAAATGGTGTAATCTAAAAACTTTTGACCTCCGTTCCGTTCATTATCCATTTGAGTATATAAAATACACTTATCTGTCGTAAATATTGAATATTTATTTATTGATGATCGATCATTTAATGACGCGAAATTGAATTAACAAACGAACATATGCACCTACGTAGGCTTCAACGACCGTCTTGGTGTCTGATCAAACGGAGAAAGAGAGAGCCCAATGGGGAAGCGAATTAGAATTTTTAATGTCCTGTGTGGCTTTTTCCGTCGGCCTTGGAAATATTTGGAGGTTTCCATATACGGCATACGAAAATGGCGGCGGGGCCTTTCTAATACCCTATATAATAGTATTATTTATAATAGGAAAGCCACTTTATTACATGGAAATGATTTTGGGACAATTCAGTAGCCGTTCCTGTATCGATATTTGGTCGTTATCCCCGGCTTTCAAAGGTCATTAAGATATAATAATTTAATCAAATGATGTATCATGCGATATAAAATATCTAAAATCGAATTAATTAATTAATTAATTAGCCTTTCGATTTATTTATTTATTTCTTTTTTTAAATATATTTTTAATTCATCGTAGGTATTGGTTATGGCGTTACTGTGTCAGTATTTGGAGTAGTCACGTATTATTCAGCCTTAATGGCGTTGATAGTTTATTACATGATAGCAAGTTTTCAATCCGTACTACCATGGTCTTATTGTTGGGACGATTGGGGTGACATTTGTTTCGATAGTACGTCGACGTCGAATCAAACGAGCAACGGCAATAAGAGTAGCTCGGCCGAGTTATACTTTAGGTTATTTTATTTGATATTAATTTTTACGATAGAACGCGCGGCACGTAATAACATTTTTCATTGTTATATATGTAAAAATTGAGGCTGAACGATAGCATGACGATAATGTATTTATTTTTCTTCAGGAAAATTGTACTCAATGAAACCAACATAGACAACGGCCTAGGAACGCCATCATGGAAATTAGTGTTGTCATTGTTGGCAAGCTGGCTATTAGTTTATGGGGTGATATCGAAAGGTGTAAAAAGTAGCGGGAAGGTCTCTTACTTTTTAGCTCTCTTTCCTTACATCATTATGATTTGCCTGTTGATAAGAGGCGTAACCTTGAATGGTGCCATTAACGGTATTATCTTTTTATTCGAACCAACCTGGAATAAGATCTTTGATCCATCGGTCTGGTATGCGGCCGTTACACAATCATTTTTTTCCCTTGGCGTATGTTTCGGTGCCGTCACCATGTATTCGTCTTATAATAATTTCGATCATAACGTATCGAGGTAGGTTAAATTACTATAATCATTTTTCTTTACTCGTAACTCTAACGATCTATATCTTTCTAAGATTACGTAAACTATTGTGCACCTAAATAATATATACCCTTTGTAGATTTATATTACATATAACAATAGACATTATACGCGTACGCGTTTGTGCCTATCCATACATCTAACGATCCATCGATCTATATTATTATTATTACATAATGTAATATTTATTTAAAATTATAATATTATGTTATATATATATTGATTTTATTAAAAATAATAATTTTATGTATACATATATATTTTTATTCCGTCGATCAAATTAATATACAAAATCAAAAAAAAGTAACATCGCGATATCTGTCCTCGATCAAATCGTGAAAGATCGATCGATGTGTACACATGATTCGACGCGCTATAGTCGAAATCATTGGAATATTTTTAACATATCAATTATATTGTCGACAGGGATTGCATGATAGTAACCACAATGGATCTTTGTACCAGTTTAATGGCCGGTACCACAATATTTGGTATATTGGGCAATTTAGCTTACGAAATTGGTAGCGATGATGTCAGTAAAGTAGTAAGAGCTGGAACTGGTTTGGCATTTATCTCGTATCCTGAAGCATTAGCCAAGTTCACGGCAGCCCAACAACTATTCTCCGTACTTTTCTTTCTAATGTTATTTGTCTTAGGCATCGGTACGATAGTTGCCTTTAGTAGCGTGATCATCAGTATTATCAAGGATCAATTTCCTCATATCAGTCAATGGAAGATATCAGCTTGCTTCTGTTTCGTAAGCTTTCTGGTTGGAATCGTTTATTGTACTCCAGTAAGTGACGTGTCTATCATAGATCTGCAATAGATCATTCAATTTATTTCCATCGTTATCGATGTAAAGGTCGGATCGAAAGATACAAAAAAAGAGTTCCTAGGCTACATTAAAAATCGATTTTAAAATTATATCTATCCCCGAGGAAAGAATTAGATCGACGAGTAACGTGGAAGGATCGATGATCGATCCTCTTTTAATTATCGATCTGGGAACTTTTTTTTTTTATCTTTCGACTCGGCTCGATTGAACACACGTATTCTTTCGCCCGATACACGGTGTATCTATCGTATTTATTTGTCATTTACAGGGTGGACAATATATTCTCAACTTGATCGATTATTTTTGCGGAACGTTTATCATAGTGATACTTGCGTCGTTCGAAGTCATTGCGATATCATGGATATACGGTATAAAATTATGTTTTATAGTTATTGTATTATCGAGTTTCTTTTACGGATATCGTTATCGTTGTTATCGTCGTGATTACGAGAACAATGAATTTTTAAAGGGGTATGTCGTTGTCCCTTCATTCTACATACGTAAAATACGCTCTTTCAGGTATCGACAATTTCATCGACGACATTGAATTTATGTGCGGTACCAGGCCATCATTTTATTGGAGATTTTGTTGGGGCATTTTGACGCCTATATCTTTGCTCGTCATCCTAATATATTTTTTGATTAGTATGACGCCTTTGACCTATAACGATGAGTATTATCCCGATGCTGCGTACGGTACGTTTATTCATCTCTTTCGTTGAAATTTTTAGGAAAAACAAAAAAACAAAATAAATAAAAATTATAATATCGCGCTTCGTTTCGTCTCTCTTTTCTTTTTTGTTGAAACGATTTTTTTTTCTTTCTTTAATTTTTAGCTGCTGGTTGGATACTTCTGATTTTTGGCTCGGCGCAACTTCCTATATGGATGATCATTGGAATCATAAAAAATAAAAATACGTCACTGTTTGCCGTGAGTAAATTTGTTTTTATTTCTCTCTTTTTTAATTTTTTTGTTTTTCTTTTTTTTTTTTGTTTTCCATAATATTTACGTGCAATTAATTAACAATTTTCAATGATCACCCCAAGCGTTCGCGATATTTAAAGTATATATTTCTAATGAGGTGATATAATTATTGTAACTTTGTAGGCATTTATGGCGAAGGATAGTTGGGGTCCAAAAAATAAGAAAAAATATAAAGAATGGAAAGATTTCAAAGAATTGAAGAGAAATTGTAATATTGGACGATCGAAATTAATTCGATTTTTGTTTGGTAGGCGATGAACGGAAAGAAAAAACAAACAAAAAAACAAAAAAGGGAAAAGAAGAAAAGAACAATTTTTATAATTTGTATGTACAATATAACATTTTTATTTAAGTCAAAAATACGACTGGCAGTATTTGATCGTGGAGTAATGGTTTTCTTTCCGTATAATAAATGATTTTAATTGTTCATTAACTTTTTACATTATAGCTATTGTAATATTTGTTATAGATTTGCTATTAGCCATTTATTTATTATATACAATATCAAAATTTATATATACATATATATATATATGCATTAATTATTATACCGTCTTCGAGTTATACTTGAATATACGTACAATTTTTTATGCGTTTATTTTATTTATTTTCATTTTATTATTTTTTTTTTTTTTTATTGTTTTCATCGCAGAACAAATGGTTCTTGGTCGTTCAAATTTTAATCTTTTCAGCCTCGTCATTTTAATTTATCTGAGATAATGCCGTAGAGCTTTCTTCCTTTTTTTTGTTTCTTTTTTTTTTTATTTTATTTTACCAAAACAATGTCTACTTCGGTTTCATACCGAAAACGATTCGAAGTGTTTGCAACCATCTTGATTGTTTTCTCATATTTCTAATCTTCATTTTTGCCTCTTTGAACGTTAACCATTCACTTCGATAATTTATTTCTTTCGGTCCCCATTTTGACGTTGGTTGGAAAGCTTTTGTAATCATCTGTAAAGAAAAAAAAAAAAAGAAGATAAGAGACATAGTTTACTTAAATTGTAAATGTAGATATTGGTAATGGATAGTAATGGAAAAGTAATTAGTAATGATAATTATTAAAATAGTAAAATAAAATAGTAATTAGTAAAACCAATTAGAAAACTAATTAGTAATTAGCAATAGATATTGGTAAATCTTTTTTTGTGTCTAGAAAAGAAAAATTGTATTATGTGAAAGTATTACTTATCGTTAGTATTCGTATAGTATTATTATTATGCAATATAATAATAAATCCTAAATAATCTTTTTTTATGTACTGTACAATTATGATTTAATACAATGCAATTTTATTAAGTATAATATTGTATATGATACAATATAATTATATCAAATACTATTATATCATACTATTATATGTATTGTACTAAATAAATATTAAAGCAACGATAATTACTTTATTTTTATAATTAAAAAAATAAACATGTGATAAATTTATATATATATATATATATATATTAAGAAATTACTCATACTATTGTACAATTTTACTATAGTATATGTACCAATTGTAAATGTAATTGTAAGTAGTATATTTAAGTCAATATATAAACTTATTAATATACATTACAAATTTTTAATACGAAGTAAGACGATTGAAATGATAAAACTGATATAAAACTTCAAAAATAGAATATATATATATGGGTGTGTGTGTGTGTATGTATATATATATACACATATTATATGCACAGATAAATGTGTTTCTGATATGAAAGTCGATAAGTGTTCAACGTAATCTTATCGCATCTTTACTATAAATTCCATCTATTTTTAATTATTTATTGTCTTTCAAAATCATACCATCATAAATATTATCATTGAAGAGTTTTTCTTTTCGTTCGTATCAAAAAAAAAAAAACAAACAAACAAACAATCAATAGTATACCTCTTTTAATGGCAAATGTCTGTTCTTAATTATAGCCAATACCATCCAAATTGGTATTTGTAGTACGCCAATGCAAAGTATTATAACACCGGCAGCATGAGCGGCCGTTGGAAAGGTTTTCCCAGCGTAAACCAAAGGCGAGAGATTTGCGACGGTGTAGAGGAAAATGATGATCAATATAACGGGCGTTATTATGTACCAACAAATTTTCCAAAACACGCTTACCTTCATGTCCAACATGAATTCTATGTCGTCGATAAAATTTTCAAATCCTGCGTTAACATATAATTTAACTAATTAATTAATTAAATATAACATTTTATTTAATTAAAAATTAGATTAAAATATTTAATTATTTCAATTCTTATATATATATATATATATATATACCCATAACTAAATAATGTTACAATTAATTAGATACAATGTTATCTTTAGACTCACCATATACATGAATGATACCGATCATCTCGAAAGTCGCTAAAATGAACACGACAAAGGAAGTGCCATAATAATCAGCCAAAACAAGAACCCATTGTCCACCCTGAAAATAGACGAAACCATTGTTGAAAGAAACAAAAAAAAAAAAAAAAGAATAAATTGATCGAGATCTCTCTCGATAAAATTAAGAGAAACGATTTATACCGGTGTGACGTATGTTATTCCAATTAAAAATCCAAGCGTACACAATGGCAAAACAATTTGCCATGTTTTCAGATTCGGAAATTGTTCATTCAGGATCACGTGAAGGCTCGATGTCATACCCACCGAACTACCAATTCCAAGAACAAACATCATGACGAAGAAGAGAATGGAAAATAACTGCAACGACGTTGAATATTTATTTCTTTTTTTTCGCTTTTTTTTTTTTTTACTGGACTTGCGAAAAGTAAGGTCCCCTCTGTTACGTCATTACGTCACTCGAAACTTCAAAAAATTTACCTGAGGTAGAACTTCGAATTTAGCGATTGCATCGGGATAGGAAATGAAAGCGAGACCGGTGCCATCTTTTACAACTGTGCCTATATCCTTGATATCCATTTCGTAGGCAAGATTCCCGAGGATTCCGAAGATCGCACAGCCGGCGATCATGCTTGTGATCGTGTCCAATGTGGTGATGATCATTGCATCTCTGTTCTTGCGAGGAAAAGAAATGTTTGATTGTTGTCGAAAAAAAAAAAAAAAACAAAAAGATTGTATCCGGTCGTTTAGTCGACGAGTGACGTCGACCATT
Organism: Dolichovespula media; assembly: GCA_911387685.1. NCBI lineage: Eukaryota > Metazoa > Arthropoda > Insecta > Hymenoptera > Vespidae > Dolichovespula > Dolichovespula media. The sequence continues at coordinate 5,809,458 of OU426861.1, read as the reverse complement.
TTTTTTCTTTTCTTTTTTTTAATAATTTTTCCAACAACTTTTTCGGCGCGCTCTCACAATCGTTTCTCCGAAAAATGAAAATGAATGTCTCGATAATTTTTCGACAGGTTCTCATTGAAAATCACGATATCGTTGAATTATCGACGCGAATTCGATTATAGGGAAATATTATAAGAATCACAACGTACCTGTAAATGTTGTGTTTGAATTCGTTGTTGGTCGAGTAAGTGACGATGGCACCGAAACATACGGACAAAGAGAAGAAACATTGGGTTACTGCGGCGTACCAAACTTCAGGTTTCAACAGCATATCCCATTGTGGTGTAATAAAAAATAGTATACCATTGACAGCACCGTTCAATGTTACGGCACGTACCAGCAAAGCTATTAATACTATGTAAGGAAAGATCGCTAGAAAATATGACGCCCTTCCTGTACTTTTAGCACCTTGGAAAATGACCATGAAAACTGAGGCCCAACATCCAAACAGACAAAGCGTTAACTTCCAATCTGGTAAACCAATTCCGTCGTCGATGTTATCCTTTTCGTGTAATACCGTGTTTCTATTATCAAAAATGATTTTTCTTTTCTTTTATTTTATTTTCTTTCTTTTTATTTTTTTTTTTTTTTTCCTAATAAAATTAGTTATTACGATCTTTTGGTTAAAGCGATTTTCATAAAAATAAGATTTTGTTAAATTAATCGTCATTAAAATTAATTGGAAACAAAATGTTGTTAATATAATTAATAAATAAGTGCTTAAAAATTTTTCTTCGATATGATTAATTAGAATATATATATATATAAAAGTACTCACAAAAAGTAAAGTTCAGCAGAGCTTCGATAAACCGGATTGACCGCAGTATAATCGAGCTTATTTAAGGAGTAATTTCCCTTTAAAAATGACGTGTCATTGGTCATCATGTTATATGTTTTTTTGCTGGACGAATCTATACAATATACTCCCCATTCTTCGAGGCACTTTGCCCAAGGTAATTCGATCGAAAATGATGCGACCAAATAGTAAAGTGTTAGTGCCATTAACGAACTATAATAAGTCGCTAAAACGATCGTCGAAGAGAACTGAGCCCAGCCAACACCTTAACATACAATATATCGTTAATAATTTTTATTAATTCTTCTTCAATATTAAATAAAATGTAATGTAAGTCAAATTATTAAAATTAAATATCATATATATATATATATAAATATTAATTTAAAAAAATAAATAAATAACGATTAGATACCAACAAAAGCAGGCGAAACATTCCAAACGCGAATCGAGGAACGTCCAGAAAATTGTCCCATTATCATTTCCAAAAAATAAAATGGTTTGCCGACAAGGAAGAGTAGGATAACGTATGGTATTAGAAATGCACCACCGCCATTTTTATAAGCAGTAAATGGAAATCTCCAGATATTACCAAAACCGACGGACATAGCTATGCATGACATTAAAAATTCAATACTATTGTTCCAAGATCCTTGAGTTCCCTTCTCCTGTGATTGTTTTAAATCCTCCGATACCTGAGACTCGTATTGATCGTTATTGGATCTTCGAAAGTTTCTCTCGTTTGTAATGTCGAACGATGGATTGTCATAGCTCGTTTCGTGGTTTCCATATTTCTGCAAAAAAACAAAAAAAAAAGAAAAGAAAATGGTTACGAGGATAACCACAAAAAGAAAAATAAAAATAAAAAATGGAATTATCATCGTCATTTATTTTCAAATAATCGAAATTTAATCGAACATCGCGCGCGATATAATCATTTATAATTTATAATTATTCGATACAACTAATTGCAGTCTACTTTGGAAAACTTTACCTTTGAAATAATTTACTTGTAAACAAAAACAAAACAAAAATGAACAAATGAAATCATTAATATTAAAATTAGAAAAAGTAAAATTCTTCCATTCTCTCTCTCTCTCTCTCTCTCTTTCTCTTTCTCGTTCTCTGATTACATTACTATTTCGTTGACTCGACGATCATCGAGTACGTGGAACACGTTAACGAGAATATCACGAATAACTTTCCGACAATAAAATCCCACCGTTGTAACACTGTTTATCGACGATCGTAAAATTTATTGCTATACAATTCTCTCTTCGGTTGCGAAACTTATCGTGCGTGTTCGTTTGAAAAAGAAAAAGAAAAGAAAAAAACAAAGCAAAAGAAAACAGAAAAAAAAAAAGAGAGAGAGAAGAGATTTCGCACGATGACGTCGTTATTCGATGACTTACAACGCCGGATTAAAACTAAGAGGCGCAAGACTTTATATCCGTTAAGCTAAAAATCTGTCCTCTCCAACAGAAATAATTTTATATACGTCAACCATTTTTAAAGTTTCGTCATAACTCACCGTGTTTTTTGACATTTTTTCTTTTCTTTTTTCTTTTTTTTTTTTTTTTTTTTTTTTTCTAAAACCAACCGACCGAGAAAAATCTTAAAAATACAAAAGTTAAGAACGATGTTTTTCAAAAATTGAAACGTTCTCGTATGGCTGTCGTCCGCGCGCGAATAAGATACTCTAGTGGAGATGTTACGATGAAATATTGATAACAAAACGCTTTTATGTAACTTAGAAAATATTATCTGTAACTATAACGATAAAGAGATAATAAGTATCTGTCGATATAGACGTTTGTGGGAGAAATATAAAGGGAACGAAGAATAAAGGAAAAATGTTGAATTGACGTTTAAGTCTCGAAGATGTATATAAAACCCAGATAATCATATGACTTTATCAATATGTCCAATCGATGCCATTTCCTTATGATCGATAAATCTTCTGAAAGGCTATATAGTAGATTATGTATACCTAATGTGTACATTCTTCGTTTTTTTTTTTTTTTTAATTGAGATTGATGTATATATATTTTGTGTGTGTGTGAGATTAGAAATGGTTCCTTATCTCACCAGCAGGCTTTTCTCATACACTTTTTCATTTTCGATTAAATATTTCAAGAAGATAAAATGAACGGGGGAAAAAAAGTAAAAGAATTATTAAAAGAAGATGGAAAAATTGTTAATTATACATTAAAAAGAAAATAGAAATAAAAATTCGTTTCTCGACTTTGAGATGTTTACTTTTGTTTATAACAATTATATCGATTCCAATTTGTATTTCATCGTATTTCGATCGTTGATAGTTTATTTATTGTAAATTTATCATTGATGAAATATAATTAAATAAAATCGTTTATTTAATTATACTTTTGTTCCGTTTTACATCCTAAATGCATTAAATTGTGTCTAATTTCTGTCATTGAAATTTTTTTTTTTTTTAATAACGTGTCTCATCGTAAAAATTGTCTAAATCGCAAATCGATAACGTCTCGAAACAATATTTACTTCATTCCTTACTTTACTTTATATCGTTAGAATTAATAACGAAGTCTAATGTTCCATTGCAAATATAAATATTTTATTTTTTTTTTCTATTGTTAGAATCAATGAACAAATCTAATATTCTAAGACCAAATTAAAAATACACATTTCACGTACGTGTGTAAAATCAATTAGAAATTAACGTCGTTTCTTTCTTATCATTAGTAACACTTAAATCTAGAAAAAAAAAACAATTGTTTTTAATTTAAAGTTAAAATTAAAATCGATGAATTAAATTCTAATCGATAAATAGGTAGATGAAATTTCATGATGTTATAATTAACAAGAGAGAGAGAAAGAGAGAGAGAGAGAGAGAGAGAGAGAGAGAGAGAGAGAGAGAGGAACCAAAAAGAATTTTCCTCTCATTTCGATACTACCGACAGGTAACAGATTTGAATAATTTATAAAAGATATTTTCATTTTCATTTTCCTTTTCGTCTTCTTTCATTTTTCGTCGATGTTCTTTAAATTCTAACCATTTTCTTCTCGTCTCGTCGTTCATTGGACACCAATATTTTGAAGGTCGAAATGGTTGGGAGATCATCTTCAAAAGAAAAAAGAAATATATATATATATATATATATATATATATATATATATATATATATATATACAATGAAAATTATACATATATCGTAAAATAATTAAAATATACTTCATCGTGTCTAACCTCAAGAAAAGGTAAATTTCTCTTTTTAAATATGGCAATTAATATCCATAAAGGTATTTGTAAAACAGCAATAGAAAAAAGAATCCAACCAGCAACTAAAAAATATAAACACAGTTATATTGAATAATATTAATAATTAACCAAGTTAAATAATATCAGTAATTAACTAATTACGTAAAAAAAAAACAAACAATCCTCAGTCATTAATAACAATATTAAAAATAATATACATATATATATATATATATCAAATATTTACCATAAGCTACATCAGGATAATTTGAACCATTGTAAGTTAAGAATTCCAAATTAATCATATTGTAAATAAATATCACTGCGATTATCGCAGGAGTTAAGAAGGTCCAACAGACCTTCCAAAAAAGCGACAATCTTCGATTCAGCATAAATTCTATGTCGTCGAGAAAATTATTTATTCCTACGAAAAGTTTCTCACGTGAAACAATTTCATTCATTTTGTCGTTTAAACGAGAATGCAATGATACAATAATTTGTAATAAAACGCTTACCGTAAAACCAAGATACAGCGATCATTTCAAATATGGCTGGTACAAATGCAAGAAACGATGTGGCATAATAATCTATAAAGGTTACCATGTATTGTCCGCCCTAATTAAACAAAAAAAAAAAAGAATAGAAAAAATAAAACAAAAAAGCAAAGGAACAGGGTAAAAATTAACAGAATCGACGAATCCTTCAAATTCAAATTCTTTTTGTTTGCGAAATCGTCGGGTAAGAGAGAGAGAGAGACTTATAAAAAAAAAATTAATGAAAAAAAAAAATGAAAGATTCGAACACCAATATTTTTTTTCTTCTTTTTTTTTTTTGTTTTCATGACATTACCGGAGTGACGTAGAGTAATCCAATAAGAAACTCCAAGAGGCATGTACCGATCGCAATGTGCCATTGTTTCCATTGTGGAAATTGATCATTGATGATCGATATGATGCTTGAGGTAAGTCCAACCTCGCTACCAATTCCAAGAACGAAAATCATTATGAAGAAGACAACGGCGAAGAATTGTGGCAAAAAATCAAACTTGACGATTGTTTCTGGATAAGAAATGAATGCCAATCCTGTTCCACCGCGTACTACCTTCCCGATATCATTAGCTTCTAATTCGTAGCTTAGATTACCAAGAATACCAAATATCGTACAGCCTGCTAAGAAACTGGTAAATGTATCCAGCGTCGTCACTATCATTGCGTCCCTAAAAAAAATAATTAATTTATAGTCGAATAGATTACAGAATATGATTTATCGGATTGTCGTAGAAAAATATATATATTCATCGCGGTATCCTTTGATAATCTGTAAATTAATAAATCATCAACGATCGTACAAAGTAACGTTCAAGATAGTAATCGACAAAAAAAAAAAAAAAAAAAAAAACGAAGAAAAAATAATTTGATCGATCAATATTACCAATAGATTATTACTAATATACCAATATCATAAATTCTCGAAACGCGATGGGATTGCTCTTATCGAAAAAAAAAAAGAAAGAAAGAAAGAAAGAAAGAAAAAAGAACATGTTAAACGATACTGACCTATAAATGTTATGATCGATCCTGTTGTGAGATGCAAACATTACAACAGCTCCAAAACAGACGGTCAATGAGAAGAAACATTGTGCGACCGCGTTGTACCATATACTCGACGTCCATAATTTATCCCAATCGGGAGTAATAAAGTAAAGTATACCATTGGCCGAACCATTCAATGTGACGGCTCTGATGAATAGTATTAGAATAACAACGTATGGGAATATAGCTGTGAAGTAAGCGGCCTTGCCGGAACTTTTAATTCCCCGTACGACGATAACGAATATACAGAGCCAGCTGATGAACAGGCAAATTGTTAAACGCCAATCGGGTAATCCAATTCCGTCGTCGATGTTCTCCTTTTCGCGTAATACCTCCTTGCTAACCGTAGACAATTTTTTTTTTCCACAGATAATCGGATTTAGATATCGTCGGGTATATGTAAATCGCTTTAATTATATAATACTCACTAAAAATATAATTCGGCCGAACTGAGATAAGTCACGTTTGATAGGCTCATACCGTTTGACGTCAATTCGGTATCGTTTCCCTTCGACGAATTCACACAATACTCGCCCCATTCCTTTTTACATTTGCCCCATGGTAATTCCGATTGAAAACTGGCGACCAGATAGAACAAGGTCAGTGCCATCAAGGAACAATAGTATGAAGTTAATGCCAATAATGTTAGAAACTGGGCGATTCCTATGCCTATGATATGAATAAAAGAAAGAAAAAAAGAGATAAGAAAGGAAAGAAAATACAGCGTCCAAATGTCGAATCGATCGATCATAAAGGAATCCAATTGAAATGTCCAATTGTTTCGTACGACATTAACCTTTGAAGGCCGGCGCTATCTCCCAGATTTTGATGGCAGATCGACTTGAAAATTGGCCCAAAATCATCTCCAACAAGTAGAATGGCTTTCCAATAACAATGAGGATTATTATGTAGGGTATGAGAAAAGCACCTCCGCCATTTTCGTAAGCGGTGAACGGAAATCTCCAGATATTACCCAATCCAACTGACATGGCTATGCAGGACATCAAAAATTCTTTGTCGTTTCCCCATTGCGTCCTTTCCGTCTAATTAAACGACGCGTTATTAGAGGATGGAAAAAAAAATTAGTTTTCATTCTTTAACACGAAACAAAAAAATACGAAAAGGAAAAAAAGAAGGTTAAAAAAAAAAAAACGAACGTCCATAATTTATGATCGACTTACGGTCTCTTGAGAAATCGAATTAGAATCAATTCGATTTCCATTACATTCTGTGATGTCGTCCAAGGTGAAAGCTTGATTGGTGATTCCATTTTTAACGTGGTATGCCTAAAAGTATACAAAGAGTGAGTGTCTCGTTAACGTCGTTATCAATTATAAACGTCGAAAGTAATTTTTCAAACTGAATGACACTGAGATATCTATGATAATAATAAGCGAGATTGTAATGAATGTTGATTTATGTTGGACCGGGCAAAAAGTTGCTACGTGATCTCAAATATCGATTATACTTTTACGAGACTCTCGTAATTTCCTTTTCCCTCCTTTCTCTTTTTAATTTTCTTTCCCCTTCAAATCGTAAAACCAGATCCCTAGGAATTTTTCGAAAATCAACAAAAAAAAAAAAAAAAGAAGAACCAAAAAAATTAGCCAGATAAGTCCGTGAAAGGGGTAATAACAATTGATTTTCAAAATTATCTAAGAACTTTTGATTCATCCTGTATCAAAAGTCTACAACCCACGTGTCGCGTTAATGTAGTAGAAGTAGCTACTATGTATATGTATATATACACATATATATATGTATGTATGTACATATAAAGATCTATCTATACATTATACGTCAGCTTGATCACGAGTCTTTATCATGAACAAAGGACACCAAGAGTGCTCCCAGTCACCGGTTACTCGTTGATCATCGATCGTATCGAATGACGTTTTAACCAATAACGTTAGTTAGCCAAGTGGAAAGATAATATTTTATATAAGAGAAATATCGTATGACAATATATGGTGTGTGTATGTGTATTTATGTACTTACGTATCGTTGGTAAGATTAAGTAATAGGAAATCATTACCATACCTTTTTCCCCATGTGTACCAGGATACTTTCTAATTTTCGAATAAGAGATCGTTGTGTAGTCTGTGTATGTGTGTGTGCGCGCGCGCGCGCGTGTGTGTGTGAAAATAATTGAAGTTCACGTGGAGTTCTTGTGATTCCTAAAAAAGAAAAGACAGAAAGAAATACATGAATTAATACGTAAGAAATTTTTATAACCGCGCGTACGTAAAAATTATTGTCGGTATTTGCGTGTGATTTTGCTGGAAAAAAAAAGAAAAAAAAGAAAAAGAAACGAAGATGGAAAAAAAATAAATAAATAAAAACTATTGAATGAACGATAAATTTTTTATAACTAAGCGCACGTGTCTTACCAAATTCTATTGTTAATGATAATAACGATAAGAATATAAGTGGGAATAAGAATGAGAATTTTTTTTTTTTTTTATTGGTGCAAGGAGATCGACGAAATGTAAAATTTAATATGTGATATTAATATAAAAATAAATAAATAAATCACCTTAAGGTAAATTAATTAGTTATATGTATACGTTTAGTATTTTTAATATATATATATATATATATATATATATATATATAAATTTTTTTTTCCTCTTTTATTATACTTTTTGTCTCGTAAATTAAGCCGGATCGCGAAAGGCGAGGGAAAAAAATGGAAACAGAAAACGGAAAACAAAAAACAGAAAACAGAAAAGATTCCGTCAAGGATTACGTCGTGAATAGTACTGACAAATATGTCTCACTCATTTACTACGTATCCCTGTAGATTAGATAAAATAATGAAATCTACCTGTTATTAAGATAGCAGAGGCAAATAAAAGGATAAATAAGAAACTGTTCGTATACCTTATTATTTATCTCGAGAAAACGAACAAATTTAATAGTTGATTTTGTTCGTTGCACCGAAGTTATAATATTTTTCGTCTCTCTCACTCTCTCACTTTGTCACTCTGTCATTCTCTTTCTCTTTCTCTCTCTCTTTTATATGAACAAGTGATAATCACAAGTGTTAAATTTGCGTATGAAAAATTATTAAAACGTAACTAAAATTCTCAGCTATGATTCAAGATTAAACCGTGAGTTTTCTTAAGCAATCGTTAATATATATACCTTCTCATTCATTGATGCGCATTTCAGTTATTTTCTCACGCAGGAACATTAACGCGCACGCCCAATGAATGGGAATTTCCTCAAAGAGAGAGGGGGCGGAGGTGGGGGAGGGCGATGGATGGGAATAAAAGAAGAAAAGAACAAAAGAAAATTTTGCGTAAGAGAAAGAAAACTCGATTTTATTTATTAAGATTTCTGCACCTAGTAACTCTCTTTCACCCCTACCCCTTGTCTCTCCAACCATCCCCCATAAAAAATTATAATCGATTTAAACGAAGGAATTATCAATTAACCCAATCGTCGTACTCGTAATTCTTGCATATTTATTCGATTCGTTTCATATGCAAATTAAAATTGTACATTATTATTGGCGATCAGTGATTTATTCGGTCGATAAAATAATTTTCCTTCAAATTTGAAATATTCCTTTTTTTTTTTTTTTCTTTCTTTCTTCTTTTCGAGCGTATAAAAGTAATTCGAATTTGATAAAAATTTCTCGATCATTTCTCTTTTATACTTTTATTTATATCTGTTCTGTCGTGCGAATGATTTCTCGACGCGACATTTAGTTTTTATTTCGATTGCAGACGAAATGACATTCAATCCTTTGGTTATTTTTCCTCCTTTATTTTATTTACAAAAAAAAAAAAATATAATCTTGAAAGGGGAAAAAAAATGGCATATCCCCGTTATCGCGATCGGCGATGGGCCGATCGGTAAGGTAGTTCTCTTCAAATTTGTGATTCTTTTTTTTTCCCCAGTCATATTAAAAAGATCGATCGAGATAATCGAACTGATTTGGAACGAAATTGGGCGTGAAAAGGAGACTGTAACGTATAATGAGGTGGATCATCAAATGACAATGGATATGGACGAAAGGTCGGAGAAAAAAAATGTACGCCACGAGAGAGTACTTTTAAAAAAGAAGGGCAACCAAGTTGAAATTTCGGGAGATTATACCAAACGAGAATTTCGTAAACTTTTATTATCGCCATCAATCACCCCTTTAATATCCGACAACGAGGATGTAAGTACGTAAAAAACGATCTATGTGATCCAATTTTTTTTGTTTGTTTTTCTTTTTTTTTTTTTTTTGGTTATACGTTACAAGAACGCTATTTATTATTTTATCGTTTCTTCGATACTCTACATCGTAATATTCGTATATTTGTAATTATCAAAACATTTATCAATTTTATTTCTTCGATTTGACGTCTCAACGCGCGCGCGTTTACATGTGTGCACGTGTGTGTGTGCGTGTATGCGTGTGTGTACACGCGAAAGAAGAAACACGCGTTCGCGAGAAAAAAAAAATCCCTAACTAAACAGTCGCAAGGTATTCAAAAGTAATTATATTATCTATCCACATACGTGGATTTAACGAGACTACGTTTTTGCATTCAATATAACTATTCTAATCGTCTTACGTCATTTCTCACTTTTTCCTATTACGTACCGATGAAATACCTACATAAGATTTACGTAGCATACTTCCATAGATCGTACGTTACTTTCGAGTTTCGATCGGATCCAGTCTTAATTGTATCTAACTATAAGTAATAAATCGATAGAGAGGGAAACTTAAGAGGAATTTGGAAAGTGGTATCAAACTGAGCCAGGTCGATATAGACAAGATAAAAAGAGATAAAATACTCGATGAGATCGGGCAAAGGGACGAAGAAATTTTGGATGATGGTCGAGTAACGAACGACGTTGTAGAATGTGTCCCGAAAGAAGAACAGTACGAGGAGGACGATGAGACGGGACGAAGAGTTTATAAAGGGACAACGGATATTTTGTATGTCAAAAAGGATAAAAGGGAAGGGAAAGAGTCGATAGAAAAATATTTACGTGAAAAAGGACTCAGCGTTGGTCTGATCAAATCTATATTGACCAATGGATTCACCGACGAATATATCAGGTTGTATGTTCGAACGAACTGATTCTTTGATATAATAAAATAAAATTAAAAGGAATGAGAAATAAAACAAAATGACAAAAAAAAAATTAGAAATCGTTAATACAAAATAACAAAAGGGAAACGAAATATGATAACTCATGTTCTACGGAATGAATCCAATAACGTGGGCCTTCTGACAATGTTAGTACTTATCATCCGAGAAGTGATAAGTACTACTTGTCATCCTGTTGATTAATATTAAATATATCAAATAAAAATTGTTTGTTTCAGACTTTTGAAAGCTTTGCGTATAACCGACGGCGAGATTGAACATATGAAATCGACTTACCAAATGGAATCGAACGATTCGACGAGTTCGATTAAATCCGACGAATCATTTGTATCGACGTATTCCTCGACTTCCTCCGACTATTACTTGTCACCCGATAGTATTTATTTGAAAAATTTATTGAGCAAAGCTTTGACCCGAGCACTACCCGAAATTGCCTCGAAAAAACCATACGATCCGATCGAATATCTTGGACATTGGTTGCTTCATTTAAAGGTTCGTTTATGGTGATTGATTAATAATCAATAATAAATATATATATATAATAATAATAATAATAACAACATTAATTTGTAAGATTAATTAAATATTTAATAATTTTAATTTGTAATATTTTATGTGTATATATATATATATGTGTGTGCGTGTGCGTGTGCGTGTGCGCGTGTATAGATGTCTGAAGAACAAAGGAACAGGCAACGTGAATTCGAATTAGAATTAATGACCGAAAGAGAAAAATATAAAATGATGGTACGTATAGATCGTTCGATCGATCGATACTTCTTTAATATAAATAAATTAACAAAGAATAAAAATATAAAAAGGAATTATATTTTTGACTTTTTTTCTTTTGTTTTATAAAAGATGGTAGAGGATCAAGAAACTGTGAGTATCGAAAGCAGAGGAGAAGAAGAATTAATCGTAGACACTAACTTTATAAATTATACGAGTAATTAATATCGATCATTTATCCCTCTCTCTCTCTCTCTCTCACTCTTTGTACTTCTGTCGATATTTTATAGACATATTAATACTGTAACTATCAAACCCATAAAAAATTGACGGTTTACGGATTCTCTCTTTCAAAATTAATTTAATCACAATTGTAAGAGAATTTTTTAATGAGTGCCATTTTTATTTATTTATTATTGTAAAAAAAAAGATTTATTAAAAATTTATTAACTAATCAATTTTCTTCTTCTTCTTTATTTCATTTCTCAAGTATTCCTCAAATCGACAGACATGATAAAAATAACGTTAATTGAGAGAAAAAGAGAGATTGGGAAAGAGAGAAGAGAGAGAGAGAGAGAGAGATTCATATAAAAAAAAATGTATTCTCTTACTTAATTATTTATAAAATTATTCTAAGTAAATGATAAGAAGAATATCAACAATATCAGATAATAAGAAAAATTGAAAGAGAACAATCGATTTTTATAATCATCTAGAAAAACCTTCGGGACTGTCTATATAAATTAAATAAAAGATGTCACGAGAATCGATCGATTGTATCGTTAAAATTTTCGTGAGAATATAGGTAGAATAAAAAAGATAAAAAAGATAAAATAGAATAAAAGACGCAGAGGCTTAATTGTTATGAAAACTGTATTATTTATTACTATCGTCAAAATAGCAATAGTCTTTTGTATAAATAAAAGTGATAGTATTTTCAACAATGATCGAAGTCATTAATTCAAGTCGTTCAAATCGAAGTAATTTTTTATTTGTTTGTTTGTATATTTTTCTTTTTGGTTTTGTTCATTCATACCGTTTCTTTCTAACAATTTTTTTTCCCTTTTTTATTTTTCCTTATTTCTTTCTCAATGTTTACGTCTAAGAATATAATACTGTATGATAAAGCATTATTAAAAACAAAAAGACAAAAAAAAAATATTACGCTTTCTTAATAATAATACGTTGTGATAATTTCAAACGGTTTAAATATAAATTATTTATAGAAGACGTCATAAGCTTTAAGATAAACTAAGATTTATATAATTATATTAATCTTGTTTTAAGATAGAAATGCGATCATTTGAATTTATAAAATATCCTTGGTATTCTATAACATTAAAAAAAAAGAAAGAAAATCAAATAGAATATATATATATATATATATATATATATATATATATATTCATACGTTTTCGTTTTTATTTTTTAATGTTATAAAGACGTACAAAAAAAAAAATTATCAGTCAAGAGATTTTTTTTCATTTTGTTGAATTTTCTTTCTCGTCAAAAAAATTGTATATGTACGTGCGTGTGCGTGTGTGTATATGTGTGTGTGTGTGTGTGTGTTCGCGCGAGGTGTGATATAATAATACATAAATTCGATCTCATTTTTTAAAAACGAGATCATACGAGTTTCTCTTCTAAACAGAAAAGAACATAAACGAATTGTTTCAATTTCGAACAATTACGTTTCTCACGTTTCTTTTTCATCATTTCCTTATATTCCCGCCAATTGGCTAATTCTTGAGTATTTCTTGGGCCCCAATCGACCGAGGGACTGAAGGAGTTTGTGATCATCTAAAATCAACAAATTATTTTTTCTTGTTTTAATACAATTCAACATTTAATTATTATCAAAGATTTTGTGTATATATATATATATAAAATAAAAATATAAATTATTATACCTTTGGCATGCCTAAGTTCCGTTTGCTGATTATCGTGTATATCATCCAAAATGGTATTTGTAATGCACCAAATGCAAGTAGCGACCACCCGGCGGCTAAAATTTATAAGAGACACAATGTTATAAATAATAATATTACGATTTTTTTATTACGATATTAATAATATTGTAATTTCGTTACTATAAACATAGCATACTTTTAATATATCTATCATATATAATTAATGATACGGTAATATTAATTGAAATTTATTAGAAATTTACTGTAAATTTAAGTTAAAATTAAATTTTAATTATTCGTAAAATAATTGAATCATTTTCGTATTATTAAATTTTGTTATCAAAAGACATAATAAAAAATAGAATAATAATGACACAAACCATATGCGCTTGGAGGATATAAGACACCGGCATAAGTGAGCGGTGTCAGTCCAATAATAGTATAAATTAAAATAGTTGCCAGAAGGAGTGGCGTGATTAAGCCCCAACAAATTCTCCAATAAACCGACGGCCTTCTTTTCAACATGTATTCAACATCGTCCAAGAAATTTTCTAATCCATAGACCCAAAAAATTCCAATCACTTCGAGCGTGGCCAGGACGAATACGATAAAGGAACCAGCGTAATAATCGACCAGGCCTAATATAAATTGGCCACCCTGTATATAATTAATTTTTCTTCAATGTATTAAACAAAATTCATATCGTATAGATATTTTCCAATAAATAATTGATCTTTTGTTTTTTTCTCTTTAATCTTACGTATTAATTTATCAAATGTGAAAATATTTTATCATATATATTTATATTACATGATATAAATACAAATAATATATATATATATATATATGTGTGTGTGTATATGTAAAAACTAAAATAATATATATTTTTCTAATCTAAATAACTCGATTGAAAATCAAAAAATATATTCATTGTTATTATTATATTATACTACAATATATTATAATATACAATATACCATATTGTACACTGGTATACGTATACATATATATCGTATATGTTAATATTATTCTAATGTATATATTATAGAATAATATTACTATACGCTACAATATAATGTTATATTATATATTATAAATGATTATAGTAATGTATTAAACAATAAGTAGTTACTCACCGGTGTGCAATAAACAGTACCAAAGAAGAATCCAGCGATAGACGTACCAAGTACAATATACCAATGCTTAAATCTTGGGAATTGATCACTGATTATAGTTATGATACCTCCTATGAGTGCAACAGCACTTCCGATTCCAAGAACGAATAGCATTAGAAAGAATAACACAGAAAACAACTGTAACAGAAAATATTTACAAAAAAAAATGTTAATTATATATAATAAATTAAAACCACGTATCGTATCGTTCGATAAATTATCATCTTTACTGCGTAAATAGTTTCATATGTATATATATATATATATATAAATTCATAATTAAATATATATATATTTACTTCGTTATGAGTTAAACAAATATATCTATAAGTATCTATAGTATATTAATCGTACCATAGAAATACAATAATATACGATGATGCTTATTCAACGAAGTGGAACAAACGATTTTTAATGACGGTGATCCTTAGAAAGGAACTATCATTCGATCTAATTATCTTGAATACCTTGAGAACTCGAAGGACGTATCTCTCTCATTTTCTCATTCTCTCTCTCTCTCTCTCTCTCTCTCTCTCTCTCTCTCTCTCTCTCTCTCTCTCTCTCTCTCTCTCTCCCTCGCATAAATTACAAATGATTTACACACCTATTCTTTATCTCTTGTAATTTTTAGAATAATTGTAAAATACTTGTACAATATTTCAATAATAATAAAAAAAAAAAACAACGAAAGAGAGAGAAAGAGAGAGAGAGAGAGAGAGACAGAGAACAAAAGAAAAAGCAAAATCGATCGAAGGAATCGACGTCTAAGTAAAACATTCTTACATTTGGTAGGACCGTAAATTTCGCAATGGCGTCTGGATAAGAAACGAAGGCCAATCCAGTGCCCCCGCGGACGACATTGCTGATATCATCTGTGCCAAGTTCATGAGCTAAATTACCAAGTATCCCGAATATAGTCAAGCCCGCCATTAGACTTGTGAAGGTATCTAAAGTGGTCACGACCATGACGTCTCTAAAAAAATTTTCAAAAAAGAATTATAATCTTGGGCTTTCTCTCTCTCTCTCTCTCTCTCTCTCTCTCTATCTATCTATCTATCTATCTCTCATAATCGAATTATGCGTCTAATCGTTACGTCTATCGCGTGTTACACAAGCGCGACGAATTTTGTTTTTTTTTTTTTTTTTACAATGCTTTGGATAATACATAATCCGTGGATTTTTAGTACTTCATATCCAAACTATAATATTATACTTTTTTTTTATTACTCCGTAGTAATAGATCATCGTTGTAACAACTTGATGTATTAATGGCACATATTAACTATAAATTATTACTATGATAAGGCTTATCATAATAAGAGTTGGTATAACATTAGTTATTAGCACAATATTAACATAAGTTATCTGTTAATATAAGACATCATTGCTACTATATATAGTATCATAACATCATAAAGAAAGATAAAGAGAGAGAGAGGGAGGGAGCATAAGTTATTATTATATATAGCACAGGGCATATTTAGTATATATAATGTGCAAATATATTATAGTATTATACATATATATATAACACAACATATACATATTTTTAATATCAACAGAGTATTAGCACAAGTTATAGCTGTTACGCGGAATTACTATCATGTAATAACGACAAGAAAGAAAAGATTTGCGACATTTTATATTCAAATAACCAAAACGACATTACTTATCACCCAACTCAATAATAAATCATACGTACATGAAAAAAAAAAAAAAAAAATAGGAAAGAAAAGAAAATTTCCTCGATCTTATCAAGGTCTTTCTTAATATAAAAAAAAAAAAAAAGAAAAAAAATCCTCCCAAAATCTAGCTATCGTTAATCGCTAATCGTTTCTTTCTCTTTTTGTTTTTTCTATGTATAAAAATTAATCAATAAAAAATATTACTACATCGTATATTAGGTAAAAAAACAAAAAAAAATAAACCTGTAGATGTTGTGCCTGAAGTCGTTGTAGGACGAATACATGACGACACCACCGAAGCAAACCGACAGTGAAAAGAAACACTGTGTCACAGCGGCGTACCAGACATTTGGATCGAACAGTTTGTCCCACTTCGGTTGAATGAAAAAGATTATCCCGTTGCTTGCTCCCTCCAAGGTCACCGCCCTGATCAACAAAGCTATCATGATCACGTATGGGAATATTGCGAGGAAGTAGGCTGCCTTGCCAGAACTTTTAACTCCGCGTGCAAGGACAGCAAAGATACCTGACCAGGCGACTAACAGGCAAAGAAGTAATTTCCAATCGGGTAGTCCCAACCCATTATCGATATTTGGTATCTCCTTCAATACTGTTTTTCTGTAGAACAATAACAACAACAACAACGCAAAAATAACAACATCATCAACGTGCGAGTAATGGCATTGTTGTAATATTTGTGATAAACGAAAAAAAAAAAGGAATAATAAGATAAAATGAAATAAATTTAAAGGACATCAACACGGCCCAACGAGAAAAAGAAAAGTTTTGATCTGATGCATTGAGTATTATAATCGTGTATCATTCGTATACGTTCAATCACAGTACAAACATGGATCAGCACTAATTTGGTATATATACCACGATACGAAGATATTATGGTTCAATAAGATTATTACGATTTTCATTAGGACAAAAATTGAGGATCGTGATTCTAATCTGTATTTATACAGATATACCCTAGCATCCAATATACGATTCATTCACTTTCACACGTTATACAATTAAATTATGATTAGCGAACCACCTGTCGAATTAGAAATCTCTTTACGCCGCATTTCCACGTGACAATGAGAATAAAGGCCGTTGTCATTTTTGCTATCGGCATCTCAAATATATCCAAAAGTGAATATAATATTTTAGGTAAAATGAACGTTGTTCGTTTTGATCGATGTAATGTCATCGAATTTCTAAAAGATCATATCGAGACATTTTGATAAGGATCGAGCAAAGGTTGTAATTGAGATATACCCACTTTAGTAAGCCACGTCATAGAATCAACAACGCGTTTAGATATTTATAACTTGATAACGTTTCGAGCAAGAACACTCGGGTAGTCATGATATATATATATATATATATATATATATATATATATATATATATATATATATAAATTTGGCCTACTGTTAAACTTTGCCGGAGTCATGTTAAATCCATCATAATAATGCAAGATATAGTGCCAACTCTCGATGTTCTACACCATTAACTGTATATATCCATATAAGTGGTAGGAAAAAAAAAATATATATTAATACATTTGCGATAATAATACGTTTGCATCCTGTAAGACCGGATCTCAAAACGTTAGTTCAATTAAACAAGTTAGTATAAATCATCCTTTTTTATTACTTTTGTTGTATTTTTTTTTTTTTCTATTCCTTTACCCGACCGTTTAACATTTATCCATATTTCCCCCGTTGATCCTTAAAACGTCTTTCATAAGTCGATAAGTTTAACATAACATAAATAATACTCACGTGAAATAAAATTCAGCGGAACTTCTCATCTCCGTGCCATTGCGAAATGTTGCGTTTTCAGCTTTTACGGAATCAACGCACGTATCTCCCCATTCAATTAGGCATGTGGACCAAGGTAGCTGCGATTGAAAGCTACCGATCAAATAATACAAGGTCATTGATATCAAGGAACAATAGTAAGTACCAACGGCAACCATCGAGAACATTTGGGCCCAGCCAACGCCACGGAAAGCCGGCACTGTTTCGTGAATGCATGCGCGCGTATGAAACAAACCAAAAAAAAAAAAAAAGAAAAGAAAAGAAAAGCAAAAACAAATTAATTATACCGTTATTTAGCTTTGATATTGGAGTTAGAATTGATTGAAATAGGATAATTATAATACCTGCTGACCACATTTTAACGGAGGATTTACTTGTGAATTGACCCAGTATCATTTCCAAATAATAAAATGGCTTCCCAACGACGAATAGTACGATTATGTAGGGTATTAGAAAGACCCCACCGCCATTTTCGTATGCCGTGAATGGAAATCTCCATACGTTCCCGAGACCAATCGACATGGCGATACAGGACATGAGAAATTCGATACTGTTGCCCCATGTAGCTCTTTCAACGTTTTTCTCTATTATCGTCTTTCGAAATCATTATTTTTTTTATTGTAAAATAATTTCTTTTAACGATTCTCGAGTAAAAGGAAAATTACTGTTTGATTATTAAAAAAAAAAAAGAAAGAAAAGGAGAGGGAGAGAGAGAGAGAGAGAGAGAGAAGACAAATAAGACAAAAAAAAGATATAAAACTAATTAAACTTTACCAATTCTTCCATCGCCATTCCTGGTTGTATAACTTTTCTGTTATTTTCGACCCCATAATTGAAGTTAAAATTGTCGTCGTTCTAAAAGAAATTAAATCGATGAAAAAATATGTTAAGCACTTATTATATATATATATATATATATATATATATATATATATATTTATATATTATTATATATATATATATAGTGCTATTATTAAATATGTATTTCAAATACAAACTCACTTTTTCAATCTTTTTCGAATTTTTAAAAATGCCATTAGTCTGGCCATTAGTTCTGCCATCGTCACCAACAAACGCCAAATTATGTTTACCAGCCTACAATACAAAAGAAATAAATAAATAAACAAAATGAGAACAAACATTAATCAAAAATTTTTTTTTCCTTTTTTTTTTCATTAAGATTGTAGAAAAATATAAAATCGTGAGAAGGAGAAATTCATTTTGAAATGATCCATCAATTTGGTATTAACGATCAAATTGTTTTCTCTCAACGATTTATTATTATTATTATTGTTGTTGTTGCTGTTGTTATTATTGTTTTTGTTGTTGTTGTCGTTATTATTATTGTTGTTGTTGTTATTGTTGTTTTTATTATGATCATCCTATCGCAGAAAATCGTATCTAATAATGGAAAGAAATAAACCGCAAAGGTCGTCGATCTTCGGGTACTAGAAGAAAATATACGTATTCGTAGATCTTCAAGGACACTTTCTAAACATCTAACTTGAACAACTGTCGACAGCTATTAGGTAAATACTATTGCGAATTCTACAAGCATACAAAAGTGTTCGAGAAAGGTTTGTTTAACTCGAGCAAAAAAGAAAAGGTAGAGAAAAAAAAATAGATAAAAGAAGAATGTCGATCTATTAAATAGGCAATTAAGGATACCAACGTTAAAAAAAAAATTAACAAATAAATAAAAAAAAAAGGAATTAAAAAAAAATGAAATGAAAAAAAATTCCTTTCGATTTAATGACTCTTATCCAGTATAATTTTACTACCTCACACACACACACACACAAACACAGACGGAGGACCACATTATTACCATAACTGAATGACAATAAAGTAATCAAGGTATCCTTATGTTTTCAACGAAATCTCATTCTTATGTATGGAGGTATGTATAACATGTTTCTTTTTTTTTTTACATACCTTTACCTAATTGGCGCATTACATATGTATATACCTGTAGACACGGCATATTAATAGTTTATATATTGTCGACAGTATGTACCTTTCATTCTATTTTCCGTTTCACATCGCGTGAGTGATTATCCTCGTAACAATACCATAACAAGATCCAAATGTTTCTAATGTCTTTACAATGTGTCTAAAAAAGAAATTACGTTTTCCTTTTACTTTTTATTGTGACAAGTTAATAATATTAAAAAAAAAAAAAAAGAAAGAAAGAAAAAAAAACTGAAGCAAGAGAAAGACGACGCGTCGAGAGTGAAAGTTTGTTCAAAAGATGAACCTGTTGTATGTAAATAAAGAAAAACATACGGATAAATAAATAAATACGAATTATGTGATATGCAATATACAAAGAATATATATATAAATGATATGATGTACGATTCGTGAAAATATTATAGTTTTCAAGTTCTTTTCCCTCTTATCTAAGAGTTAGGTCTTTCACTTTCCAAGCAACTTTCATAGATCATTAAGCCGTGTCCCGGGCTTAACCCCTTAAGTCCTTCGGGATTCCTTCCATCATTTAGGAAATGCCTAATTCCTCGCAATAAAATTGTCCCTTCTTTTACACATTACAATGTAAGAATTATTTGTAAATCGTTACTTTCTGCAATCCCATTGACTACCACCTCTTTATTTCTTATTTTAGACTTAAACTTGGAGTATTTCCAATTGAATTGAATTGAATTCCTTCCTTCGGCTAATCCTTAATCCTTATAATACAATAGTATACCGGAGTATCCTTAAACTAAAATTTCTATTTCTAAAATTACGAAAATTATTCGATCGCAGTAAGATTTCGTTTTCATTGAATACGCAGTAAGTACAGGTGTAGACAAACATTTCAACTAAAATAAATCGATAAAATTCGTATTCTCGATTCTTAATATCGAGTATATTACATTTCAATAAATAACAGCAGTATTTTTTTTTTCTTAATTAAATAATTCTGACGTTGTATTTAATTGTCGACGGCCAGTAATTTTATATTATTACAAAATAATAGTAAAAACAAAAAAAATATCGTTTTTTTATTTATTGGTCCACCCAAAACTATGCTATAGTATTACGAAACGACAAATATACACCAGCATCTTGTTTGTTTAGAAATAATATTTTAAAAAAAATGTCGGCATTACTTGTCGTTCCTAACACAATAATACATTGTTATTCATTCTGATATAAAATATTGAAGTTTTCGACATTATCTTTATCATCTCCAACGCGATGATGCTGTAGTTACTATTACAAAAAATTTTAACAGTATTTATCGTCCAACCCACTACGCTACATTATTATAAAAAAAAAAAAAAAAAAAAATACTGATTAAACTATAAAACACCGAAAATAGTTTTTTGTTCCCTCCGCAATCATTTTTAATCATATTTACAGTCTGACCAATTTGATGACCTTGCAAGTTTTTTAATTATACTACCTTTTTATTTTTATTTTTTATCTTTTTCCTCTCTTAAAAAAAAAGAATCCTTAATTTTTCTAATTAATAGATCGGAGATCGGATAAAAGACCAGAGGATACAAAAAAAGAAAAAAAAAGAAAAAAGAAACTGGAATGTAACGTCTTTGAAATTATTCCTTTCACTGTTTCTACGTAACTATACTATCAAAGTGGACATCGCGGACTTAAGTAACTCTCATCTATGTAATTACGGGATGTTCCATACATGTAGCTGACATAACTATTTCAATTATATATATATATATATATATATATATATATATATATATATATACACACACACACGTCTCAAAATTGTCGAAGAACGTCGAAGTGTCGGCCAGGTGTAACTTAGTTTAATTATATATTTGTCATGTGCCACTTGAAAGGAATAAATTAATTTCTTTCATTATAGGTCATATTTACCCATACAATACGACCAAATCCAAGTGCCACGTGTAGGAAATACATAAATCAATTTCTTTTATCTAATCAACCATTTTCGAATTTTTATATGATACTATGTAAGAAAAAAACCAAATCCATGTAACAACGAGACCTTCTTACCCCCCAAAAAAAAAGAAATTACGAGAAAGCAAGAACGTTCTCGCTTTCTTCTTTGACCTAACTCGGTTTTGAAGATTACGTGAGAAAAAAAAAAAGAAAAAAGAAAACACAAATCTTATATATTTTTTATTCATAACTTTAGAACATTTCTGTTAATTTCTGTTTCCAGAATAAGAATGAAAATCGTGATATGACTAAATATTACGATAATATTTTCGATCACATATGTATATGTATATATATATATAATATATATGTATTTTTTTTTTTAATTTTATTTCATTGTAAAATTTATAAAAATCAAGGAATTCTCGTCGTCCTCGAAAAGAAAATAAGAAATAAATCAGGGATAACGACCTTCTTATACGAATAATATACAACGCGTGCCATAAATACGTATGTACGTATATACCTGTATTTCAAAGTTAGATTATTATCGTCCGAGTAGAATCATTAGTTTGAAACAGGACGCATTTAACTATTCTGTTTACGTTACGAATCTGACGAGAGATTATATTACCAGAATCGTACTATCGTAAAATTCGACAAACAATGCTGATAAATCGACTGTCAAAATGATTAATACGCGCCTATTCTTATTACTTTTGCAATACATTTGAAATTTGAAAAACGAACCAGAAATTAACAATTTATGATAATTTCGATCAAATTATCGATCGTAAATATTCGATCGAATCACCGTATATTTTATTTTTTCTTTTTCTTTTTTCTTTCAAATAAGAACAATCTATTAATATTATTATTATTATTATTATTACTATTATTATTATTATTATGTGTAATGTTGAACGCGCTTAATGTTTAATGTTCAATACTTAATGTTTAATATTCAATTATTATTATTATTATTGTTATTATTATTATTATTATTAATTTGTATGTTTTTTCGAACGCATAAGTGTACGATCCTTTGAGGCGTTTGTGAGAACCAGACGTACACCTGTATGAGATATCATTATAAAAATCAATTATTACCTATTTGAGACTATTCAAGCAGCTTCTTTTTTTACACTCCAATCATAAAACTATTCCCCCAAGGCTTACGAAACGACTAGTCTAACTAGAAGTCCTAAAAGAAAGTCTCTAAAATCTGTAAATTAAGTAATTGTTCGTTGAAATCACTTAAGAATTTTTTGCCCGTTCCTAAGAACCTCTTCAATCCAACCTAAAAAATTTTTATCGGTCCTAGGATCCTTCGGTCAATCTTGTACTTTGACCTTACGCAAGATTGCAATCGTGTTAGTAAAAAAAAAAAAAAAAAATAAATAGAAAAAAAAATAAAAAGAAAAAATTTTCCTTTATGAGACGTCTGAGTAAACATCGTGATGATTTCTTCGTATTACTTGTTCTTCTTTTTCTTCATCTTCTTCGTCTTCTTCTACTACTACTACTTCTTCTTCCACCTTGATTTCTTTTCGAGATAGACGCAACAACGAGAAAACGTGAATGTTATTTCTGAATGAACGTGAAACGTGATCAACCATGATGTTAATATTTTTCGTTGATCGAAACGAAAGTAAGAAGTACTACCATTACGTCGAATATAAACAAACATAACGATGGAATGCATGGCTCATCTTCTATAATGACTTCGATTCGATCAAACCAATCGATTATCGATCGAGTTTTCTTTTCTCCTTTTTTTTTGGTATAATAATTGTAAGATCTCGTCATAGAATCTTGACGAAAGAGAAAAAAAAAAAAGAAGAAAAATTAGATTTGACATTCGGTTCTCTTGTCTTCTTTTTTATATTTTTTTAATTTTTTTATTATCATCGGAGGTATAGCTGCATATACATATATATATATATATATATATATATATATATATAATAGCTTTCGATTAATTATAACATGAACAAAACTTTGTCTACTTACAAAGTAATAAATTAAAATTTAAATACATTAACGATATTTGTTATCAAACACAAATTATACCACTTGCAAAAATATATTTTTCATATTTATTATTAAATATTATAATTATTTGAAATATGTATCATATTATTATTATTATTATTATTATTATTATTATTATTATTATTATTATTATTATTATTATTATTATTATAAAAATCTCAATATATATAAGAAACAAACCGCGACCATAACTTCACGATTATCACGTAAACAATACGACCATTACGACAATACAAAAATACATAGATTTAATCTGGCACATATCTGTTCGCATATAATTATATAATAATTTCATATAGTATATATAAAAAAATATCTATATACAATATAATCCTTAAACATATACCATATGTGTATATACACAATTCAATATAGCATTAATCCAAATATAAACATAAATTTACATTAAAATAATTAAAATTATCCTAAATTCATTAAAAAAAAAAAAAAAAAAAAAAAAAAAAAACAGTAATATATATATATCGGGTGAGATTTTTACCTTTGCCATTTTCGTCTTTGCAAACAGATTAAATCTACGAGTAGTAACGACGTATCCTTGATCGAAGAGTTAAAACGAAAGGAAATGCAGGTACCGAAATGATGGGGCAGGGAGATGAGGGGAAGGGTGGAGGGGAAAGGGAATGAAAAAACAAATAATAAAAATAAAAATATAAAAAAAAATTAAAAGTCGCGGTAGTCCTCGAAATGATAGGGGAAAAAAACACGAAGAGAATTGCTTGATGTTAGGGGATCTCGTAATAAAAAAAAAAAAAAAGGGAAAAGAAACACTCACACACGCACACACCGATTTTTATGTTTAAACTCGTCTCGGCATTTTGACATTCGTACTCGCACGTGTTACTTGCGCGAGAGTATTACCTACTTGAGCACGAAACAACCACTGACTCTGCTTCACGATCGTTCTTGTAGACCTGTCACGAAGGTGCACCTTCGAGAGTAGTAGGGATAAACGAACTATCACCATGATCGAGTACAACGAATCAAAACTTGAACGAGAAGGGGAAACCCTGTCCCATCTGGAACCAATACCATTAAACTTAACTTTCATTGTGTTGGAATATTTCTTATTGAAATCGGTTCATCTACAGTGAGTCACAAAATTATCCTACACACCCTCCAAGTTTTAACAAGTATATGAAAGATAAAATGATTATACATATATATATATATATATATATATATATATATATATATAATTTTTTTTTATTTTCATAAAATATATAACATTTAGACTTGGAACGAATAAAACCAAATAATAATAATAATAATAAATATATATATATATATGTCATTAGAAATTGAAAAAGAAAGTAGAGTTAAACGTCTTCGCTTATCAATTACGTTCGTAAAATTATCGGCACATACTGTCAAACTTAACAAAGTTATTATACTTATAATTTCGTATGTATGTACATACCTGTGCGAGCGTGCGGGAAGAGGAGAGGGAAGGGGGAGGGGGAGGAATGGGATATTATTTTCGTCCAATTACGTCTGCCAAATTACGTTCCTCGTCGCATTGATTCTCCTGTATTATTTATTTTCTTTTTTCTCGTTGATGTTTTTTTTTTCTTTCTTTCTTTCTTTCTTTCTTTCTTTACTATGCTTTTGAATGATCTTTCCATATGAATCCTACTTTGAAAGGATAGAATTTATTACAGGAACTATGGACGAAATGATGGACTTCTATAAAAAAAATTTAATATTTGAAGGAATAATTTGAAAGAATGGGCTGAAAAAGAGAGAGAGAGAGAGAGAGAACATTTCAAATAACGTTTCAATTGTAATCGAGATGTCAAACGATACCGCAAACGCATAAATAAAAAATTTAACTATTATGTAAAAATGATTGCCGTCGAAATAGTCGTAAACAAGCCACAGACGCATTGGATTTAAATACAGATTGAAATGTTTTAGAAACAGGCTTGAGATAAGAAAATACAAATAAACGTGACATCATTAATAAAACGGATTTGCAAAATAGACCGATGAGAACAGGGAGTTGCGAAATATTGAAGAGGATGGTTTGAAAAAAAAAATAATCATATACACAATAGAATTAACGCCAAAGATATTTTGCAGATATGATTAAACAAAAAGTATACCTCGCGCATGCGAGATATTAATTATAACAAAATTATTAAATTGTACGACGTTTAAAAACAATTTTGCGATGGTTTAACTTTATCCTTTTATTCTTTTTTCTTTCGACTTTGGACGATACAATTCTTTTTTTTTTCATAGTTCTATTCGTTCAGCGTCTAAATGTCATATCTCTACATGAATTTTACGATGAAAAATACAAAACAAAAAAAAAATAAAAGAAAGATATCTTTTATCGTCTTATAATATATTTTTTCACATTCCTCTAAACTACGCGCGTGTGCCAATAATTTTGTGACACACTGTATATAGATCGTTCATTCCGTAAGGGAAACTGGTAGATTGGTTGGTACAAAAAAAAGGATCTGTTGGATCCTTTGGTGGTCTCATTAGTAAAAATTTTTGAACTTGAATGGTTGATAAGTGCAGAGTATGTTGTTTTTTATTTGTTTTCATTGCGAATAACGCATGTAACGTATCATATATTATTTAATTATATATAATTATATATTTTTTTGTTTCATTATCTATTATCTTTTTTATAGTACGATAAAAGAAATCAACGGGAAAAAAAGCACGATATTTCTAATGTTCGATTATTAGATTTAGAATTTGCAAAAATAAAATAATATTTGCCGATTAAATTTTAGACGTTGTATCCATTGTGAACTAAATATCGTATAGTTATTTTCGTAAATAATATTTATTTCTATTCCCATTTCGTTCATATTATTATATTTTTATTTTTATTATCATTTTTATATTTATACTTTATATATATATCTGATTGTAAATAAGTTTATATTAATTCATAGCATCGGGTTGATTCGTTCGAGTTAACATTAATTCGTAAGAGAATAATGATATAATTCAATCGCGTCAATAAAAAAAAATCGTTGGTCCTACTAAATCCCGTTTAGAACGAACAATTATTTTTAATAATATAATTGTACGCAAGTCAAAAAAAAAAAAAGAAGAAGGAGAGAAAAAGTCGGGATGATCGTTTTCAAGACTGGTAAAATGAGAATGATTTAGAAATCTTCATTTTTAATTCTTTTTTTTTTAATTTTAAAAATTTTCATTTTTAACCAATCGCATCAATGAACGGGTATAAACAGTGATGACTGGTCCGATCGATGGTCTTCTGAGAAAAATTTGTCGGAATTGTAAACGGTTCAGTCCTTGGGGCAAGACATTCTTCAGGCAAAGAGCTAGGGGAATACCTGCGAACTTGGGCTGCATTCTAATTGGTCAAAGTTTCTTAGTGGCGAAGGGGGAACCGAAAGAATACAGGAAAGAAAAAAAAGAAGTACCTTTCTTGAGGAACGCGCAAGAAAATATCTAGTTCCAAACGCGAATAAACAAAACAAAACAAAAAATTAAAACAAATAATAACAAAGCGACGTCTTTAAAAAAGTAAATATCGGCGGTGAAAGAGACGTCCGTTAAACCGGCATAATAAATATAATTTTATAAATATAATTTCATCGTGATATTTTAATACGTAATAATATATTATATCTATGCGATATTATTATTTGTATACAATATCAGTATATTAGATAATTATATTGATATTTACAATATTAATATTATTATCGTAATATTATGAAATACATAAGAGATCAAATGTGTATATATATATATATATATATATATATATATATATATATATATATATAATTGATAACATTTTATATATTATACGCGCATAAAAAGAAAAAATAAATAAACAAATAAGTAAAGGAAGATAAAGTATACTGTGGTCTCGATTAACATTTTCCTTTTACTTCTCCTTCTGTCTGTAGAAACGAATGCAATCAAGGTCATTTACAATAAGCAATGTAATAATTCCGTTATATAACAAAACGAGATTGAAAGAGAAGTTGCGGATCTCTCTCTTTCTTTCTCTCTCTCTCTCTCTCTCTCTCTCTCTCTCTCTCTCTCTCTCTCTCTCTCTCTCTCTCTCTTTCTCTCTCGCGAAATTATACTAGAAATAAGCAAACATAAATAGATACGTAAGAAGTTAATATGCATTATCAGGAGTGACTTCGATGACAGCATAAAACATGTTGCAGTGTATTTTCCGTCAAAATGACGATGGTCAAGTGGCGTGGCCGACCTCGAAGAGACAAACCAAAGGGATGAGAGAGAATTTACATGGGTGAAAGTAAACCGGTAAACCGGCCATATCTGACTGTAACTAGTTAAATCTATGGTTCGTGAAACAAACCGTATCCATGAATCAACACATGTGGTATATATATTTATATATACATATATATATATATATATATATATATATACATGTACATTCTAAAATCATGTCCATTAATAACACATACATATATTTACAACCTATACGTAGAGCATACATACATACATACATACATACATGGACGAAAAAAATTATCATCGATGATAAGGATTCACTTAAAACATAGATCATTATCGATAATTTATCGATCAATGAACAATTTATTAGATTGCTATAATTACCATTGACAGACTAGTTTTCTTGTCAAACATTGTTTGCTTTATCTTTCTTTGTTTCTTTTTCGTTTTTTTTTCTTTTTCTTTTCTTTTTTTTTCCTTCAGTATACACACATTGTCATACATATACAATATGTATGGACGCATACAACATCGTACGATTGATAATAGACGAGATAACATATTATGACAAACGAGTACATTTGTCCCTGATAGATCTCTATTTGATCTAAAACCTGTGTGAGGCCTTATCGGTTTTTATTGCATCGGCTTGTTATTAAACTATAAAAAGTGGAATTAACAATTTAACGACCTACTCGATCTATCTACGAAAATCTACAAACGAGTTTGTTAAGAGAAGAACAAGCGCAAACAATCGTTAATGATGAAATGAGAAGGATCGAGTAACACACACACACACAACATTTGCGTGAGGGTATAAAAGGATTTTATTTACCGTAACCGACACGTGCTAACATGTTTGTATATCTTTTTACGTGTGGGTTTTGTCTGGGTTGCATATATATATATATATATATATATATATATATATATATATATATACATATATCCGTGTGTGTGTTTATGCATATGTGTGTAAAACCTCTTTCGTCAAACCGGAATACAGTTTTATCAGTTGCACTTGATCTTTTGTCATTTATCCAAGCTTGGCTGCCTGACTGTGACTATGAAATTTCCAAATATCTTTTCTTTTCTTCTTTTTATTTGTTTTTTGTTCTATAGCTCGCCATAGAAAATACGTAGCATATAAATATATATATATATATATATATATATATATATATATATATATATATATATATATATATATATATATACCAAGACATATTTATCAGGTACATCGAAAATAATAAACGATGAATGTCTGTCTCAATAAAAAAATAAAATACGAAAAGGTAAAAAATATCAATAAAAATGACATCACATATTTTTATACATGCTACTACATTTGATCAGGATTAAAATTCGCCATTGTTAAAAATGTTTAACGATATAGAACCGACACGTCCAGACGATTCATAAAAAAAGAAATATCATTTATATAGATCATTTATTGTTTTTTTATTTGATTTCTGTTTTTGTTTTTTTTTGTTTTTTTTTCAAGAAAATAAAAGATTTTATAACATCTTTGATTATGTGTCTGTATGCATCTGTACGTGTGTGTTTCATAAATTATGTTAAATATATGACTTCCTTGATATTAAAGAACCCACCTGTTTTCATAGTTCCCGATTGTCCTTTTGTAAAAAAGTAACATAATAACGAATGTATGTATATTTTTTAATGATAAATAAAAAGAAAGGAAATGAACGTGTATAGACATGTATATTATTAAATACCTATTGCAAACACTTCATATATAGGTATGTATGTATATCAGAAATCATACATATTTATGTGTGCACCCATAGTACAGGGCGAATCAAAAGTTCCTCGGTGGGATTAACTATTTTCAGATGTTTTTATCCTTTTTTGTAATTTTTTAAATCTTATAAATCTCTAAACTTTAAGAAAAAAAAAATAAAATAAAATAGTTGGGATCTAAAGAGTCTCGGAAAAGAATACAATTGATTTTTAAAATCAGACAGAAACTTTTGCTCCGCACTTTCCCCGTATATTTTTACATGCGATATTTTAGGTCAATTTATATATATATATATGGACATGTATGTATATCAGAAATCTTATACATCCGTACGTATATATAGGGTGTCTAAAAAGTATGAAACCAAACTTATACTACCTATTACTGTGATCAAATAGATGAGAAAAGTTCATATAAACTTAGGTCCAAAAATGCTTTATTTAAAAGATATATGCTGTTTAATCCCATACTTTGTGTGTTTGTACATGTGTGTTTTATTAATCTATTCGAAAAACGAAAAATTATGTACACACGCGAATATACAGATATTATATCTATATAATACAAGTATAATATTGCCAATCATAATTCATAAATGTGACGATGAGATATGTATCTTCGAAGCCAAATACAAATAAGTTAGATCTTCTAACTCATAAATGAGATGTTAATATTATAATATTTTCGATTGTGTCTGTTATTGAGATAGTTAAATATATCCGCTCTTGATACATTTTAAGTTGCTTATTTACTAAATATATAAGTAAGTATATACGGAAGGGAATTCCATGTGCGTCATAAACACAGTGACGGATTTACTCACAGACGACATAGGTGATCGCATCGGGCTCCAAAAGACCGAAGGACCGTTCACAAAACGATCAAAATATAAATTTATATTTTATAATAAATGTAGTTTAATATACGGTTACCGGTATATAATTTATATTTCCATACGCTTCGCCATTACGTATTTTTCTCAATTTAATCATTTACATGAATAATTGAAACGAGAAAATATAGATATATATTGTGGACGATTGCTGTATTTTAAATGGCTCAAATTTTGAACGGATCAGGCCTCTTGAAGGTTAAATCCGCCGGTGGTCATGAATGCACGATCGAGTGTATGTTTGTACGCCATACATGCAGCCATAAAATCGACTAGAATTGAGAATGATACTGAATTACGTTTTTCTTTTTTTTTCTAATCCTATACACCTTTTTTGTGGTTGATATCTCTAGCGAGATATCAGACATTTTATCAGACTCGATTGTCACATTATTAAATTTTCCTGGTATATACGAGCAAAAGTTAAATCGTGACTTTGTTAATACGAATAAATATTAAGAAGAAAACAGGAGAGTGAATTTTTTTTATTAGAAATCTCATTCATTAAAAAAGAAAAAAAGCCATTGCTCCTCGTTCTCGAGAAATAAAAAATATAATTTATTTTCTTATGGATTAAAAATGACAATATTTCAATTCATTTAACGAACCAATAATCGTTTTTAAATTATTAAGGTAATTTTTTGTAAGAAATAAATTTTGAAAAGAATAAAAATTTAATTCTGTTATTGTTTACTTATAAAGTACATTAAAACAAACAACTTTTTCTAAAGCAATTTTTTCATATTTGTAACAACTTTTGAAAAGAAAAATAGAAAAAAAAAATAAACGAAAAATGATGGAATTTTAAAGAATATTTTTTTCGTCCTCTTAGAGTAAACATGAATGTCAACAAAAATGGCGTTTCACTCGGAAAAAAATTTTCCACATATATCTCACTTCGTTTTATCTTAATTTCACTCTGATCTTGAAGATTTTCGGATTCAAGATGTTAGATATTTTTTTTCGTAGAAAAGGAGTTTTCCAATGTAATGAAAATTCCAATGTTATGAAAAAAAAAAGTAATTATTATTCGACGATTTCAAATATTAAATGTATAGATATAAAATATCTATTGGATGAGTCATGGATCGACCAGATGTTAAAACCATGGCAACGAAATACGAAACAAATAGAAAAGATTCGTTCATTCGACAATACACACAGTGGTGGTTAGTCTGAATACTCTTATAATAATTGTTGAATCGCAGTAACCATTAAAAAAAAAAGAAATCACATGAAAAATATAATAATCATTGATGACCACCATTAAAATCACGTTTAAACGTTGAAAATGTCGACGATGGACGTCAAGGAAAGTAGCGAAGAGGAGGAGGAAGAAACGCAAGATATTTCGCCGTTCAGTAAATTCGACGAAAGCATAGAAGTTCGTAATGCAGAAGAAATTAAAAGCCCTGTTAATCATCCAAGGCCGCCAAGTTCAAGAAGAGGTAGAAGAAATTTTACGAACGAAGGACCTGACATTTTGGAGGTTACCTCACCGCGGGAAAGGCGCGAATTTCGAAGGTTACCGCTAATCTAGAATATGATTAATACTTATAAGCCAATTTTTGTTCGTATCGATAGAAAAAAAAAAAGAAAAACAAGTTATACGAAATGAAAATTACAGTATATAAAGTTTATATTATCATATAACTATATAATTGAAAAATATAAAAATAATATATAAATTAAGTACAACATATACTTAATAAAGATTCACTTGCCAATACGAATTAATAATTAATTTTTCTAACAAGAAATAAAATGAGACATTGTCGAGGATTAATAGTCGGTATGTATCTTTCAAAATCTGTTTATAATCAAAGGTATCTCGATCAGGAGAGATTTGGTAAATCATTAATGATCGGTAGCGATCCATCAGACAGTGAAGAGACGGACGACGATGATATTCAAGAATCAAGTATATCCAAACAAATGGAAATATACAATCCAAAAGAATTCGAAGATCTCAATGTATCAACCGAATTGAAGGAACTCTTTCAAAATATTTCCAGGTATCATGGAAATTCTTTCTAATCATAAAAATCGCACGTAACAATATTGAATTTTTTTTTTTTTCTTTTCATTTCTTTTCTTTCCTTTTCTTCTAATATAAGAATTAAAAACATTTATCTCTTAAACCTGATCATCAGGTATACACCGCAAAAGATAGAATTGAATTACAAGTTGGTGCCATTTATTCCTGACTATATACCGGCAGTCGGTGATATAGACGCCTTCATAAAAATACCTAGACCAGACGGTGTCGAGGATAAAATAGGCCTTGCTGTGTTGGACGAACCGTGTACAGAACAATCCGACCCAGCTGTATTGCATTTACAATTGAGAACCCATTGCAGAAGTGCCGGTGCACCTAGGCAAGCAGTGATAAAAAGAGTCGAGGATGCAGAAAAAAATGTTAAGGCCATTGAGAAATGGATCGAAGATATGAATCAACTTCACAGAAGTAAACATCCGCCTGCTGTACAGTTGACTAAAGCAATGCCTGATATCGACACGTTGATGCAACAATGGCCGCCGGATGTTGAGGATCAACTGAACGAGGCCCCACTTGATTTCACCATGCTCGATTGCGAATTATCACGTCTCGTTGATGTTGTCTGCCATATACTCGACATCCCATCACAAGACGGCTACAGACTTGAAAGTCTTCATACACTTTTTACGCTTTATTGCGAAATACGAAACGCAACGTCACAAAAAATTTAATACTTTCTTTCGAAAGTTACGAGCTGAATCATGATCTTCTTTATATCTCTACGTTAGAGCATGTAACTTTTTATCAACTTAAAATAACTCTACGTTTAAAATGTTTTCGTTTTATTTCATTTCACATCACGAAATTAATTATCATTTTATTATCATTAATAATTATTGTATATATCGTTCGTTCGTGTGTGTGCGTGTGTGTGTGCGCACGCGCGCGCTAAATATAAATTATACATAGCATTATTTATAGTATAAATTGTGTTATAACTTTCATGTTACCTAAATTCTGTTTTAAATGCGAAAAAAAATTCAAGCCATTAAGAATTATGACAACCCTAAAAAAGAAATCAAGTTAATCGTAACTACACTCTCTTCGTTCTACAAAGATACATACATAATTGATAATCACATATATTATATGATATAATATAGGAAGAGTCTTTGTAATCACCCTATTACGTAAATTGTTTGAAAACTCGTGAACGTTGAAAGTTAACATATCTTTTTCAACGATATTAAAACATTGATCGTAGCGAAGTCACAAATATGTATGCGCACGCCACATACATGCATACGTATATGTGTAACAGTAAAGTAATAATGATAAGTGATGATTAAAAACAAGGAAAGCGTGTGCAAAAAAGAGGAGAGAAAAGTTATCAACTCTCATTAAAATATTCCATTAATTTATCATTAAAAATTGTTCGACCTAAATAAACCGTCTTGAAGTACGCATAATATAAATTATATCTATTAGATGAAATTACATAAAAATTTTACATTATATTAATTATACGTGTTACACAAATTAAACATATATATATATATGTATTATGTATATATACACAAATATTAATTACATAATTAAATATAAACACTCAAGATGGCGTCCATTAAAATATAAGCACTAAAATATAATTAAGGATACGATTAATATCGGCTGAAGCAACTCGATCGCAGGTCTGTTCTGGTCTGCTTTTCGATCGTCCGCTTCTAAATCAATCGACATATGGTAAATATACGATACCATTCTTCTCCTGTTCCTTTCCCTTTCCGCAAATTTATTCTTATCCCTCCCACGTGGTTCAATGTTGACGCATGCGTAACTTACCATTCTTTCGACCACTCCCTCCCCTGCCCTCCTCCCTCGTTCTGTCTCTCTCTCTCTCTCTCTCTCTCTCTTTCTCTCTCTTTCTGTCTCTTTCACTCATTCACTTCCGGAACATCGTATATGATAGATGATATACAGTCATTTGTAATCACGTGGTATTGCAATGCGTAATGCTTTATCTCTCTTTCGCATGTGTCATTCAGTATATCATTTGTAACCGTAGCTTTAATATTGTCGTCCGTAAGATAATTTTTTCTCGTTATACGTTAATCACACAAAACATTGTGAACTTTTATTAACAATAGTAATAATAATAATAATAATAATAACAATAACAATAACAATAATAATAATAAATATGTAACCGCAACATTAATAGTAAATTAAAAAAAAAAGGAAAAGAAAAGAAGTGAGCTCTCCAAAGAGAAAAATTAATAAGGGAAAATAAAATGACGGACAGATCGATGACGATAGATCAAATCAACGTTACAATAAACAGCACCAATGACGAAACCGATATCTCTCATAATAACGAAGACGACGAAGAGAGACTTATAAAACCTCGAAATAATTTCCCTTCTTACTCGCACGCGGATATCAATGTTAGATTTCGGGTAAGATTAACGCAACATATCTCATTTATTTCAATCGACAATTTTTATTCTCTTTGTTTGATAATAATCATTCTAACCTCACCTCGCATTCTTAGATTAATCTTCAAATAATTTATTTATAATCTTTCATTCGCGAATGACGTCTATAGAAATCTACGAAATGAAGAACTTTGAGACTCTTTTGTTCTTTATTTGCGTATCTATGAACGTATCAATAAATAATTTATTCGCTTATAACAATTTTTTCTATACGCTAATTGTAAACATATTCCGTATTCTTGTGTTTTTTCTTTTTTTCTTTTTTTTTTCTTTTCCATCAGCAAGATATTTGTTTTATGAAGAATAATGAAACTGTTTTTGGAGCATACTTAATGAAACATTTTAATTATTGGAGTATTAATCTTGGCGTCGATCGAAATTCTAGTCGTTTTTTTTATTCTCTTATTTTTTTATTTTTTTAGCAAAACGTTATTTACAATGGTAGCTCCACGGGCAACATTATGGAGAGTCTTTCTAATCGACAATCAAGAAGGCTTAATAGCGGAGATATAAAGCCAGGAGCAACTAATTTTCTTTCAATTAATTACGAGGTAGCTCTTCTATGTCCAAAGTTTATAAATATTAATATTATTGTATAATACTAAAAGATGATTGATTGCGATCTTCTTTTTTTCCCCTCTAATCTAGAGTCTTGATTATGATCCATGCGAAAATAATCTCCTTCAGGATGAGGAAAGGAAAAAAGGCTACAAATTTGTTGTTAAGAAAAATTTTGCAAGATGGTTCATCTTTTTGTTAATAGGAATCTGTACTGCCTTTATAGCGTGTTTTGTAGATATAACAATAGAACAATTATCGAATATAAAATATGGCTGCCTAAAAACTTGTATCCTTGATTATTGAAATTCGCATGATTTTTTTTTTTACAAGGCAGTTTTTGATATAAAAACATTCTTACATATTATAATAGATGTAGATCACTGTGTGGTTAATAATTGTTTATGGCTACCATATTTATTATGGTTAACTTCCAATCTAATACCAGTCTTGATAGGTGCTATATTAGTATCTTATATTGAACCAGTGGCAGCTGGTAGCGGCATTCCACAGGTGAAATGTTATTTAAATGGAATAAAAGTACCTAGAGTGGTCCGAATTAAAACTTTAGTGGTTAAAATAATAGGTGTCATTTGCACCGTAGTAGGTGGACTAGCTGGAGGAAAGGTAGGTAATATTAGTATTAATGATTTTTGTATGGGGGTAGGGCAATAATTTCAAATGAAAATAAAATCTACAATTACATTTTTCGCATTAATGGAAAAAGGAAGGACCAATGATACACTCTGGAGCAGTAGTTGCAGCAGGAATATCTCAAGGAAAAAGTACAACGTTTAAAAAGGATTTAGGAATCTTTAAATATTTCAGAGAAGATCATGAAAAAAGAGATTTTGTATCTGGCGGAGCGGCCAGTGGTGTATCAGCCGCTTTTGGTGCACCTATAGGTTAAAAATATTTTGTAGAATTATATATCCGGCATATTTCGTAGAAACTAACTAATATTAGTATATATTTTTATATATAGATCAATATTTTAGGTGGTGTTTTATTTAGTATCGAAGAAGGTACTAGCTTCTTTAATCAAAGCCTTACATGGAGAACATTTTTTGCTAGCATGATCACCACTTTCACATTGAACATTATTCTTAGCACGTACCATGGACATCCTGGTGATCTTTCTTATCCAGGTTTATTAAATTTGGGAAAATTTGATTCAATACCATACCAAGTTTATGAAATTCCTTTATTTATGATAGTCGGAACGATAGGAGGTATTCTTGGTGCTTTGTGGAATCACCTAAATTACAAAATTACATGTTTTCGATTAAAATATGTAACGCAAAAATGGATGAAAGTAATGGAAGCTCTTTCAATTGCAATAATGAGCGCGACAATGGGATTTTTGATGATATATTTTCTTGATGATTGCAAACCGATTGGGCAAGATCCTACTAAATTTCCTATTCGCATGTATTGCAAGGAAGGAGAGTACAGTGCAGTTGCTGCTTTATGGTTCCAAACGCCAGAAAGTAGTGTGCGATCTTTATTTCATGATCCTAAAGGTATATCATAATAATATTGCATATTTTACAATGCACACTTGAAACATATAAAATATTTTCATATTCTTCTCTTTCTAGGTTCTCACAACGATATAACATTGGCTATTTTTATTGTACTTTATTTTATCTTAGCAGTTTTTACATTTGGATTATCCATGTCTAGCGGACTTTTTATTCCGTCACTTCTAATTGGTTCTGCCTGGGGCAGACTTATCGGATCAGGATTATCAAAAATATGTCCAAATAGTGTAAGAAAAAATTAAAAAAAAGATGGAGTATGTGATTCTAATATTTTACTCAAATGGATATTTATTTTATTTATAATAGGTGGTATTGGATCCTGGAAAATATGCTCTGTTAGGAGCTGCTGCACAATTGGGTGGAATCGTTAGAATGACAATCAGTTTAACTGCAATTTTAATTGAAGCAACTCAAGGGATATCTTTCGGTTTGCCTGTAATAATAGTTCTTATTATGGCAAAATGGGTTGGCGATTTCTTCAACGAGGTAAATAAATAAAAATAAAAAAAAAATAAAAATTACATAATATTTAATAATCATAAAATATTTGCTAATTGAATAAGCCAGTAAGCAATGTCAGAATTTTCGATATTTTTTAATATTTTATATTGAAAATTCCAACATCATTTATCGACCCTAATACAATACTATAATATTAACAAATATTATTAAAAAATATACTAATATTATTCATTTAAATATAAAATATCGACGATTACGACGTTACACTTATTGGGTAAATATTTGAAGTTCAATCATACTCATACGAGGTTGATTCGCAAGGCCAGTTGCTCCTTATCCCCACTCTTTTATTTCCTCTTAACGGATTCTCGCTCCCACCATAGCAGTATTTTCGAGTGTCTGTCTGTTCACTGTTGCTACTCTGCCACGCGACTACACTGCTCATCGTTCTTAAACAAAGAACTTATCTGCCCATTATCCAAAATTAAAAATTTGAAAACAATATAGAAGTAAATTTATTCCAATGGAGATATATTAGTGGTCGAATTATTTCCTCTCCGTTGAAAAGTTCGCATGTTTTTAGATCAAATAATTATATAAAATTATAAAAAATATATATATATATACACGCACACACACATATATGTATATATATATATCTAATAATAATTATTTAACAGGGCATTTATGATATTCATATACAAATGGCAGGAGTACCGTTATTACCATGGGAAGCACCTCCTTTGTCAAATAATATATATGCTAGCGAGATTATGAGTCATCCTGTGGTAACTTTAAAAACTGTTGAAAATGTAGGACACATTGTGGAACTTTTAAAATGTATTTCATTTAATGGATTCCCTGTAGTAGATCCCCCAAATAGTGATCAGGTAATGCATTCTATAATCCATCCAATAATACTATAATTCTAACCTAATTGTTAATATTTTCAGAATGAAATACATTCGTATGGTCGATTTCGAGGACTAATACTACGCTCTCAATTAATAGCGCTTTTACAAAACAGAGTATTTAATGAATATGCAGAATTTTGGGAATCAACATTGGACATTAAAGTTTTCCGCAAGGATTATCCACGATATCCATCTATCGAACAAGTCCATGTTACAGAAGAAGAAAAAACGTATACAATTGATTTAAGACCTATTATGAATCCTTCTCCATATACATTACAACATGTTAGTATTTCTACTTTATAATAATATTTTGAGGAAAATAATTTTCTATAAAAAAAAAAAAAAAAAACGAAAAAAAAATCTTTTTCTTTTTCAGTCTGCTACATTGCCACGTGTTTTTAGACTTTTTAGAGCTTTAGGTCTTCGCCATCTACCTATTGTAAATGACACCAACGAGGTATACAATATTATGTATAATACTCACAATGTCACATCTTAATCGCAAAACTAAATAATATTAATGATATTGATTACACAGGTAGTTGGGATGATTACACGAAAAGATGTTGCTAGATACAGGATATGGAAACATAGAGGTAGAATGGGATTGGATGAACTTTTAATTACTGACACTATATAAATTAATGATGTTGGAAAAAGAGTTTTTATGTTGAAAGGACAAAATTACTGTTGGTCAAATGCTTGATAATATTTTAGACTGTTACAATGATTTTTTTTAGAGAAAGTACAAATATGCCTTTATGAGGTTAACATAGTTTAATAAAAATGGCACAATAAGCAATCTGCATATGATATATAAAAATATGTGAATCACTCAAAATAGATTTAAGAGAAGATTTAATTATTAACAAATAATTCCCAGCCAAGCCATGACCATAATGTAAAAAACAGATACACTGGAATGATAATTAATAATAAAAAAAAGTAGTATTCGAGCTGTGGAATATACATGTTTCATTTATATTTGTACATATAACTAGTGTTTTAGTAGATTTCTCTTTTGTTGTATAAATAATATACCTGTAACAAACAAAAAGGATTATATACATATATTTTTTTTTAATTTACATTATACAAAACATATTTATATTGTATATATTTATACATTTACTTGTTATATATTCAGAAAAATATTAAAAAATAAATTATAAACGGACACAATGTTTTTTTAATTATAAACATCATCAATACGTACTGTTACATTTACCAAAATATAAACAATTAAATTTTTTACTTGTACCCAATCATACATACGCATAAAAAAATGGTTTATTTCAAAGGGGAAAAAAAAATAAAAGAAAAAATCAATAAATAAAAATATCTTTTCGCAAATACAAATAAATAATAAGTTAACCTCCAATTTGTAGGAACCGACGAAAAGAAAGTATAAGAATTTATAGGCATTGACTTTGATTAGTTGCACGAAGTTATTTTGGGAACGAATCACCTTGAAGCAACGCTACCTACGTAAAGTGGAAGAATCTATCTCTCTCCGATCTACAATAAACTCCAATTACTTAGTATTTTTTCGTCGAACTATACCAGTAAATGTGA
Source organism: Dolichovespula media (assembly GCA_911387685.1). NCBI lineage: Eukaryota > Metazoa > Arthropoda > Insecta > Hymenoptera > Vespidae > Dolichovespula > Dolichovespula media. The sequence goes on along the minus strand of OU426861.1, from coordinate 5,768,971 downwards.
TTGTCTCTATTGCCAAATCCAACGTATTGTATTGAGAGTTCAATATTTTACATCGTTTGTTTGTCGACCATTTTCTAAGTTTCTCAAAAATTATTCTGAATTGTGTATTTACTTGGTACTTTTTCAACGTAAGTAATAGAATCAATAAATCTTTTATCGATATGTACGTAAAGTCATAACCTTATTTCCTAAAAACGTTGTCACTGTACGTCCGCCATTGTTACAATCGCTTTTATCATCATTTCAAAGGCGGGAAATTTCAACGCATAAGAATACAAAATACAATTGAAAATGTTCTTTTGCTCGTACGCTGATAGAAAACAAAAAAATTAATAATAATTTAAATTAAACCGTTATTATATAAAAGGTGGTATAATAAATAGAACCGATATTCATAATTCGAAAAATTTCTAAAAGTTCAAAAGTCCTTTGTATTCTATCAAATTCGAAATAACAAAGGAACGTAAATATAAATCCGCTAATCTCAAATATATGACATTGTTAGAAAGATTAAATAGATTGTTTACAAAGTATGATTCGTTATTATCGACTAAAAAAGGAGAAAGAAAGAAATAATCTAACGAATCTTATTACACATAATTAATGTAGGTTAGACTTTTACGTATAACTACGAAATATAAACAAAACTATGAAACGATTTATTCGTAATACGTATTTTCCCAAGTAATAATTCATATCTGAATTGAATCAAAGCCATATTAATCATTATCAGAAACTAAATTTATATATATATATATATATATATATATATATATATATATATCGGTATAAACAAAGTGTGCTCATCTTAATGTCAAAACTTTGTCGTTTCTTAAAGGAAGATAAATGACCTTGGAACTCTAGAGGGATAAGATAAAGCGTTTGGGATCAGGAAATATAAAAGGAGAGAATCAAAGTAAGTGAGAAGAGAAGAGAAGAGAAGAGAAGAGAAGAGAAGAGAAGAGACGAGACGAGACGAGACGGAGCTGCTTCCTCGTGGGTCGATCGTGTCGTTGAAAATGCAATAAGGAGAAGGGAGAATAAGAAAGAGATAGAGAGATAGAGAGAGAAAGGGGAAGAAAGGAACGAAGGAAAGAGTGGGAGGGAAAGAAAAAAGGATAGAAAAAGAGGAAAGGCGCCGTCCTCCTAGTGGTCGTCCGGCGAACGTCTTCGTGCATTTTAAGACGCGGCCGGTGGCCGGTCAATAGTTTCCCGGTTTCTCTCTTTCTCTCTCTCTCTCTCTCCATCTTTCCTCACTTCTGTGTATGTGTCTCTCTTATTCTCTCTCTCTCTTTCTCTTTCTCTCCCACCCTCCGTCTTTCTCTCTCTCTTACGGTCGTACACCTGTCCGTCGTGAAGTTGCAGACGGAGAGGTAGGAAGGGGTTATGGTCAATAAACGCAACCACGTCACACGCAGCCTATCGGCGACCCCGCTTGGCCCCTTAAAGTGGCCCCGAACGAAAATCTTACATGTCGTCCCGATATTACCCTTTGTGCGTTTGTCTGCCGAATATCTTGAGAAAAGTTTGATAGACTTTCGATTGTATGATATCGAAGGATTACGTACATCCCGAGGATCGTACGCGATTGTGAAACGGGACACGTGCGCGTGCCGGTATTAACAAACGGTGGGTTGTTCGTACGTTTACGTGGATTCACCGAATTGCATCCGCCATTGTTGTGATTGGTGGTGAACGTTCCAGAGAAGACGGCGTTTCTTAACTTCGGACGCGCATGCGCACTTTAGCGGCAAACTCGACGACGCTCTTCTTTCGAATTTTCGGAGACGCGACGCAACACACACACATACACATGCACACGCGCGCACACATAAGCGCGCGCGCGCCACCACCACCGCACTACGTTACCACCGTAGACTGACTACAATACCGACGAACGTAGCACACAAACGCGTGTCGGGGGGCGCGCGCGCGCGCGCGAACGCGCTCGCTCGCCTACCCGCCCGAGCATTTCGAAAATCTCATTTACCGATGCTTTTTTACGCACGTGCTCTCTTGCAACCCTGATTTTACACCTGTCGCTTGCGCTCGCGTGCGCCCGCGCATTTCGTTTGACGCACTTTTACGATTATACGTTTAAAAAAACGCCGGCTCGTCTCTCTCTCTCTCTCTTTCTCTCTTTCTCTCTCTCACTCTTTCTCTCTCTGTCTCTCTCTCTTCTTTCTTTCCTTTTGTTTCTTTTTTTCTTTCTTTCTCTTTCTCCGTCTCGGTCTCCATCTCTCTCACTCTCAGTCTCTTTTTTTTACGTTTCTTCTACAAGAAGGAATCTACGCTTACCCATTTTCTTAAAGGATCGCTGGTGTTCGTAATGTGCGCGTCTTATATCATAAGATTTTATATCGACGTATTTTTATCCTTTCAACGCGATTATATCGATTTTGCTCGACGATACTTTATGAATTTCGAAAAGATTTAAGAATGTAGATATAATTAATGCGGTATTTTTCTTTTTTACTTTTATTTTTTTTTCTTTTTTATTTCAAATCGTTTGCACGCAACAATGTCTCGATAACGTTTTGATATTATTGATGGGAAAACGTAGTGAATTTTTGTTACAGGAGAAATATCATGCTCGGAGGTAATGTACTTCTGTCTTATTGGGGATAAAGGTGTCTACAACGGTCTCTGAAGTACAGTGAGAAATAAAAAGGAGCTACACAGTGGAATTGGCTGGACTTGTGTGCCGGCATATATTTTGCTAGGATTTGTTTTTCTAAATTTTGTAAAGATGACAGTCTATATTAATAATGATGTTTGTTACTCGCATAATTACGTGTTATGCCAAAGGCTAAGAAGAAATCTTACCTTAGAAAGGTAAGGGAAATGCGAGAGTATAGACGACAAAAACTAATGTCAGAAACTGCAGAGGAACGTGCTTTAAGATTATATACATCGGCTGAAAGAATGAAGAACGCTAGAGCAAAGGAAACCGAGGAACAGGCTGCTCTAAGAAGGATGCAAGAAGCTCAGAGAATGGCAAGGCATCGTGCTAAGAAGAAGCGTTGTCTAGATGAAAATCTAGCTAGGGAGATATCTAAAATCGCTGAACTTTCCAAAATGCCGGACGCAGCGACGATCGCTCAAATGTCCGAAATGAATATGAACAAAATATCTGCGGAATTGAAGCAGATGATGGAAAGAGGAAAAGTTCCAGAGCATATAGTACAGATGGCTCAACTTGCGGAATTTAGTAAAATGACAGAATTAAACAAAATGTCTCAAGATATGGCGAAGAGATACGAGATGGAAAAGATGGCAGAATATGCCAAAACAACGGAGTATGTAAAGATGCAAGAAATCGCCAAGATGTCGGAGATAGCCAAAATGAATGAAATGGTTAAATTGTCAGAAATGGCTAAGTACAATGACATAACGAAGATAAGTGAAATTGCCAAAATGAATGAAATGATCAAAATGTCTCAAATGGCAAAGATTAACGAAGCGCAAAGAATGAATGAAATAGCAAAATTAAATGAAATGGTTAAAATGACAGAGATGGCTAAATACAATAACGATATAACGAAACTCAACGAGATCGCTCAAATTAATGAAATGGCCAAGGAGATAGCGAAGATGAATGAAAAAACTAAAATGAATGAAATGATTAAAATGGCAAATATACAGAACGATATAGCAAAAATGCCAGAGTACTCGAAAATAGCTGAAATGGCCAAATTAACGGAGTTAGCTAAGCTTAATGAAATAACAATAACAAAATTAAATGATCCTCCTCCACCCAAAGTAGCAGAAATTCCAAGAATTCCTGAACCTGTGATTACTGTGCCAAATCCAAGGAATTTGCAAAACGTTCAAACCGTTCAAGTAGCACAGGCTAGCCCATCTAGTACGATAAATTTTCCGACTGTGCCTGGTCAGGGTAAATATGCCCAGCTACTGGTTATTATCGAAGAACTCGGTAGAGACATTCGCCTCTCGTATGCAGGAAGCCGTAGTGCTGCAGAACGTCTGAAAATGGGTATACAGCATGCAAGGATCCTTGTACGAGAATGTTTGTTAGAAACAGAACATAATGCGCGACAATGATCTGTCGATGAACTTAGCCGCTAGATTTTTAGCAGATTATTTTCCAAGATGATGATATGTATGATCTATCGAATGCAGCAGATTATTGTCCTTGTCCAAACAAAGAAGTTTACAAGTTACAAGAAATACATCTGCTGCTATGTATATTATGCCATCTTGCCGATATAAGCTTAGTACCACTTTGACAATGAATCAAAATGCATTATAATGGACTGCTTGTTTAAAAATATTATGCAATCTGATAAATACTTGTAATGTATTTGGTATATTAGATTGTCAAAGAAAAGAAGTTTTAAGCCAGTGGTATTTAAGGCTTAATTAATACATATTATTATTATTATTATTATTATTATTATTATTATTATTATTATTATTATTATTATTATTATTATTATTATTATTATTATTATTATTATTATTATTATTGAATTGGTTATTTCTTTGTTTAATTGCACGAACATAATTATCTTCAAACGTGCAGTTAGTATATATATATATATACATATGTATATACATATATATATTTATATATATATGTGTGTTTTATGTATATTATGCTATTTATATACATATATATATATATATATATATATATATATATATATATATACATAGCATATATATTACATACATGTGTGTATATGTATATATATATATATATATATATATATCAACGTACAGTATGAATTTTTAAATGGGAAAAAAGATTGTTTTTAAATTTTCTCTTGTTTTATAAAGGATCGTATGTTTTTGCTGTTTGAGTCTCATGCGATAGAAAAATCTATAAATAATCCTTAGACTTGACTAAGTTCTAACGTAGAACATAGAGTATATCAAGCTAGAAACAATGTGTACACTGAAGAGTCTTCTCACTTATATTTTATATATAAAAAATATTTTATTGCAATTTTGGTTAATACGACGGGTATACAATAATTACTTATAGTATACGTATGAGAAGAAAATTTATCAAACAAAAATGTACCTACGAGAAATATAATCCCTGAACATAAATATGAGGTATTGCTCAATAAAGTCTCAGTTTTTTTAAAATGTCTACTCTATCACATTATTTTTCTCAAACAAATATGTTATACGAATGAATGAATGAATTAATGAATGAATTAATCCCAACAGAAAAAAAAAGAAAAATAAAATAAAAATTTCAATTTCTATGTAATAATATTCTCTGTATGTACGTACACACACACAACACAAGCGCGCGCGTATATATTGTATGATTGTATTATAAACGTATACGTTGTTTTAATAATATACGTTTTTATTGTTTATAATTAAAATATAATCAAAATTGTTAAAAACTAAAACGAAACCAATACAAGAAAGCATACTTTCTCTTTTATTTACATTTGGGAAGGTTAGGTAAGTGGTACGTATATAATATAACGGTGTATAGATGTAAAATCCGACTGTGGCGCAACGTCTTGCGGCTGCAAGTTGCAGCGTGCCGATAAAAAGCTAAGTGATCGATTGTTTATCGCTTATGTACTTATTCCACGATTACATATAAACAGTGCAACTGCAGTTTATTATTTAAGGTATGTAAATACGATTGAACTTACGTCTATATCCTTCGCAATTGTGATAAAGTGTATTTAAGGTTATGTTAAAGCTATATGTCTCTTGTCTTCTCTCTCTCTCTCTCTCTCTCTCCCTCCCTCCCTCCCTCCCTCCCTCTGTCTCTGTCTCCCTCTCTTTCTTATGATTTTGAAAAATAATAAATAAATATAAAACATATGATCGTTCGAAAGTTTATAACGATCGATCCATTATCGTTTGCTTTAATTGTCATAATTAGGCTCTCTCTCTCTCCCTTTCTCTGTCTCCCTCTCTTTCTTATGATTTCGAAAAATAATAAATAAATATAAAATATATAATCGTTCGAAAGTTTATAACTATCGATCCATTATCGTTTGCTTTAATTGTCATAATTAGGCTCTCTCTCTCTCTCTCTCTCTCACTTTCTCTCTCTCTTCCTTTCTCTCTTTCTCTTCCTGAGACTTATTTAAAGATTAATATTATTTCAAATTTGTTGAAATAAATGAATTATTTATCAAGGTATACGATAAGGAAAACAATAGAAGAAAACTCGAAATAAAGAAGATGGAAGAAGAACGTGGAAATGTAGAAGTTTGTAAGAACGTAGAAGTTTCTACGAAAGTAACAGAGCCATTGTTAAATGTTCCAAATCCCAGAGCTTTACAGCAAAATTCGGTGGTATCTACTACTATTCCTGGCCAATCTAAATATATTCAATTACTTAATGTTATAGAAGAGCTAGGTCGTGATATTAGACCTAGTTATGCAGGAAGTCGTACTTCTGCAGAAAGAATTAAGCGTGGCATAGTACATGCACGTATTCTAGTCAGAGAATGCCTAGTTGAAACTGAAAAAAGTGCTCGTCAATAATGTATATATTACTAAATCACAAAATTGAGAAAGAAATAGTAGATCTTTTGTATTATTGTATCATTATGCAATTATATATAAAGAAAAAAAAATTGTTAACGTATCAAACTATAGGAAAAGTCATAACTATAGAATCTATATCTATTTTTATGAAGGAAAGGGTCAGACCTAATATATTACTCTTTAGGACTATATCATCTACCTCAAATATTGACCAACTTAAATCATAGTACAAGTTAGGAACATAATATTATATGAAGAATCTCATTTCACTTTCCTATCTTTTAAAATTATTTATTCTTTTAAACGATTGTTTATATATGCAAGAGGTATATAAAAACAAATGCTTATATACAGAGAATGTCGGTATTTTTAAATATAATAATTATACCAAAGAGATACATAGATTCTTGTTTTTGCCAAAGACTGAACAAAAGCATAGACCTGCCAGTTTATGTTTTTATCTTATTTTAAAAACTTATCTATTCATTCCTTTTTTGTGTGTAACTTAATGTATTTATTTTAATAACAGTGACAAGATCTAAATGCTATGATTTTTAATGAAGAAATAATGAAAACACTGCCAAAAAAACACAGCAGAAGTAGTTTATATGCGAATCAAGCATAATTCTAAAATACTAAGGATTTTTAGTATAAATCAATATATAAGTTTTAATGGTAATGACCAACACCATATCTTTGAATGTCTTTCTCAGCTCCTAAACTGATAGTTTAACTTAAAGTACAGCTATTGTGTCATATAGAACATTTTATCTTCTGCAGTATAAATATAATAAAAAGATAAAATGATTAACTCAAGAGTAATAAACTACTGCCATATCGAGAAAGAGAAGGAACACCACTTATGCAGAATGTTTTACTTTAGGATGCAAAAAAAATATATGTTACAACATTTTATAGACAGACTTATTCATCTTTTGCGTGCAAGCTAATCACAAAATACTCATAGTACAATATTTCTTAATAAATAACAAGATTATACAATAGTCAGAATTTCTGCTACATACACGGCCTTATTCAAAGACATGCTGGTAGTACAAATATTTATTTCCTGATTTATTAAGAATGATATTGTGAACAAATGAAACTGTATACTGTATAATTCGATTGATATAAGACAATTGATATAGACTCTATGATTTAAATGCAAATTTATGAAAATGATCGGTATGAAAGATTTTAGATATATATATATATATATATATATATATATATATATATCTATATATATATATATGTGTGTGTGTGTGTGTGTGTATAGATGATGTTAATAAGTTCCTAACTATTTTAATAATCTATCAATTCAATGTATAATGGGTAGTACATTATTAGCGGTAAAATTTCAACTCTAATGGCTTATATCCAGAAAATGTACGAATGCTCTTAAAAAAAAAATATATATATATATATACATATATATATAAAACTGCTATAGAAAAATGTTATATTACTGTGATCTGAATATAGAATATCTATATCCAAAGGAATATAAGTATACCTAGGTCGAGTACTCGCAAGTGTACTATTTTATTTTCGCAAATGGATTCATCATTTCCATGAAGTAACAATAGAAAAGAAAGAATAATAATCTTATAAACTTATTAATTATATATGTTTTGAACTTTTATGTAATAATTGTGCATTTATATAATATCGTCTTCGTATTATTTTATATCAATGTTAATTCATGATATTAACATTAACCATATGTTACTTATAATACACATGAAACAAATAAAAGCTTTTGTATTAGAGCAAATAATACACACTTTTATTATCAATGTCAATTGCAACATCGTAATCTCCAATATCTTAATCCTATTGAAAATATAATAAACCTAATTTATTACGTATATTATTTCTGTTTCAGATTGTGTGCCAGCTTTTTCTTAGAAATGTTTCGAACTTTGAGTACATTCGATACAAAACTTTACGCGGACTCCGTGGAATGGTGTCCCATAGAGCCGTTCAAAGATCTGTTTGTGTGCGGGACGTATCAACTGATAGAAAATACAGAACAAAGTATATCGAAGGAAGGATCAATATTAAGCAGCGGACGTTTAGGGAGAATATATTTGTTTCAAGTCGTTAAGGACGGTAGTATGAAGTTGTTGCAACAATTAGAAACGGAAGGGGTATTGGATATGAAATGGGCCCACGTTACGTGCAATCAAAAAATATTGTTAGGCGTTGTCAATTCTTTAGGGTATTTGCAAATTTATCAATTGTTAAATGTAGCCGACGAAAGGTTAAAATTAATGACGGAATTGAAGGTTAACGATAAGAAGGAAGAAATTCTAGCGTTATCCCTCGACTGGTCAACAGGAAAGTATCCGTTCGTAAATAATTCAATATCCAATATAGTCGTTAGCGATTCTACCGGTGGGATAACATTATTCGAGTTGCATAACGACCAAATGAAAATTCTAACGTCATGGTCGTCGCACGAATACGAGGCATGGATATCTGCTTTCGATTATTGGAACGTAAACGTGATATACACCGGTACGAATGACGTTCCACGAAATTTAACCGCAACATTTATGATCTGACGAATATCGAATTATTCAAGGTGGAGACGATTGCAAGTTTCAACGTTTCGATATAAGAATGGGAAAGAATTATACCATGAGCAATATGATTCACGCTGCCGGTGTTACGAGTATACACAGCAATGCCGAAAAAGAACACTTATTAGCGTCGGGAAGGTATAAAGGATAATATTTACACACCCTGTATATACATATATTTATACGAACGTCAGGGTATTGTACGAGGACGAATGATTTTTAGTTACGACGAGAGATTACGTTTATGGGATACGAGAAATTTCAAGAGACCGATCTCGGAGACGAATTTACAAGGTGGCGTTTGGCGTTTAAAATGGGATCCTTTCGCGCGTCGATCGCTATTGGCTGCTTGCATGTACGGTGGATTTAAAGTAATCGATTGTATGAATAACGAGACTCCTTCCATCGTCGATGAATATAATAATAACGAAAGTTTATCTTACGGATGCGATTGGTCACACCTTTCGTGTCAATGTATCGCGGAACGAGATATATTAAAAACGAACGAACAAAACTTAGGTTTGGCGGGTACGTGTACATTTTACGATCACGATTTGAAACTTACTTTGGTACGTTTGAACGAGGAATAATCGAATTATTTGTATTTGTAATCGTTACAAACTTATATCGTTTAAATCGACGACGGTTCGTATACCGCAACATATTCTAAATAGAAATGTTCTTTCGAAAAGATTTTTTTTCCTTGCAAAAATATTTACGTTTACCCCCCCCTCCCCCACCCTCTTAAGATTAGTTTCGAAGGGAGGCCGCGAGGGGATGTAATGGTTTTTAATTTTGCGATATTACGAATCGAACGATAATTTTACGTTATGTACCATCGATGTTCTCTCGCGGATAATTCGCGGTTGAAACGTTTAAAATTTTAATCGACGAATTCGAAAGAAATTCTTGACACGTTTAACATCGACGCGACGAACATAAGTGAGAAACGAAAGAACGCATCGTCGATTATCCTTACGTGCAAGAAACAAAAAATGGAAAAAAAGAAAGCAAAAAGGAGGTTACGTCGATCAGTTCGAGGAAGTGCCGATAGATGGCGGAGCGGCGGAGGCGCGATCCGCATTTCGCCGCGGCTAGTTCGATAAAAATCAGTCATAGGCAAGAAGAAGAAGAAGAAGGGGGACTGTTTTGATGTCCTCTCCTCCTCCTCTCTGTCGCTCGATTTACGTTTTATACTGTTTAAAGGAAATTAGTGCGTGATTTACGAGGTGCAAATCTTTGATCCGTTGATCACGGTGAGTAACGATAAACGAGTTTTATCTCAAGACCGGCTTGTACGTTGCTTCATACGTTATATATCGTACTCCGAAGAGTGAGTGAGAGAAAGAGAGTTGTGTGTGTGTGAGAGAGAGAGAGAGAGGGATCGTGAGTAAAATGGGTGGGGGAAGCGAGAGAGCAGGGCGGTCGTTCGTTCGTTCGTTCGTACGTACGTTCGTTCGTTCGTTCGTACGTTCGTTCGTTCAGACGTCAATCCTTTTTCGCGAACACGTTTCATTCGGAGAATCAATCCTGTGTGTTTGATTAGTTCAAGGATATCTCATAACCTAGACGATCGTCCGTCGAACGAGTCGGGAAAAGGAAATACGTTTGCCGGTTCTTCCTTCGAGGAAAAAAAATTGTACGTACGTCACAACTAGAGAAAGAGAGAGGAAAGAGAGAGAGAGAGAGAGAGAGAGAGAAAGAAAAGAAAGGGTTTTTTTTCTGCAAGACACAGGCAGGATCGAGGGACGAGGCAATATATCGGAGACAGGACCAAAGACGCAGATATTAAGGTTAGGGATAATTCTTTTCGTTCAATTCTTTCTTGTCTCCGTCTTCTTTCCTATTTTTTTTTCTTTTCTTTTTTACTTGTTCTTATTATTTTAAAGAGAATAGAATATATGAGAGAGAGAGAGAGAGAGAGAGAGAGAAAGAGAGAAATTATTTGACATTCGATAATATAACTTTTAAAACGAATTCTTAATATGAAATATCGATCCACCGACGAAATATCAAAGATTTTATTTTTTTTTCGTAATACTTTTCTAATAGTTCATTCGGGATTTTCAATTCAGTTCGCGTAGTCCCTCGTAGTTGGATGAATTTTCCTTAATGGATCGAACGCGCAATAGTACAATTTATTTGTCTTTTTTTTTCTTTCTTCTTCTTGTCTTTTTTTCTTTTTTTAATCCCTTCTCTAATCATCATTCGGATTTTCAATCGATCAATCGTGCGTCCTCGTCGGACGAAGTAATAGAACTCCTCTCTCCTCGATATTAGACGACGCGATGATTTAATTTATTTTAATTTCTTTCTTTTTTTCCCTTCCTTCCTTCCTTCCTTCCTTCTAACATTTTTCAAACAGTTTTGTTTTCCATCGATCGTTCTCAATCAAATCCAAATCGTGTATTGAACGCGTTAAACGAGTTCCTAATACGATTAGATACGCAATTTTATATATGTATATTTATATATTATCTTTTATATTCGTCTAAAATTTTTCATATATACAGTTATATAGATTCTCAATCGATCGTGTATGTCTTTGTCGTTAGACGAGTTCCTCATACGGTTAGATTCACGAAATGAGATTTCTGAACGATTTAGAGCGCGTCGTCGCTTCTCTCTCTCTCTCTCTCTCTCTCTCTCCCCTTCTTTCTTTCTTTCTTTCTTTCTTTCTTTCTCATTTTGATAATTATGCGATGTTAGAAAGAGAGAGAAAGAGAGAGAGATCTAAACAAAGAATTCCTAAAACGTTCGCCATTACTTTTTAAGAAGCTTCCTTTTTTATTTTTTTTTTTTTCATGTTCCAAGGACGACAATTTTCGTTCCGTTTTTCTTCTTTCCTACGCTCATGTCTCTCCTAACAAATGTTTCTATTTTTCATTCTTTTGTTCTCTCATCGCGTCTCCAATATAACGTAAACCGATCTGTCTTATTTACTTTGCGTCAAGGTTACGTTCGTGTTATATTAATAATATAAATATGACGAGGGAGACTATGTATCCATCTGTTCAATAGAAAAATAACTTATTTTTCTCATTCGATTCGATGCAATCACAACCGACGTGGGTCTGTTGTCTCTCCTTAGTGCTAGGTTTCAATTTGTGTATTTCGATCCGTCGTGAAAGCGTACGCGTATGTACGTATATTCGCGTGTAAGGGTGTGCGCTTATTGTTACTTTTATAAGTAACAATCTTAATTAGCGCAAACGGCGTACATTTTTAATGTCACGTTACGACGATGTGTCAGTTCGTGCGAGTTTCTTTTCTTTATTACTCTCGTCCATTATTTGGTACACGAAGCTAAATGAAAAGATTAAATGCTTGATACTATCAAAAGGAATTGTAATAAAGTATGTATAGGCGTTATGCATACCATGGTTGTGTGTGTGTGTGTGTGTGTGTGCGTGCGCGCGTGTGGTGTACGTGTGCGTGTGCGTGTGTGGTATAGTTTCACGGTATAGCAGTAAAAATTATTCCGACTCACTATTTCGATTAAATTTATTTGAATTTTATTCTTCTTCTTCTTCTTTTTTTTCATTTGTTCATCAATTTTATTTAACGATTTACGCCGAAGAATAATTTTCAGAAATTCGCCATCGTTATTACTATTACTATTACTATTACTATTACTATTATTATTATTATTATTATTATTATCATCATTATCATCATCATCATCATAAAAATTTATTTATTGGCTTCCCTGCCACGACGCAGTATTGTTTCAATTTAATAATAATTATTACGTAGTTGGTTGAATCGATTCGAACTTTACGCTCATTAATAAATTTTTATTGAACGATATACGCTGGAAAATAATTTATAGAAATTCGCCATTGTTATTATTATAACAAACTCGTTATATATATATATATTTTTTTTTGATTAAGTTACTCACGGCTTAAGACTTTAATATTCTTCCGTCGATTCTCCATGTATTGTTAGACTCCGAGAGTGCTCGTCGTTGGCCGGCATATTAATTATCTTCGTGGCTTTTGATCGTTAGTTCTAACGGTTCCGATCTCTCATCTCCTTTCTTGTTTCCTTTTAATCACTCAGTTAAATCAAGAGAAGGAAAGGAAGAATGAAGGAAAGAAGGAATGAAAGAAAGAAAGAAAAAAGATGGGGGATAGAAAGTTGGATGGGGAACCACCTGCTACATTTTCCTCTTTTTTTTTTTTTTTTTAATAAGACGATGATAACGATAAGAATACATGGAAAAAGGGAAATGAAGATCGAAAGATGCAAAAGTTTCGTTGAAATGTTCCCGCCATTATTACTCTTTAACCATTCCATCATTGTGCGCGCCTATTCATTTCACATATCATTACTTATAAAAATTTCATCGCTCGTGTAAATCGATCGACAATATCTAATGATGTCATCGTGAACTCGTACGTTAGAAAAAGAAAAAGAAGAAAAAAAAAGAAAAAAAAAATAAAAATAAATACGCGACTATTTTGCATATTAGATTTTATTGCTTGCGCGGGAATTACGAGAAAGAAGGGGTAGGGGGCGAGGAGGAGGAGGAGGAAGAGGAGGGGGTTAAAAGAAAGAGAAACGTTGGATCTTCTTCTTCTTCTAATAAAACCATTAGTTTTTACGATATGAGTATGTATTTGTACATATATTGGATTTTATTTCTCCTTTCTTTTCTTTTTTGTATTTTTTGAGGGGAGAAAAAGAAGAGAAGAAAAGTATATACGTAGATATTGCTTGCACGTGAATTATGAACGTAGATTTAGAAAGAGATATTATTGTTATAGATATTTTTTTTTTGCAGTTCTCCTTACATCGCGAGTGGTGCTTGTGAAGTTGATCGAAAAAGTTGCGTATTGATTTTTAAATTGCAATTAATCTTCCGTTTTCTTTTTTTCGTTTCTTTTCCTTCTCGTGAACTTTTCAGGCTCCTAGTTAGGTTAGTAGTTTTTTCTTTTTATCATTTTTTTTTTTTTTTTATTACAAGTATACGCTTACATAGTTTCAGCAACGCGAATGAAATGATTAGCATGAAAGCTAGTTGGGAAAAGAGTAATTGATTTTTTAAAATCATTTTTAAAGAACTTTCGACCTACTTAGAGATTTTTTACCCCTTCATCATATATATATATATATATATATGCACGTATGAAGTATTATTTTTTTCCAAAAAGGATCCTGGTGAGATAGAGATAGAAAGAAATAGAAAAATTGAAAGAGAGATAAACAGGCAGAGAGAGAGATAGAGAGAGAGAGAGAGAGAGAGAGAGAGAGAGAGAGAGAGAGAGAGAGAGATAAATAGAGAGAGAGAGACTCGAGTATTTGGAAAGTCGGTATGTGCAGCCTAGGATAAGCACGGACCATAGTGAATGTGCGTGCAATAGAGAGCTTAATCGATCTGCGGCTGTGCCAACGTTACTACACGAAAACGGGGATATCGTTGCGCGCGTGGATGTGCATCCTTAAGAGCAATACGGGTAAATAAAACATCCCAACAACAACATCGCCTTGTCGCGCCGAGGGTGACACCCCCGCCTCTCTCCCCCGACTTCTTAATTTTTTTCACACCCGATACCAATTCTCCGATCGTTCGTTTCTACGTTTTTTGATATTGTAATTAAGTTTTTAATAAGGGGTACGAAGAGTATTAAAAAAGAAATCGTACCTTTTTTATTTTTCTGTCTTTTTTTTTTCTTTTTTCTTTTAGGATGTTAAAATTATTGCAATTGGTATCGAAAAAAAGAATAAATAAACAAATTATTACCTACGACTTTTTCGATTATATACAACTATATAAGACGTACCAATGTACGTGTACCATGGTGATAGTGTAATTACTTTTTATTATGAATATTATTTGACGAGTGTGAAGATGATTCTTTTATTTCTTCTTTTTTATTATTATTATTATTATTATTACTATTATTACTTTTTTTCTTTTTTTTTTTCTAAAGAACATTTATAATTTATTGCAACTATTATGGCGATGGCCAAGGGAGAGGGGGCGGGGAATATGCGCGAATCGAGCTTTTCGAAACATTAATTATCACGATCTCTTCGATCTTCACCTCTTCTCTTTCACCCCCTCCCCACCTCCACCACCAACCCCACTTATAAATCGCACGAAATTAGAAAAGAGAGAGAGCTTGCTTCGAAACTATATTTTAACGCTCTTAAACGAAACAAAGGGGGCGAGGAACGAAACCTCTTGCGAGATTCGTTTTATTTCGTAATCGAGAATTACGCTCGTTACTTACATATTTTATTCATCGCCATTTCATACTCTACCTCGTTCAATCTACTCTTCCCTTCTTACCCTATCCTTCCCGTGGCTTGTCTTCCTGTACCCTGTCTCCACCCCACCCCACCCCACACCACACCTATACCCACCCCCATCCACCCCCACCCACACCCACACCCCCGTTTACCCAGGCCTGAACAGCTCGTTACTCCGTACGTTCCTGGAACTCCCATCGAAACAATGGAGGTTTCACCGGGTAACACGAGACTCCACCTCGGCTTCTCTCATGAAATGCACTACGGGCATTCAGCGCGTATGAAATCCGGGATGACCCGCCATGCGTGTCATCTCCAATGTTGGTAGTGGCAGTGGTAGTTGTAATACCGTAGTTTAATGTAGTAGTAAATAGTTGGTAGTACCGTAGCATAGTATAGTAGTAGCACTGTAGTGTGGCGTAATGTGGTAGTATATAGTTGGTAGTACCGTAGTGTAGTATAGTAGTAGCACTGTAGTGTGGTGTAATGTAGTAATAGTAGAGTACTGTAGTGCAGTGTAGTTGTAAATAATAATAGTAATAGTAGTACTACTGTGGTGTAGTATAGTGTAGTAGTAAGTAGTAGTAGTAGTAGTATTAAAAACAAAAAGAAAAAGATACATATTTCGAGCGAACGAGTTAATTTCTTCATTGAATTGTATGTTCCCATGACGAGAACGATAAAAGAAAAAAAAGAGGAAAAAGAAATAATTGGAAAGTATTAAATTTTAAATAAGATTGTCTTTTTTTTTATATCATTTATTTATTGCATTATTACACGTCCATTGTGGGATATGATAATGCTTCGTAACGGGCGAACGAAAAGTTTCTAAGTGACCCGCGAAAGTTTTCAGGCGATACTAAAAATCGATTACTTTCTTTCCCCCTCGCTTCTTTTTTTCTTTTCTTCTCTCTTTTTTTTTCTTTTTCTCTTTTCTTTTCTTCTTTCTTCCTTCGTACAAGATCGTAAAACTACAAGCGTTAGGAACTTTTTTATAATCTGTAAAAAAGATTCACTCGTCCTGCGTCAGAGTATTCTATGTCGTTATTATTATTATTATTATTATTATTATTATTATTATTATTATTATTATTATTATTATTATATGCACTTTATAAACATTTGCATAACGTCGTATATAGAAATTCTTGAAAAATTACTTTATCTTACGATTAATTATAAATTGAAAATGAATTAATCCCGTGCAAAAGGATGTATTATAAGAGAGTGAAAGAAAGAGAGAGAGAGAGAGAGAGAGAAAGAGAGAGATGGTGAGAGGGTGAGAGGGAAGGAAAATTTAGTTTATATGTAGGATCAAGGAGATCAAACTCAAGGGTAGTCGAATTTTAATATATTTCCGTTGCTCGCGCATTTCGTTACAAATGGCGAACGTCTATGTAAAACGTAAATGCATATATATATGCCTTATACATAATTCTTACATTATTCGTGAGTCGTGTACTGTGTCAACGACCGGTTATTTATTTCGTTCTTAATCTTATGAAGTTCTAGATACTCAGGGAAAATCGGACAACCGAAATCGACCGAACAAATGATTGAGAGAGAGAGAGAGAGAGAGGGAGGTGAGGTAGAGGAGAGGTAGAGAGGTAGATTCATGTTCTCTTGGTAGTGGCCAGTAAACGATGCTAAAGCCTCTCAATTAGCGTCTCGTGTTTGTAGTACGTTGTGCTCGTGACACTTAACTAACGAGCACGTCGTGGAAAAGCGACGATGCGTTTAATATCTCAAAGCTTGAGATCGCGCGCGAGCGCGCTCATCACTTCTACAACTGATAGTAATAACAATAATAATAATAATAATAATAATAATAATGATAACAACAATAATAATAATAATAATAATAATAGTGATAATAATAATAACAACGCTTATAGAGAGAGAGAGAGAGAGAGAGAGAGAGAGAGAGAGAGAGAGAGAGAGAGAGAGATAGAACCTTTCGCAATTTGTGAAATCATCGGTCGGCATTGAAATCAATTTTCTTTTTACATATACTTTCTATAAAAATTAGAAAATAAAGATTTGGCACGATTGCTTTTCGAATTCTTTCTCTTAATTCGCTTCTATATAATCAGATTTTGTGTATGCGCGAGAGGATGTGGTATTACGATGGACCTATGTCGTGTCTCGTCGCGATATATGCACGTCCCAGCGCGACTATGCTACTCTACTATGCATGTGTGTGTATATATATATCGATTGAGTTTAAAGAAACAGAGCGTCTCTTGTTTGCGTTCCAGTAACCAAAATGAATGATTCATGATGATTGGAAGGAGATAGAGGTCATATTGAATTACGTTTATTCCGTTAAGTTTTTTTTCTTCTTTTTCGTCGCATCGATTAACGACATTATCTCTATGTCACCACCGTAAGGGAGCAAATTAAGTTTCAAAGGAAAAAAAAAAGAAAAAAAAAGAATCGGTGAATTTCTCTTCATTTCTTTTCGTTTTTTTTCTTATTTTTTTTATTATTTAAACGAAGATACGTCGAGTACGTTCGTTTATTTTAATAAGTAATGGAAATAATATCATTATTAAATAATTAATACGTTTATACACGCATTCGTATATATATATATATATATATATATATATATATATATATATATATATATATATATCATACACGAATTTATATATGAATATAAATGAAACTTCGTACAAGTACGTACGATGTCGCGATAAAGATAAGATGGCGTCACCCTTGGCATAAGAGCACATCCTGTTTTGCATCCTTCCGCGTGTAATCCCTTTTTTTTTTACTTTTGCATTCTTTGCTTTCTCTTTCTTTCCATCTCACCGACTTGTTCTTTCTCTCTCTCTCTCTCTCTCTCTCTCTCTCTCTCTCTTTTTTGCTCTTCTTTTTCTTTATCGTCGACCATTCTCGCAGTTTGTCATCGTGTCACGTAACACCACGTGTGTGGTAATTCTGACACGTGTGACTCTCTCTCTCTCACACACACACACACACACATACACTCTATTCCTTTCTCTCTCTCTCTCTCGCACGCTCTTGCTTTCTCTATATTACTGCAACGATGTGCATTCGAGAACCATCAAGCTGGTAACTCCCCTGGAGATTACAATTTTACTTACCACCATAAAGTTTCAACTAATGTTTCATGCATGATCGATCTTCATCTTTCCCCAATCCGATCAGCAACCTCGCCGCTCATTTTCCACTTGAATTAATTGAAATTGATAGTGTACGATTGGAGATAGACAAAAGAGAAAGTTAGAAACTTTATTAGATATGTGTAAATTTTAAAATGATCAACGCAATCCAATTCGATCGTTCGGATTCTCATCGGCGAATTTCTCTTCATTTCTTTTCTTTTCTTCTTTTTTTTTTTATTTTTTTTATCTGAATGATCTCTCTATCGGCTATCAGATTGTGAAGAGATTTTTATTATTCAGATATCTTGTTTTTGTCTTAATCTCATCGAAGAAACAGTAAACACGTATAAGCCGGTAATAACGATGGTGGTTTCGGTCGTATATATATATATATATATATATATATATATATATATATATTTTTTTTTTTTTTTCCTTTCGTTTCGACACATTTTGAGACATTTGAGCGTTAGAATTATATGAAAAATTAGTTCTCTATGTTATGAGATAAACGGGGAAAAAATAATAAGTAAGCGAGTATATTTGTTATTGAAAAAAGAAAAAAAATACTTTTACGTAACTTGAAAATTTTAAAAATAGATATATCGCTCAAAAAAAAAAAATGTAATTCAAATAACTTGGATCACTTTCATAATTATCGGTTGATATGTTTTATAGGTTTGACTATAGGAATTTTTATCGATGAAAGTAATCAAAAGATTCTTATTGTTCTTACATTTTTTTTTTTTTTTATTAATTATCCCTTAAAAAAAAGAAGTCGTCCCCAAAGAGACAAATTCATTTCATTGAATTTGAGACACCGAATATGTTATTGTCACGTTCTTAGTGAAAGAGATAGATAAAGATCGGACGAAATAGAGTAAAAATTCGATCACGTAAGGCTTTGAAATTTATTCTGGAATTGCAATGGCGATTCTCGTCTGGTAGACGGCTTTTCGCGGTTAGAATTCGTTTTCTGGGCCTTGCACGTTCAATACTCTCTCGCTTTATTTGCTCTTCCTCCTCCTCCTCCTCCTCCTTTCCTCCCCTTCTCCTGTTTCTATCTGCGTTCGTAGCGAAATGCAGCTCCTATCGATTCTCGTTTTACTCTCCTTTATCCCCGTTCGCTTCGTGAATTACTGGTATCCAACCTATACCGACTTTCACACAAATATTTATATTTATATTTATTTTCTATTTGTTTATAGGATTTTTCATTCTTTTTATTTATTGATTTTTTTTATTAATGTGATAAAAATGAGATTTGTATGTTGTATCGTGCAAGAGAGAGAAAGAGTTAGGTACTTATAATTGTACTTGAACTAAACCGGCTCATGCCAAATGTTTGCAGATATTTTTGAGAATTGAATTTTACATATAATATGTTAAATAGATTGACATATATTTATTGTGCGAAATCTCGAACCACGAACAAATCTTTTGTTTGGTTTTACGTTCGTTAATAGGATGGTTTTAGGTTTTAAGGTATTTTAAAGGGTTTCAGATTTATTCGACTTAAGTCGACTTTGTTCGCCGCAGGATTTCGAAACGCTTTCAATGATTACCTAGATAATTCACGAAACTGTCGAAACATTTATTTGGGATTAGATTGGAGTACAAATTCAAATCTTGCAACGATCGTATTCGTTTATTTTTTCTTTTCTTTTTCTTTTTTTTTTTTTTTATTTCCTTTTTTAAGATCGGCTCAATGGCCGACGGTAAACGGATTTTATTTCGCCATTTTCAATTTCTCCGGTAAATAGTTTCACTGGAATAGTTTTACTTTTTATAATAATCGAATTAGTTCGACTTCGTTTATCTACGAACGAAGAAGATATAGATTACTAAGAGGGATAAACTAATTGATATAGTAATTATAAAATATATGTTTTCACGTGTAACAAATGGACGCCATCTTTCTTCGTAAGATAAGAGCGACCAAACGCGGCCATTGCCGGCGCAATATGGCTGACTATATAACGTACTCTTCTATTCTTAAAGAGCATTATCTCTCTCTCTTCGCTTGTATGCGATGAGTACGGATAATTCAGAGCTCTTTCAATTCGAAACGCATCGACTGCGCTACGTCGAGCCAAGAGACTCGGACCAATGTGTAGCGTATATACGGGGTGTACATTTTTCAAACGGGAACAAAAAGTCAATACGTTTCAATAGTTATGTACATACAGGGAAAGGGATAGCGCTAGTCCCTTCTATAACGCGATTCGTTCATATCGTGTTTTGCGATTGTCGCATCGAAAAGTAATACAAAATTGTGTGTTTGCGATTCGCTTTTTATACGGGCCAAAAAGTTCCTTGCGTGATTGTAAAAATCGATTGCTTTTTTCTCGAGACATCAATCTTTTTTTTTTTGTTTTTGTTGCAAGCCTAATCACGAACTTGAAAAGTCTCGGAAGGGTGTAATTGATTTTTAAAGTCCTTCGAATACTTTAAAACTCGTCCACGCTATTTATTTGGCTAACTTTTCACAAAGTTCAGCTATAATCAAGTTACTACTTATTTGTAACTTCGTATGGAATTGTTTCGTAATTAAAAACCTTGGCTATTGCATCAATCCGTTGCATTATCTACAATATGGATTTTCTTTTTCTTTTTTGCGATACTTGATACACGGTGCGTTTGTTTTGTCTATGCACGTGTGTGTGTGTATGTGTATGGGATGGTTTATGCAATTTTTTTTTTTTTTATAAGTTTGTTACATCGAAACCGCGTTCGTTCTCTCGTGCTACGGGAGAGAGATTCCGCAATTTTTATTTTCCATCGCGGTATATGTATATCGAAATCGTGTTATAGGAGGGAGGGGGTGGGGGTCGCGCTTGTAATTTTCTACTTTTCTGTAAGAACACCGCGGCGAGTGGTGTACGTTCGAACGAAGATAAACGAGCGTGACGATCGAGAGCCGTAAAAGTTGGATTTGGAGTTAACTGCATAATGACTGCTCGGAAACGGAACTTCGATGAAACACGGGGGAGAAGGGGGGTATGGGGGAGGATAAGGGATAGACGAAACGAAGGAATTTGTTATGCAACAATGCTGGTTTTGTCGCAAGACATAAATTGTTGTTGGTACGTCCAGTCGACATTTTGAAAAATCTTACATTTTGTAAATTCAATACTTTCATCGAATTTCGTAAATTCGTTTCTAAATTTTCTAATTTCATTCTTTCGTCATTTCATTCGCGATTCGTCGATCTAATATTTTACATCGACAAATTAAATTTTTTTTCTAATTTCTTTTTTCCTTCGTCATTTTTTCTCGTAACATAATTTTGGTTAATTTTTTGTATTATATATATATATATACGATAAAATATTATTTATTCCTCGTAATGTAGGAATTTCAATAAATTCAAGATGGTAGCAACGATTCCATTAATTATTAGTTAATTTAAATGCATCTTTGTGTGTGTTTCTTTTCTTTTTTTTTTTCCTTTATCACAAAGATTCATGATAATTTTACGCGTGAATGTAATATCATTCGAAAGGATGTGGACTAATCCTAGAGATACATAGGTTATTAAAATTGGCAAAAAAAGAATTCGAGGCGAGGACGCCATCTTGTCTCCAGGAATACATACATATATACGTATGTATATATATATATATATATATATATATATATACACAATACAAGGCCGAGGCTATGATACACACGATGTTTAACGCAAGTACTGGTTGAAGATACGATCTTAAGAGAGCAGGTTGAGCTTATGTGGTACTCTTGTGCAGGTGTCCGTCCATCGTCACAGACGATATAATGGGTTTGTAACGACATAACGGAATACCATACTTGAAGAACGTGTGGTACCAACAGAGAGAGAGAGAGAGAGAGAGAGAGAGAGAGAGAGAGAGAGAGAGAGAGAGAGAGAGAGAGAGAGAGAGAGAGAGAGAGAACGATGAGAGAGAAATATGTAGTGGAATTACGAGCATAACGACGCGCCATGCACTTTGAATGTGCAGACTGGATTCAAGTATCGTCTCTAGTATTGCCGGATCCTGTTCGTTAGTCGAAATTAACGAAACATCGACGAAACATTCCCGTTCATTTTTTCCCTACCTTTTGGCTCTTTATTATTACATTTTCAAAAAGTTATATATCCGGTCTCTCTCTCTCTCTCTCTCTCTCTCTCTTTTTAATTTCTTTTCTTTTTTATACGTTCATCCACGAAAAAAATTTTCCCTACATATTTGTTACGAGAGAAAGCGAGTTCCTCTTGTGTTTTTTTTTATTTATTTTATTTTGAAATGTAATATAAGAAAGATCTTGCATTATTTATATATATATATATATATATATATATATATATATATATATATATATATAAATTTTTTTAATGTAGAAAAAACTTTTATACGTATTATTTTTGCAACGTATTTTTCTTTCTTTTTTTTTTCTTTCTTTCTTTATTTCTTTCTTTCTTTCTTTCTTTATTTATTTTTAAACCAAACGTACGACCGAAACTTTATCATCGATTTTCGAAAGTGATACGAATTCAAATTACAGTACAAAACAATCACAATCACAACAACAACAACCATAACAACAAAAAAAAACAGAAATTCAAAAGTTAGAAAAATCTTCGAAGTGCGGATAAAATATTTCTCGAATGTTTAAATTTGTTCTCTCAATAATGTTACCAGATCCAAAAGTCATATATGTGTAAATCGAATAATCGTCGAGGCGAATATATCATATTTTCGTCGTAAGAATATTCAGGGTATTATTTCAAACAGGAAGAGGTCCCTTTTTTCTCTTTCTTTTTCTCCCTCGCTCTCTCTCTCTCTCTCTCTCTCTCTCTGTGTTCTCCCCTTTTCTCCCTACTAACAGCACCGATCCTTTCGTAAGTGAATTGCAGGGAGGATCGATCGACGGAATAGCGTTCGGTGTCCGCACTCAGACACGTACCAGTACTTATTGTACATACTTAAAAAAAAAATATATAGAAAGAGAGAGAGAGATAGAAAGGGAGGGGAGTGGTAGAGGGAAAGGGACATAGAGATAGAGAGATAGATAGAGAGAGAGAGAGAGAGAGAGAGAGAAAAGAAGGGACGTGAGAATTAGAGTGGAACAAAGTTTAGAAGAACATAGAGCACGGTAGTTTGACCTATCCTATGTACCGGTGACGCACAACTTTAACTTACGTCGAAAATTATGCATGCGAAAGAGGGGAGTAACGATAAACTTCGTTGAACGAAGAGTCATTATCCTTTTTATGGAACATCTTTTATATACTGGAGAGTAGTGGCCTTCTACCATAATCGAGAGCTGTGATTTATTCTCTACCCCGACTGAACGAGAATATATATATATATATATATATATATATATATATATATATATATATATATATATATATATATATATATATATATATATATGTATATATCTTCTAAGTAACTGCAGGAAGATAAAAGAAAAAGAGAAAAGAAAATGAAAGAAAAAAAAAAAGAAAACCGAAAAAAAATTGTCGACGGTTAAAATTAATACGAAAAGATTTCAATAATAGTTCCTTATGTAATACAAGAGAAGGATTAAGTAAAAAAAATGTATGCGTGTGCGTATATCGTTTACAAAATTTTTTTAAAACTATAAATACTATTAAATATATATTTTATAGGATATGTGTGTGTGTGTGTGTGTGTGTGTGTGTGTGTGTGTGTGTGTGTGTGTGTGTGTGTGTGTGTGTGTGTGTGTGTGTGATGTACCTATAAGTGGGAGTAAAAATTAGTTAGACTTATAATTTTACAAATTAGTCTTGTAGTTTTTTTATTTGAACAAACAAAGAAAAAAACATATTAACCTAGAAAGTCTTGAAAAATATTTCTTAAATCATCTAGCAACTTAATAAGATTTTTTTAATGTATTAATATACATTAAAAAATAACACGTATCACATATTTTTACTTATTAATTAATTTATCGTATAAATAAATAATTAATCTTCGTAGAGATTTGACTGTAAACATCATTTAAATAAGACGACGATTTGATCGACAGATTATAATCACTTTAAGAGGTTTACACACATGAATTTAATTTTACACAAGTATACATACATACCTACATACGTACGTACATGCATATATACATACATACATACATACATACATACATACATACATACATACATACATACATACATACATATGTAAATAAATAGGTATATAAAGTTTATTCGAGAGTTGAAATTTCACTTAAATCGATTAATTAGTTGGTACAACATTAGGTGTGACGTCGACGGTAATGACAATGTTCTAACAAGAGTGTTCTAACGCATATATACAAACATACATATATACATACATACATACGTACACACACAGATAAATGCCACTTGAGACGTACTATACGTATTGCACCTGCGTGCATCATAATCCGGAACGAGACGATAAGTTTGCACTCAAGCGTAAAGACTGTACCTTTCAACCAAGTCATTCGTGACCCTTTGGCAAATCGTAAAACTTTATACCAATGCATCCCATTTATTTAATGCGTTTCATTCACCTCGTACAATCAATTTCACTTTGGAATTTTTAATTTTGTTTTTATATACCAAAATACATATTTCAGAATTTTTCACATACATACATACATATATATATATATATTATTATTATTATTATTATTATTATATTATATATATCACATATTGATTTATAAAAAGAGAACATAATATAAAAAATTACACACACAGAGAGAGAGAGATATATACAAATACACAAAGTTATATAATGTGAAAGTTATAACGTAACTATAAGATTTACTCATGACACAGTAGTATCATAGTATGTTGAAATTAACTATATATTACATATGTCGATACCAATATACTAATATATACCGTTACAGTATGAACAATACTACAACTTTCACACATTGTACAATTGTCAAAGTTCAGTTATAGAGGGTTAGAAAATTAACGCAAAAGAAAAATAAATAAATAAACAAAGGCAGAACATCGTTTCGAGAATCGTAATAAGGGAATGATTTTATTTTCTATTACTTCTCGATATCCTATGAATTAACAGCATTAAATGAGGAGAAAGAAAAAGAGAACGAGAGGGAGGTGGTGGGGGTGAGAGAGAGAGAGAGAGAGAGAGAGAGAGAGAGAGAGAGAGACGAACAGAGAAAGTGGCTAAAGACGTCGGTAAGCAAGTATGGTATGAGCTTGAAGAGAGAGAGAGAGAGAGAGAGAGAGAGAGAGAGAGAGAGAGAGAGAGAGAGAGAGAGAGAGAGAGAGAGAGAGAGTTGGTCTTAATATACAAAGAGAACATCACATCGTATCTCTCAACGCCAATGGGATATTTCCAATAACGAGTCTATTATAAACGACTAGCCGAGTTTTTGCTATCGAGCTACACATTGCGCTCGCGAGGATTCTCTCTCTCTCTCTCTCTCTCTCTTTTTCTTTCCCCTGTCGCCAACAGAAAATTGCACGACGACAACGTTCGTGGCAAGAACAGAATCGTCAAGTGGCGATATAACGTTGGTATTTCAGGCGTGCAATTGACTAATGGCTGATAAATGATAACTATAATGAAACTATAAATTGACATTACCCATCTCCCTCTCTTTCTTTCTCTGTAATATTTAAATATAAATGGCGTGTAAATCAATAATATATATATATATATATATATATATATATATATATTTTTTTTTTTTTTCAATTCGACTTCGACCACTGATCGCGATCAAATGCGATGGAATTTCGTTCGAAAAACTTTATCCCTTTGTAATTGGATTAATTCGAATATAAATATTACCACGTGTGATATTCTATGTGTACACATCACTACCGACAATTATAACTACGACGACGACGATTACGACGACGATTACGACGACGGAGATGAATATCCCGTATCGGGGACACAACGTATTTTGATAAAAAAAAAAAAAAAAAAAGAAAAAGAAAGAAAGAAAGAAAAGAAATGGGGGAAAAAAAGAAACAAAAAAGAAAGAAAAGAGAAATAGATCTCGGGATCGGAAAAGTCGGCCAAAAATGCCGCAGTGCGTGGAGATTTTTCTTTGTGTTGGACGTTGAAACAAAAAGAAGAAGAAAAAAAAAAGAAACAAAAAAAAGTAAACGAAAAAGAGGAAAAATACAAAAAAAATGTGGGAGAGGAGGCAGGATGGGTGGGTGAGAAAGGAAAGGAAAGGAAAGGAAAGGAAAGGGTCGGAGTTTGCATCGACGTCGATATTTAGATCATTCTTTTTTTTTCTGTTTTTTTTTCTTTTTTTTTTTTTCTTCATTCGACCATGAGATTCACGGTAGCATTGATACACTCCTCTTCACAATGCCAAATTTGTCCGTCGTTGGTCTCAATCAAGCACAAACAGATCTCGTTTCTCTTTTCCCTCTCATAAGAGAGACAGAGACAACGATAGATAGGTAGATGGATAGATAGAGAGAGAGAGAGAGAGAGAGAGAGAGAGAGAGAGAGAGAGAGAGAGAGAGAGAGAGAGAGAGAGAGAGAGAGAGAGAGAGAAACGGATGGAGGTCGATGGCAGATGAAACGGCTTTTAACGGGCAACGTTCTCCCTTTTATGTACGCACGCACACACACACACACACGCGCGCACACACGCGCGCGCGCACGCATACACAATAAATACATTTACATTCCCAATGCATTTGTTGATACATTTACCACTCCGACATTTTCGTTTTAGTTGTCACAATATGGTTACTTATTATTATATTCTAGTCGGCATTATTTATTACTAAACTGTATTACACAATATCATTTATCACTATACCAAAGTACAGTATTAAACACTTGTACTAAAGTACAAATTATTAATTACATCGTAACGTATACGTCGTTAATTGTGCTCCCGTACTACTATCGAAGGGGTAGGATTATTTGTACTGTAGTGCAATTGCGATATAGTTATTAATAATACGGTGTTATAATACGGATCGTTCGATATGACGCTATACATCGTGGAATATTATTTACTTTATAATACGGTATTGCAATTATTTATACTAAAGTATTACGTGTATTAGGGTGTCTCCCTCCCCCCCCCATCCTCTTAAGTTTCTTCCGTATCGCGTATTCGTTTCGCATCGAAAAAGAGGAAGAAACTTATGGGACGCCATGATACTTTTACGACGGTACAATATTATTTATTCCATGTGTAGTAATACTTGTATTAATGTGATATTAGTTTTACGTACTACAGCGATATAAGACTCAATGATAAATTGCAATCGGATATAAGAAAATATGATATGATTCGTTGATATCGAAGAAACCTCTTAAAGATAAAAAAAAAAATAAAAAATTTCTATCCTAGATTCTAGAGATATTTGCATACGTATATAAATCGTGCGTCAAATACGTTAGAAAATCGAGACATGTCACGAGAGGAAGTTAACGTGATTGGAACAATCGAATATTATTTCGAGAACCTCCAAGTACCATTCGGGTGTTCCAATATCGAACCGAGTAAATATTAAAGAAAATAAAGAAAAAAGAGGAACACACATAAACACACATCGTATAAAGAGAGAAAGAGAAACGATCGATAAATTCAAAGAAATATCCAACGAAGCGAATAATATAAAAGCCTTTGTAAAATCGAACGGATCGATGATTCTCACCTAAAATTCGTTTAACAACCTCGAATAAACCCCATATATATGTGTGTGTATGTATATATATTCATCTTTATCACTTTTTTTTTATACTCGCACCATTTTATTTTCTGTGTAATTTTTCTTTCTTTCTTTCGTTTTTTTTTTTTTTTTTTTGAATTTGTTTCTTCGAATTTCGACATTTTCGTTGATGTACATATCCGCATGTGCACGCGTGTGTACTTTGGGGGAAAAGATAGTAAAAAAAGATATAAATATCCATACAGGAACGAATGTATGTTGTACAATTTAAGTAGACGAAGTCCTTTTAATCATAGTGCAACGTTTAATGGCGGTGCGTCGGTATTAACAGCGACAACCCCAAATGACGAGAAGAAGAAGACGAAGGATCATGACAAATAACTCGTCGGTACGGTCGATTCAGGTTGCAGACTCGCCTCTGGAAAATTGTCCTCCTTTTTCTCTTCACCTCCTCCTCCTCCTCCTCCTCTTCATTCCTATCCTCTCCTTCATTCCTACCTCCTATTTCGTCGTCTTCTTCTTCTTCTTTTTTTTTTTTTCTTTCACTGACCTACATGATATACCTTTCCTCCTCCACCCCCTCCTCCTTCTCTTCCTCTTCCTCTTCTCCTCCAGTTCGATTTGAATTTTTGCGAAACTTTTATATCCCTTTCATCTTTTCCATATTCGAACGGTTCGGTTATGTCGATACCAACTTAAAAAAACTAAAAAAGAAAATAAAAAAATAAAAAACAAGGGAAAATTTCGAAATGATCGTGAAATAATGATTTGGACATAAATGATTTTGGAATTCGAAATAATTTGCTTGTTTGGATTTTTATGTCGTTTTATCTATTTATTTATGTTTTAAGAGGTGGCAAGAGATGGGATACTTTTGCGGGAGATATGAAGGATCGGGAGGACAAAAAGAAAAGAAGAAAAAGCACGAATTAAGCGTAGCATTTTTCTTTTTCGATGTTTCTTTGGTTCTTTCTTTTTTCTTTTCTTTTTTTTTTTTCTTCAGTTTCTTCCTTCGCCGACATATTTTTAAAGGGATCGTCAAGAGTCTTCATTAGATTTTCCGTTGGGGTAGAAACTGTTCTTTTTTTTCTTTTTTTCCTTTCAACATCCGTAACTAACCAGAGACGTGGAAAAATTTTCTTTCTATTTTTTTTTTTTTTATTCTTCTTTCTCCCAACCCCTTTATTCTCCTTTTCTTTCTTTCTTCCTTTTTTTTCTTCTTTTAGAAAAATTGTAAATAGCTTCCATTAGTTCTCCCTCGAGTAAAAATTATCCTTCTCTCCAACGTCCATGATTAAACAGAGATACAGAAATACAATTTTTTTTTTCTTTTCCTTCTTGTTTCAAACATTGAAAATTCCTATATTTTTTTTTTTTTATTCCTATGTTTTTATTATTATATATATATATTTATCTATTACGAATGAACGAATTTGCTACGTTGACAAAAAAAAAAAAAGAAAAGAAAAGAATAGAAAAAAGAGAGATCGAGTTTGTGTGTATGTCGTGTTATGCAGTATGTACGTTTCGTGAAATGACATTCACTACGTGCAAAATGAAACGTGTACAGGCTGAAGAGAGATAGCTAGCTAGAGCTAGCTAGCTGTCCGTTCGGCTGAATGTATACAATTGCACGTATATTTGTGTATTTTACACATATGTATGTGTGTAAGTACTTATATACAGTGATACGTGCTTTTGAATAAATCTCTCTATTTCTTTCGTATGTGTGAGTAATTGTTTATATATATATCTAAAGGAGTCGAGTATACAACAAAATAAACACCACACACACACACACATGTTTGTATGTACTTGTATGTATATATAGTACATAAGCTTTCTGTTCGAGCAATTGTCCGCGTGTCTCTCTCTCTCTCTCTCTCTCTCTCTCTCTCTCTCTCTGTCGGTTTGCAAATCTCTGCCTTTCGAACGAAACAACGCATTAAAAAAATCTTTCGAGGATAACACGTGAGATTGATTTTCCCTTTCTAAAAATAAATATGTTAGCTATCAGTCAGTCATCGAATAAAATCGTCATTGTGATTAAGATTACGCTATATTAAGATTATGTTTATCATTGAGATAATCTATATATAATCAAAATAATTTAAGCTTGCTTTGAATATGTTTTATATCAATTAAATTTGTTATTATTATTATCATTATTATTATTATTATTATTATTATTATTATTATTATTATTATTATTATTGTTGTTGTTGTTGTTGTTATTGTTAATTATATATAATCCATTTTTAAAAAAAAGAAAAAAGTAATATTAACATTGATGAGACAGTTTGTTTCGATTATTACATCGGCGAAGAAAACACACCATTGCGGTTGAGATTCAATTATGTTAATCGTAATGACTACTATTCAGATATAGTTCGACATAAATGACATAATAATTGATGCTTTTGTTTTGAGGATTCCTTATTAATTAACGTTATTATTGTTATTAATGATGTCATTGACATTTTACCTTGATTATTATCTCGAAACAAATCTAATATGGTATTATATAAATTATTCATATATACTTATCACGTATATACATATACATATATATATATATATATACCGATAGCATCGCCATTAATATAGAAAATTTAGATATATATATTCTTATTATTATCATTATTATTATTATCGTCATTATCATTATTATCGCAATCACGTGATTCGCTGAACGTGAACGCAATAAGTTTAATATTTTAGCGAATAAATTTCATTCGTGACCGTAGACGGAAATAATTACGAAGGTAGCGGTAAAGTGGATGTGCGACGTTAAAATGGTGGATGAGAAGATCCTTCGAATGTGCTCTCTCTCTCTCTCTCTCTCTCTCTCTCTCTCTCTCTCTTTCTCTGTCTCTGTCTTTCTCGAGTATTCTACAGTAAAGGCGTATCATTAGCTGTGGCGTGTTTTATAGACGTGAATTCATGAATGGCCTCCGTTCATTACTTCAACGATTTCTACAGAGATAGATAGAGGAAGAGAGAAAGAGATAGATAGATAAAGAGAGAGAGAGAGGCTGTATAATGCGTTGGCGTCTCGTTTTAATGTTCGATTCTCATTGTAATCGACGAAATTAAGCTATTACTAGGGATTATCAAACGAAACTTAAACTTTAAAAAGAGGGATCGTATTTTCTAAACGGCCATTTTTCATTTGAGGAACCTATACGTACGTTAACGTAAATATTTCTTTGTGATTGCGATTATTTTTTTTTTTTTTTTTTTTAGATTCAAACAACGTTAGAAAGTATTATTAAACTTTTCTGGATATATCTGAAAAATTAGAAAACAATAAAACAAATGGTCTTAGTAATTATTCTTTTAAGAAACGATCCTATCCGTGATCGTTATGTACTCGAGAATAATATTTGTTTGTAATTTGTACTGTTAATTAGTTCGAAAGGATGTTAACAAATTTATTGAATTTTTGGGGAAAATTGGTTGGACTAGAAATTGGAGAAAAAGTATCTTATAATAATTGATTCTTTAAAAAAAAAAAAAAAAGCGATCGTATTAACGGCCACGTTGAATTTAAGAACCATATTTGTTTTTAATTGTATTTCGTTATGTTAGTTAGAAAAAAGGATTAACGAATTTATCGACATACTTCGTATAAGATTGTAGGTCTAAAAATTAAGAGAAAAGAAATATATGATAATTAGTTCTGAATCGGTAGTTTTCAGTCGATAAGAAATTGTACACACACACACACACAGAGTTAGTTATCGATCAAGAATGAAGGACTCCATAACGATCTTAAAAGTGCGTTGCAAAATTATTAAGTTCGTGTGTGTTTCTTTCTTATTTGATTTAAAGTGCAGAGCTTTCCCTACACTTAATTTTACAATACGCATGCAATTTATGATTCATACATACACATATACATACATACATACATACATACATACATACATACATACATACATACAAGCAAGCATACATGCATACATATATCTTATACAGAGCTCGTTTCTTCTCCAATAGAATGTATTTAAAAGTAAGCGAAGCTTGCAAGCTTTGAACTGGGTCAAAAGTCGACGCGTGACTACTTGCCAACCTACTTGGGAATGGGTTGTTCGAACTGACTCGTAAATATTCTCTCACACGTGTGCACACGCGTATGTTTCTTGTCTGTGATAAAAATATAGGTACTTTCTCTCTCTCTCTCTTTCTCTCTCTCTCTCTCTCTCTCTCTCTTTCTCTCTCTCTCTCTTTCTCTCTCTCTCTCTCTCTCTCTCTCTCTCTTTCTTGTTCAAAGTATTTATGTCTGTATTTACTCTAACAATTTTTATCTCTTTGTAACTCGGTTCAATTGTGAGACAATCTCTAAGTTATTACTTTTTTTTTTTATCTAATTATCTCTCTCTCTCTCTCTCTCTCTTTTTCTTTTTCTCTTCCGATGATTCAACGGGGTCGACGATCCGTTAGGAGCTTCGACGAATCACCATACACCGGCGTTGTGTACGATGATAGCGGCTAATTTCCTTTGGAAGGATGAATAATTCATTTCCGTTTGGTCGTATCAACAAAGGATTCCTCGTGAAATCGACTATTCAATTTTATGTAGCTATCTTCGTATCTTTACGAATATAACAGTTTATTGGGAATGAGAACAATAATATGCTGTGCAAGTAGAAGAAAAGATATCGGGGAAACTGTTTTATTATATTATTTCATCTTCCCTCATATATTTGGATTTTATTATGTTGCTTGTAATTGTAGCAAAATTTATTACACCCTTAAGTATACGATGATACGAAAAAAAAAAAAAATAAATAAAAAATAATAAAAATAAAAAACATTACGAACGAATAATAAAATAATGTAATAATATGATCAGTATTAATCGGTAAAAGGAATGATATAAGATATTACGTTATTTCAAGATATAACGTCATTTATGATACGTTCGTTATATTACATTATGTGTTACATTATCGATAACGATTTTATCATCTATAATATTATACTGTTATATTAACAACGTCATTTTTTTTTTCCTTGTTCGATCGAAAGTTACGTTATTTTCAATCGTGATAAAGTATATGATATAAGTATATACGATTATGTACGTACGTTGTTCAAAGAATTTCTTTTTAGAGAATTCTTTCTTTTTTCGTTTTCCTTTTCTTTTTGTTGTTCTTTTCATTTTTTCGACATACAAATATTTACTTCGTAATAGATTTTTCTGATATAGCGAAGAGACAATATTGTACGCCATTAAGATTTTTTTTTACTTCGGTTCTTAGCGTGGCCCACATTAAAAGCGAGATCAAACCGTGGCCCGAGTTGGTACTCTGCCAGAATAGAATATTGTTTCTTATAAGAATAAGAGAGCATCCCGCATTCTCTCGACAAAAGAGAATAGGAAAAAAAAGAAAAAGAGAAAAGGCAGCGTTAAAAAAGATTCTCCTACTTTTTCATAATAAGGGTGTATATAATAAAGATCGTGCGCGCAGGTGCGTCTATTTCTAACAAATAATAAATTGTCATTGGTCCAACAAAGAGCGGAAGGTTTTTATTAATTAGAATGTTAATCATTCGATATATATATATATATAAAGTTTTTTTTTTATACAATTATTATCAATATAATGGTCGTTCCAAATTCAAATTACTTCGGTCATTTTATTATAAAATGATTAGATTAAATGTCCACCATTTTATATTCACCATATTGAAACGATACGAGCGGTTATTTTGAAATTCTTCTCGTAAAATTTTCTCGAATCTTATTCGCGTTTCCTTAAAACCAACGAGTAAACGGATATTATGCCAATGCGCAAATGTATATATTAAAAAAAAAAAAAAAAAAAAAAATGTAATAAGATAAATATTTATGATTTGTATCCAATATATTCATGATGTGGTATTACGCGAAAGGTGTAAGGATATCTCCGTAAATTTTGAATACGTAATTGGCAGCATGCATTTTTATGGAAAGTTATAGTCACGAGAGAGAAAGAGAGAGAGAGAGAGAGAGAGAGAGAGAGAGAGAGAGAGAGAGACTCTTTGGAAGGAGGACACGTGCAAGTGGAACACGTTTAAAGAAAGAAAAAAAAAAAGGAGAGAGAGCCTCAAAGGGGGAGATTTTAACGAAATTTCGTAGAATACTCAAAGCGTTAGATTTGATGTGTTGAGAATTTCAATGTGCAATCGACCCATTTTCTAAAAGCGTGTCTCGTAGAACGGCATTCGGAGCTTTACTCTTTGCAAAATATTTATAGCCCTCTTCCCAATACATAAGCAAAAGGAGGTTCGAACTTTTAAATAACGCGCGCCCTCTTTCTAATCTAATTGTGTACGTGTCTGTTCTTCTGCTATATGTTTCTCTCTCTCCATCTCTCTCCCTCTCTCTCTCTCTTTCTGTGTGTATGCGTGTAAAAGGTACTTACACGTCATAATTGGTGAACCGAATCGTAGGGTTGCGTCGCTACTACTCGTTCGAAGCCGTCTTGAAAAGTCAAGAAAGACAAATAAAGAGAAGCGTCAAGTGGAATGTACAGAATGTTAATCATTTAATGGGGTATAATCGGTTAATGGGAGACCCTTGCATTCAGTAGAACCCACCATACGTGACGGATGTATAAGACCGCCGAGTCTCTAATGCTTCTATATTTATTTTTATCCGACAAGTGAAAATTATAATCCTCGTCTATCTCTCATTCTCAAAGACTTTATTCTCGCATTTATTTGCTTCTTCGCGAAGTACGTACTCACTTTTTCTTCTTCGTGTTATTTTTTTTCTTTTTCTTTTTCTTTTTCTTTTTTACGGGATGAAATGTAAATACATTTCTTTCACGATCTTTCACTCTTTCACCTTTCATCCGAAATTTCGTATATACGCGTGAATACACGGTACGTATACTGCGTACGAATAGTTTTCAAATGCAATCGATCGTTTATGTTTTATTATAATTATTAATTTTTTTTTTTTTTCTTTTTAATAGTTGCTTATAGATATTTTTACAGATTGAATTTCCTTCGTCCACGAATTTACGCGCTAGGTAACCTAATAATTGTTCCTTTAAAACGTGTCTATGTAGAAGACGATTAATTATAATATTAATTATAATATACACGTTTTATCGTACGCGTATACACGTATATAATCTTGCAACAGAATTTTCATTAACGCGAACAAAAGAACGGACTATAAATAAAGAATTTATTCTCGTAACTTCATTCTCCTTTTGCGCGTAACGAACCGATTAAACAGGTTGCGTCTGGGTTGCGTGCGTGCATTCTGGGTGCGGTTCATCCTAGTCGAGCTAATCGATTTTCTTTTCGATGTATTCTGTTATCAAATTAATACGGAAACGAAAATATTACGTATACGATAGTAATGTTATCGATTAAATTTATATAAAATTAAATGTTCGAAATTTCAATTATATATATATATATATATATCTGTGTGTGTGTATATATATATGTATACATAGATGTATATCATTAAAAGATTGATTATAGTAAAAAAAAAAAAAAAAATGATAATAAAACGATTGAGTATGCGGAGTTGCATGCTTAGACGAAATTCAATATGGCGCGTTCGTAAGCCGCCATCTTGGCGAACGTTCGTTCAGTCTTCGAATTTCTTAAACGGGGAACAAAAATTCTTTTTCCTCTTTTTCTTCTTCTTCTCGTTCTTCATCTTATCTTTGATAAACTTTTATGCTTTACTTACAGCCTGGTATGATAAATGGTGGCGACCAGCAGCATGGTGTATGAGGAGATAGTCGGAATAAGGGGCAGCTGACCTCAGCCGCCGCGCACTCTCTTTACGCGCGAGATGCCCCACAATCTGAACTCGGCCTCCGCCAACTCCGCCAACACGGGACCGAATCATCAGGCTTATCCTCACCAGCCATATCACCGAAATGGGGATGGACTTCAGCCAGAGGTAATTCCTCCCTTTTATCACTCCCCGTCTACATAATTACATCCTTTGTCCGTTTTGATTTTGACATTGATTTTATTTCATTCTTTTTGTTCTTTTTTTCCTCCTGGTCGATATCGTTTATTTAATATACTACATAAAATAATTATTTCGTAAACGGATAAAGAAATATTAATTAACCGAGACTTGATTAACACGTATATAAACACACCTGTGTATCCGGAAATTTTCTTTTTATTTTTTTCGTTGTCAATCTATAAAATAAATATTAATAATATCTGTAAGATAAATGTCACATGATTCCTTTTATCTATAAAGTGAAAGCGATTGTGTCGTCGAGTAATTATTTTGTAAACGGATATAAAAAAGAAGAGAGAGAGAGAGAGAGAAGAAGGTATCGTTCACAAAAGATACATGTGCTTATCTTTATTTTTTATTTATTTGTTATTTTAGATAATTATTATTATTATTATTATTATTATTATTATTATTATTATTATTATTATCATTATTAACGGTGATATTACGTTACAATGGACCAAATGTTATGATCGTTGTTAATTCGTAGAAAGAGCCGGTTGAATTCGACACGTCGCATCTGCGTGGTGCGCCTGCCGAAGTGGAGGCATTGGTACACAATATCAAAGACGTTGCACAACAATTTCTTTATCACTGGAAAACATTTCCCATTGTTTTACCACCACCACTCTCGACTGGTACGGAAGGTGAGGACACGCTCGCACGAAAGAAACATCACTTGAGGGATCTCTTCGTGGCACCGAGTTTCGACGAATTGGATGCAGTCGCGGTTGATAGCAAAGGGGAACCCCGAAGACTCACTAATAAACAATTAGAAAGCATCAGAGAAAGAGGGTAGGTCGTTGGAAGGCAAGAAGAAGTCTCTCACCCTTACTACAACCACATTTTCTTATTTATTATTATTATTTTTTTTTTTGTTTAATTCATTTATCTTTTTTCCATTTCTCTCTCTCTCTCTCTCTCTCTCTCTCTCTCTCTCTCTCTCTCTCTCTCCTCTCTTTTTATCTCTCTTTCTCTCTCTTTCTCTCTCATCCCTTTTTTTCTCTCTTCAATCAGTAGTTTTATGGGCACCGAACTTAGTCTCAAATTTAGATTATTAGATTATTCTCGCTAGGTTGTTATATATATATCATTAGTATTATCCATAAAATGTATTCTCGTCGAAGTTAAGACAATAGCATTGTCTAATATTGAACATGAATATTATACATTTGTTATTACACAGGTAGCTATCAAAAGTATGTGAGTATTTGAAGGAACGTGAAATAATGCGTGTAACGATTAGGCACTGTATTATTAATAATGTAGATTTAGCAGCAAGTAAAATATTTATGTGATATTAGAATGCAGTTTTTGTTAGTGGGCATGAAGTGTGAAAATTTATTTATCTTTTTCATATTCGTTTCTCTGTTTCTTTTTTTTTCTTTCTTTAAAATTCAGTCAATTTTTTCTTTTTTTTTTTTTTTATTGATAAATAGTTTTAATATATACTTGGGGAGGATTTGAAAACCCGAGTCTTTTGGGTAGCTCTATCCAACTACTCCAATGACCCATCTTTTTCATATGTACTTACATCGAATATATACAAATATTTGCAAGCCAGTATGTGTATGTATATATATATATATATACACAGAGAGAGAATTTTATTATATGTTATATGATTTCTTTTGTTTTTTTCTTTTTTTTTTTTTTTTTGAACGGAAAGAAAGAAAGATATATATAAATTTGTCTTAATTTGTGAAAGGTTTCGTTTGCGAAGAAAGATGTTAGGCGATAGGATTATTAATTCATATTGATATTTTCATCTCTCATATACGTTTTAACGTATTTTTGTAAAGCTTACACAAGGATAAATATGGAAAGCCGAAGAAGCTGAATGCCACTCAGTTGGAGAGCATTCGAAAATGCGGGTATGTCACCCATTAGTGAAAATTTAAATACTAAAATGTCTATTGATTAATTAATAATCGATCTGAAACTGAGACAAAGAGCTTAAATAATTTTATAATTATATAATATATTTACTATATAATATATTTACTACAAAGCCTGTCGTTTCGTTTCCTTTCTTTGTTTTATTTTTTTTTTTTTTTTTTTTTTTTTTATAGCATTTATCTCTCTGCCGATCGATCTGTTTATTTTAGATAAATTATTCGATTAATAAACTACTCTTAGATGCTCTACTTGTCAGTTTCAGTGTTGTATGTGTCTATTCTTACAATTTACTCAAACACAAACTTTCCCCTTTAAGATTTATTCGATCGAAGGAATTTAAGATTGATTAATTGATTGATTGATTGATTGATTAATTAAAAAAAATATGCACAAATTTTCCCAAAGTTTCAACGATACACCGCTATATATTTATATATATGTACGTGTATTAACTATGTGGCAATTAATATGTCATTTTTACTTGCACTTCAAGTCACGAAAGTAAAGGTTTCGCCTGTTAAAAAAAAAAAAAAAAAAGAGTGAACATCGCAATCAAACACATGTAATTGGTATAGTATCTAACAAACGTCTGTTGCATCTCTTTAGCATGTTTTACTCACATTGTACATACATATATTTATATATAATATATATATATATATGTGTATACATATATATATATAATACTTAAAAAATTTCACTGTAAAACATTGCAATGTGGTGTGGGTTTTTCTTGTATTCTTTAGGATCGCTTGTAAAAATAGAAAACAAAAAAAAAGAACTTAATCGTTAGTTTTCTTTTTTTTTTCACATTACAATATTATAGGCAGAATTAATATGAGTAAGTGTGTTTAGTTTTGTTTTTTCAAATCGTAAAAAAAAAATCATTTTGTATGTTGACTAGCACAGCAGATCTTTATAAAAAAAAAAAAAAAAAAAAAAGAATCGAAAGTTTTTGATTAAACGAAAGTAAATCGTCTTAGAAGAGCATTTTTATATTTAAAAAAAAAAAAAAAACAAAAAAAGAAGAATGATTTCAATTTTTGTGTGTTGTGTGAACATATTTGATCGTATAGTTAATCGTGTAGAATTTTTTGAATACTTTCATCAACTTGTTTTTTTTTCTTCTACCTCTTCTTCTTCTTCTTTTTCTATCGTAAACGTGAAAAATAATATTTGCACATTTGCACAGACATATATAATATACGCAGGTTACATGTCTCTTTTAACGTCTGTATTATGTATTTATTATTTATACAGGGAATTTGAAGTGGATTCGATCAATTTTGCCGGCCAGATACATCGATGGCGATTAAGTGCTCTTCTACAACGTGGAAGAGACAGAAGGCGCGAAGCATTACTCAGAGATCTTGCCTTAGCAACTAGATTTCTTGTAGTAACAGCAAAAGCTAGATTAATATCACATTGCTTCAGTGTTTCGCAATCTTTTAAAGCATTCTTAACAGGATTTTTACGTCTTCTCGGTAAGAAATACATACATATATATATATTTATATATTTATTTATTTATTTATAATTAATGAAGAAATATGTATATAATTATTTATAACTTATATATATATATATTTAAAATTATTTATTATTCGTTTAATTATATTTATTATTCTGATTTATCGTTACAATGCATGTATATATATATATATATATTTTTACAGATATAATAATAGGTGTGCCATCTTTACAAGCACATAATTTAGATGCCAAAATTAGAGAAGAACGTTGTCGATATTTAGTTGCAGAATTAGTATGCAGAGTAAGTAAAATTTTTTCGTTGCGTACACAATATAATATATATATTTCATAAAAATCATATCTTTAATGATATACAGCCAGAGTACGAGGATTCGTTGGAGTTACTTTGCGGATTTGTCAGGAAGCAATTGCGCCGAGCGACAATGGAAAAATTCGAGGTGGAACGTGAATCGTCTCAGCTATTACCCGTTCCAATTCCATTTGTTTTTGGTACACCCGGTGGAGCTGCCGTTGATTTGAGATTATTTAGCAGGGACATCATCAGAAAGGCATTACCGATACTAGTCTCGATTTTGGAGAGAGAAACTCGCGGCTGGTTTCTACATTTTAGGGAAAGACTGATATCAGAATTAAGAGCACAGAAAAAACCGGACGAAGAGATAGAAAGAGTACTTGTTGTTCTTACTTTATTGTTTATTATTATCTAGTCTCTCCTTCTCTATCTCTTTCTCTAAGGGCACTTCGTTTTTGTTTTCCCTTCTTCTTTTAGGAAGTTAATGAGGCGGTAATGAGGGAATATTTACAAAGAGTATATACGAACATATTGTCGCATCCGGACATACTTGCGTTAGGTGATGGTATAGCCCAACTTCTTGTCCAACAAGCGCAATCGGTCGTATTGATGCACAGGGCGATCGAAAATGTACAACGAAAGTTGTTGCAAACTAAGGAGTCCTTGAGACGTAGGATCGAACTCGAACATCCGGTATTGTCGCGAATACAACCGTGGATGAGAGATCGTATGAGAGAGGCAGAAGAGAATTTTATCGAGGAGTGCGAATGGTGCGCCCACGAGGAAGCCCTCGCGTTGTGCGGACATCAAAATTTGCAACAGACTTGTTACTTTCTCAATCGTGATTTAGTTTTTATGAAAGAGGTACCGAGACTTAAATTTTCTTTTTTTTTTGTATTTATCTATTTATTTATTTATTTATTTATTTATTTATTTATTTATTTATTTATTTTGACACAATTTCGAACTTAACGATTTTATTTAACAAACATTTTATTCAACGACGTCTTACCACACATAATCTCAATGAATGATTTCATTGAACGATAATTTATTAACAATTTTATTTAGAGAGAACCGGTTTTACTGAAAGAATTGCGGAAAGTTAAGACACCGACGAGGAGCTTCCAATGGCCGACGCAAATATGGCTTCCAAAAAATTGGATAATAAGACGAAATTTTCAAGGACAATCTGAAATCATTCCAACGGTATTAAGCAACACGCCAACGTCCATTACAACACCCCGGGCAGATCCAAGTCAACCAGTTTTCTTAGTTGAAAGAGAAATTGTACGTACAACGACGACTAGGTAAGTCGAACCAAAAAAAAAAAAATAAGAAAAAAGGAAAGGGAAAAGAAAAGAAACAGAAACGTGACGTAACGTATTTGTAAAGTTAGGAATCATAAGATATACGTTAGATTTAATTGATTCGCTTTTAAACGAAAAAGGTGGCCAATGTGGCGTTGGATAAATTACATAGCAAGAACGTGGTGTTGGACTTGGAATGCTATGTTTCTCTTGGGAGTAGCGGTCCCATGGTACAGTCCAGTGTCAATCCGTGCATTGTTACTTGTGCAACCCTTCACTCCTGATTTAGAATTAAGCCAACTCAATGGTACATTATTTCCACGAAAATCTTCGCAAATGCCTACTCTCTGTTCTCGTTTGGTGGCACTTTGGAGGCATATAAGTAAAAGTCGTACGCATTTTGAAACGGAACCTGACACAGGTAAACGTTTTTCATTGGACATATCAACCCTTAATAATTTATTGAGGATTATATTTTGTGACGATTAAAATTTCTTTTCTTTTCTTTTCTTTTTTTTTTTTTTTTTTGTTACAGGATTTATTGGCAAGGGAATGACAAGACATTTAAATAGGCTATGGAATTATGGTGCCAAAGGCCTTTTAGGAACGCTCGTTATATTATTCGTTTTCCCCATCGTATGTATACTAGCAAGTTTCGGATCTCTCCTCATTGCGCTAACTGCGATTATGTGGTTGGTTGATTTAATACGATGACTGGCATCGTTCGATCATTATTAGTTTGTGATCGTTGTGAAAAAATTGTCAAAAAAATCATAATTTTAGGATGCCTTTAATCACATTGACGTTACACGCATTCATGGGGCTTATAATGGATTTGGATAGTCCAGAACCGAGTCGAAATCGATATTTGGTCGTGATGGAAGCGTTGGTATGGAATATCGGTATACAAGGATGTTTGCAACCTATAGCTGCATTGATTGTAGCTCTCTTCGTATGTCCTGTCATATCTTTCGTTATACTTACCGGTAAGGGATATATTTTATTTTATTTTATTTTACTTTATTTTATTTTCCCCACCTCGAAGGAATAAATCGTTAAACGTGCGTTTAATATATTTATTATATTTATATTTATTTTTCGATTTAACCCGGTTCCTTAACAGTCGCCGTGATACGTTATTGCATCAGAGTGGTATGGGACACGGCCATGTTTCATTTAGTTATCAAAAACAGAGGACGAATTCCTGCCAGCGACAGTTTCGTCGTCAAAAGAATAGCGGGACCGGGATTGGCGTCGGATTATTATTATCAGGTAAGAGAACGATATCTGAGGTGTTAGAAAAAAAATAAATAAATAAATAAAAACTTAATTAATTGACCGCATCGAAACGATCTTTGTGATGATCCGAATAATGTCATGTCGGCTTCCTCACAGATAAAACCCGAACAGGCGTTGGCCGCGTTCGAGGCTAAATTGGAGCTGGACGAATTGTTGGCCTTTCAACAAGAGACAGAGAGATTAATAACACAACCGCAACGAGACTTTAGCCAATTCGTTGAAGCATGCTTCGGCCCGTTCGCGGCAGGCCTCGCAAAAATAAAGGATCCGTACAAGTCGCTCGAGAAAGAGGCCAGGGATCTTATCGCCGTTTTACATGAGAAATTGGAACGACGAAGGAAAAACTTACAGACCGGGTTAGGCGTGGCCGTAAGAAGCAAGATCAAACTTACGACGTTCGATTTGAAGGTGCCCTTACATCATTTTGTTCTTTTTTTTTCCTTAATATTGTCATGAAATATCATTGCGAGACTGTTGAACGACGAGATTTGACGCGTTTTAACGATAATACAGGTAGTTATACAGCAAGGTGCACTGATGTTGGAAAGATTATATCCGTTGCACGTGTTCGCCCGTTTATCTGGTAACGAGGAGGATTTTTGGGAAAACAAAGGATTAGGCGTCGGCGATTGGGCTGGTTTGGCGGGTCTCATGTACGCCGACATATTTAGTTTGGATTTTCTACAACCTCTCGACGACTCCGACACGAAATTCCGATTGGAACCGCATCCGGGCGTTGATCTCTCGCGATACACTGATATGGTTCACAGCACGGAATTGGGTGGTATTAATGGGCCCGATTTATTGGGCGCAGTTTACGCCCCACGTGGGAATATTCAAGTGCACAGCCCGTATCTCGAAGTTTCGGCGTTTAATCCGAGAGCTAAACAAGCCAGTAATAGCAAGAAATCCGATAAACGATGGTACAATGAATTTATAACTTTATTATAATACTAAATATATATACGATGAAAGGAGAAATGAAGGGAATTTGCATATATATATATAAAATATGGTTTACCAATCATTTGGTCATTCTTTCTTTTTTCTCAATTTTTCTTTCAGCGACACCAACGGTTTATTAACGTCCAACAAAGTAAGAAGGCGTACAGTTTCGGCAAACGGTAGTATCGAAGGACGATGGCAACCATGGAAACGTCGTATTCGACCGTACAGTGCCGAGAAATTGGTTATACCACTTCCAATACCACATCCAGCGCACATAGCCATTACCATTCACAATCGTGATTCCGAGGATCCAATTCCATTGGATTCGGAACTATGTCAGAATATTTTACGAGCCATCGAGGAATCGCCCGGTGAAATGGCCACGGAATGCGTGAGCCGTTACAGGGGCGGTGGGGATTCCAGTTTCGATTCCGTTGCGTCGCAATCCTCTGTCTCGATCGAGACCGGCTTGGATAAGGACAATGACGAGACCCAAGAGACTGCTAATAACGATAAAGAGGGTGAAAATTATCATTGGACTCTATCGAATTGGGGTGGCGGTGTTACCAGAAGAAGAAATAATTCTGGATCGATTAAAGTTGATTTAGCTTCGCCGGAAGATGTCACTCTTGATACGGATACTACAAGAGTGATGTTTAGTACATACGGAACGACGGTTTAACCCACGTGTCTCTTGATTCTCTAAGGTAATGTATTCGCGACTTAAATATTATCCATTCTTTGAATAACTAGGGGAGAGATGTGAAATTTTAAATCGATCGATTTCGCCTAATATCTCTATAGATTATTATATCGATGACAAGCGAGCAAAGTAATTTAGAATGACCGTTGACTATCGCTACCGTTTTAATCTAGTAAAATCAATTTTATTATGAATTT
This sequence comes from Dolichovespula media, assembly GCA_911387685.1. Lineage (NCBI taxonomy): Eukaryota > Metazoa > Arthropoda > Insecta > Hymenoptera > Vespidae > Dolichovespula > Dolichovespula media. The sequence goes on along the minus strand of OU426861.1, from coordinate 5,724,703 downwards.
TCTTCGAGTTATCTTACTCCGATCGCGAATATAATATTTATATGATCACTTTGAAGAAAATGATTTATTAGTATGCACTATAATGATATACACGATTATGACAACTTCTCGATAAAGTTCATTCGCGTCGATTAATATAAAATAATTGAAAAATGATCAAATAAAAGCAAAGTGTTAGCGACAACTTGATGGTAATGATATATTTAAATTATATAATTATCAATGATTAGCCTATATAAAAAAAATATAAACACCAATCAACAATGTAAGAATATAATATCTCTGCACCCGTATTATCTTCTTCGATTTTTCCTTTTTTTTCTTTTTTTTTTTTTTTGCTTTTTCTTCATTACTACTTACATTTCTATATATATTTATTTAGACAAAGTAATCGTTGAAAAATAATTGATGACATTATAAGGCTGCTTACATGCTATGATGTATTTCTCCATGCCTAATAATACATTCTAAACGTATATGAAACAAATGTATTATAACATATTTAATGATTTTATAGAATATCTTTATATAATATTGTAACTTTATCTTATCTTCAAGTTAAACATTTCTAATAGTCAGCAGAGTGTTAGACATTTAAACCTCATTGCAAAGTCTGGGATGCCATTATAGATTTGTAATAATAACAAACGCAAGTAGTGAACAGAGTATTAAAAAAAAAAATAATAATAATAATAATAATATGTTCACACCATTCTAATGTGTTAAATTGAATTATCAATGAAGATTTAACTTGAAATTATATTTAGAAAGAATGACTCTCTCGTATTTACATATTGTATATAGATAGACAATTGTATAAATGAACTCGTTAACGTACATAGTTCACCGTATGTATTTCCTTGTTATTTACTCTATATTAGAATGAATTCTATTAAATATGTGAAAGTGTGCTCTTATGAACATAATATACTTACTTTTATTAGTTGTTTTATTGATTTTGACGTAGTATCACTTTATAAGCCATTCCATTAAACTTGCTTATTCTCAAAAAATATATAAATAAGAGCAATGATTCTCTTATATATATATATATATATATCATATATTATATATTATATATATTTGTATACACTATGTACTTATGAATGAAATTTTTTAAATTGTCAACAATATTTCGAACTATTGTCATTTTATTGATAAAACTTATCATTGGTGCCTCTCTTTGATTGAATTTCCGTTTAAAATACATAAAAAAAAAGTCTACTAAAAACATTGCTAATTATTATAAAATCAACATGCAAATGAAATAAGTATTCACTTTACCAATATGGTAACATCTCGTAAGCTGTGTTTATCGAGCTATTGAAATCACAATACTTTTAAGTAGATCAAAAAATAAAATAAATCTTGGTTAAAAGAAAAAAGGAAAATAAAAAACGTGAGCATGAATTAAATAATTACCAGAATGTAAAATTTCTAAATAAATATGCTGCCCATTTGAAAATATAAAGTGTATACAAGTTGGAAATTCTTTGAACAATATATAAATATATATATATATATATTATTATTAATATTTATAAAAGGAATAGACAAATTTTGAATATTAATACGTGAAAAAAAAATTATCTTACATTATACAAGCAGAAGCTTAGAGGATAGTTTCTCATTGATTCAGTTTTCTGTCGTGTTTAATCCAACTTACTCTTGATATTGAAAAGAAACAAAAAGAAAGAAAGGAAAAATACATTTAGCTAATATAATTCAGATATAAAACGTTATTATCCTATTCTGAATGTAAGTTCATGAGAGATCTCTAAATATAAACATTAAAAACATGAAATCATTAATAATTACTATATAACTGCCTTTTTGGAAGTCTTATTTGTTAAAAAAAAAAAAAACTACAAATAGTTTTAGATTTCTCATTAAGAAAATTCTACTTATACGATATGGATAATCCACAAAAAGTATTCTGTAATAATCCATCCAAAATTAAAAAAAATGAATTATTATCACGCGTTGATTTTAGTACTATCAATGTTTATTATCAATGTGTTATAAAATATAAAATGATGCACGAAGAGATTGCGGTCGCTAGTTTTAATCGAAATAATTTAATATACTTCTTCTTTCGAGATGAATAATTTTCTTTTTTTTTTTTTTTTTTTTTTAAGAACTTGTGTCGATATCTCTTGATAATTTATTTCAAAATATTTATTTCATCGAAATACATAATTATGAAAATTTCTTTAGAATAATAAGTTGATTGAAAAATCGATTATCTTCATCTTCCATTACTTTTATATCAACCATTTCGTATAAAAATTAATTTAACAAAACTAGATACTAAGATCTTATTCGGTATCGCAAATATTGATATCCGTACAGTTGCTTAATGTCATTGTGCATTCATCCAGATATGTGCTTGATATCAATATAATTTTGAAAGTTTAACAGCAAGTTAAGTATCATGTACAAAGAAAAGATTTACAAAAATCAGATAAAGAAAAATTGTTTCCAGTATATTAAAAATAATAGCTCGATGGAATACACATACTAATATCGATATACATGCAATGATAAAATGCCAATAATTTTTTATTTAACATTGAAAATAGTCTTTCCGATCGAATTGCATTTAATATAGATGTGTCCAAGCACTTTGCACGAATAGAATTTTACTGCATAAGTCCAAATACTCCTTGAATGATATTATAGGATAAATTTCATGTATAAATTACATAAATATCAGATTGTGATGCGTGCATAATATTGTATAATCTGTAGAAGTTTTCAAACCGGTAATAGAAATATAATAATAGAAATTACTTTGTTGCTAAATGTAAGACAACAAATTTTTTTCCTTCGATATTGTCTTACCTTTGGTAAGAAGTTAAAAATCAACTTACAAATTTTATTATCGAATTTATTTGATACTTGCATAAACGAGATTTTTATTTTTCATTTCTTATGACATTAGTATGCAAGTAAGCGCAAAGTAAAACAACCATTACCATTTCTGTCGTGCTAATGCAATGCAGAAACCATGAACATATTAATGAGAATAATATAAACAAGAAAAGCTGTAGAGAATGATAATACAAATGAATTGTATGTATTCAGCAGATTGTAGTGGATTGTAGCAAATTAATCAAACTCCAAATAAGTGAAAACAAATATGCATTATTTTCTTATATCTCACAAAAAAAAAGTGTTGCATCCTAATCTGACAAATCTTTATTATTTTATATGTATTTATTTTTCGTTCTTTATATTATATAAATAAAATTATAGAAAGAATAATTTCACATGACAGTATAAGGATGAAGAATGTATATCAATTGATATACAATGAGATTATTTTCTTAATTTCTTCAAAAAATTTATACTTGCATAAGAAAAAAAAGAAAAAGAAAGAAGAAACCGTATATGTATGTACTCGGTACATACAGAATTAATTCAGATCATAAGATCGTGACGTATATGACATAAGTTATTTATCCAGCCATTTAACTGATGGTCTTAATATTGGTATTACAATATAAAAATTGTAAAGAAATTATAAAATCATATACGTAAAATATATTTACATTGTGTAAAGTATTATTCCTTTTGTACACTTTATTGTTAATTATATTTATAGTTGTCATGTTTTTATCTTTTTATTTAAACTGTTACAAAGTAATAAAAACATACGTATATATATATACACACACACTTATATGTATATATACATATTACTTTACAAATATACACATTTTAGTTTCATCGTCGTATATATTGTTCTATCTATTCGTTCTCATTTATTTACAATTAATAACATATTGTATGTCTATACAATATTATTATGTTATATTAGCAATATAAGTAATAAAAACAAGACTTTTATAATAGGACTTGTATTGCATAAAAATCATCTTGTATGCAAACAATTTCAATATTTTATGGTATCATTTAATTGCTCTTCTAAATATTTTCTTGTTACAATACACTTAGTCATATAACAATAACATGGAATTTCGTGTTCAACCTCAGCAGCATCTAACAACATTAATTTTATGTTATATTTTCTATCCTTTGAGGTGTCCTTTGTTAACTCCAAATTAAATGCCACAGGTTCATCTTTTTCTACATTTATGTCAACGGGCAATACAATTATAGTTTGCTTCCAATGTGTCGATTTATCCATTGGTCCTGTAGATAATTCCGAACCATCTGGAAATTCAACTGAGAACCAGATACAAATTCCTTGTAATACTCCTTCCTTTTTACAAATGAATACATATTCTTCATTGCCAAAAGTATTTATTTCCGATAAACTAATACTTTGCAAATCTAACCATTCTATTAATTGACTATCTGCTAAAATATCATCCTGATTTATCGATAATATTTCTGGTTTCATTGATTTGGTCTCTCGATAGTGTTTTCCTATACACCTAAGTAAAAAAAAAGTAATACAATGAAATTTAATCGAAACAGAATTTATATATGAACGAATCATAATCATTAATATTATAAAAGTGACAATTAAAATTGTAATTACTTCATACTGACTCCAGAAACGTTGTCCCAAAATTGAAACATGGATGACAATTGGCAAGGAGAAGCGTACAATTTAGCTACAGAAGGAAATAAGATTCCTCCTTCCCGTAAGAAATTGTCCCTTGCGAATAATAAAGATTCTAACATTCCTTCGTGTACTAAATAAAATCCCATCCATTCCGAGACTATTATGTCCGCTTTTGGAATAACATTTGGATCGAGATCTTCGATCTTACTGTGTATCACTTTAATTACATTTCCTAAATTATTTTCGACAATTACTTCCTCAGACAATCTAGCCAATTTGCTGGCTTCTACTGCATATACTGTTTTTGCTCCAGCCTGAGCACAGAAAATAGACAATATACCTAAAAAGATGTAAACGTTTAAGAAGATTAAAATTTCATATGATTTTGTATATAGAGGATTTATATTTTACAATCTTGTAACACCTGTCCCAGCGCCAACATCAATAACTATTTTGTCTTTGAATTTGTCTGCATAATTAAGTATTGCATTTTTATATGCTAATGTTCTGGACATATCATCAAGCATTAAACGATGCACCTAAAATTAAATAATTATATGTATAATTATATAAATATTTATGTATAATCGTCTATCCCTTACATCCAGTTCCTCGTAACTTTTGAAATATTGATCCATGTCGAACTATCACAGCACACGATAATAATAAAAATATATATATATATATGCATATATATTTATCCGATTAAAAATTCGGCGAGTCGGGAAAAAAATAGCGGGAATCTGAGTCGATTTTAGATCGACGTAAAAACGTGTCGTCTTTTACTTTTAAAAACTCCGTCGATAATGCAGTTATTCACTAGACCGATGCAGTCGTATTGAAATATTATTCGTTTGAATTTGCCGCTACAGAAACATATACTGTTGTAATAGGTACATAGTGGAGAGGGAGTGGGGATAGTGATTGCCTATTGCGCTTGTACTTCACATTTCGTCCGTCCCTGTCGTTGGATTCACACGTGCTATGATCGGAAGATAGTGAACAGCCTTAAGTATTATAATTTCAAAGAAGAAAACCAAGTGAAATAAGGTTAGAATTTTCGTTCGGTTGTTTATTAAAAAATTTATTTGTATTTATTTATATATATATATATATATTACGAAATGGATGATGAAGCGGAAACTTATAAATTGTGGCGAATTCGTAAAACGGTGATGCAGTTGTGTCATGATAGAGGTTATCTCGTGACACAGGATGAATTGGATCAGACTTTAGAACAATTCAAAGAACAATTTGGCGACAAACCGAGTGAAAAAAGACCAGCACGTAGCGATCTTATTGTATTAGTTGCGCACAATGACGATCCTACGGATCAACTTTTTGTATTCTTTCCCGATGAACCTAAAATAGGTATCAAAACTATAAAAACTTATTGTCAGCGTATGCAGGAGGAAAAAATTCATAGGTATGTATTTTGGAAAGATTTTTTACATGATGATTATATTAAATTATATTCCATCGTTTCTTTTACCAGGGCAATCATCGTCGTACAACAAGGTATGACGCCATCTGCTAAACAATCTTTAGTCGATATGGCACCCAAGTATATTTTAGAACAATTTTTGGAATCCGAATTGTTGATAAACATCACAGAACACGAACTTGTACCTGAACATATAGTATTAACTCCGGACGAAAAAGAAGAATTACTTACTAGGTATAAGCTTAAAGAAAATCAATTAATGCGCATACAAGCCGGTGATCCAGTGGCTCGTTATTTTGGTTTGAAAAGAGGACAAGTTGTCAAAATTATTAGACCTTCAGAAACTGCGGGAAGATATATCTCTTACAGACTTGTATGTTGATCTATGATACAAGCAACATATAATGTCTATTTCGTGTTATTTTGATCTATAACCGATCGAAGAAATTTTAACTGCGAACTGTATAATATTTTTGTAATCTAATATAATTTTAAGAGATTAAATTTAATACGAAACATCAATCGTGAAGACCAATCATACCCATAATAACATCAACAGATATAATATTTTGTGAAAGAATATTATAATGTTACTTTCTGAGAATGCTTTATTGTACTACAATTATCATGTGTTATTACATAATATACATTTGGTAGTAAACATTAATTGTATATCAGGCAGTAAATAATTACTAATGTTGTGCCAAGTGCAGTAATTATAAATGCATTAGATATAATACAATTTTTTCGTTCTAAGTCCACTTTGTGGTGTCGTTATTCATTGAAAGAACCGTACTACATGGATGAAAAAGCAGAGAATTGAAAATATATTTCATTATTTCATAAATGATAAATAATAATTAAGGAATTGGCACAATCAACTAAACTTATGCAAATGTTCACCTTGAATACATTTCTTTGTTATATTATTTCTTGGTCCAAAGTATCATGGTACACTGTTGTCAAGAGACAACTCAATTCCAGATTTATTTAAACAGCTTGTACATGTGTGTCAAAATACATTGCTTATATACTACATAAGCAAATGTATATATTGCTTTATTCATTATCTGCATACGAATAGGTTTTTTTGTTTTCATTTTTCTTTTCTTGTTGGTTTTTTTTCTTCTTTTTGTTAATATGCTACAATAATGCATAAAACTTGATAAATCTTAGCAAAGTGATAATATGTAGATAGAGGAGATGCATACTTTTGTGTGCTATTGTTAAATTGATATTAAAAATCGCTAATTTATATTATCTCCTAATATTAATTACGAATGCGTACGAATTTATTGTTTAAAAAAAAAAATAATAGAAGTAAAAGATATATTGCATCTTTAATAAGTACGAGCCACAAACTGTCTTACAAAAAGCTATTAAAAATCGGCGTTAATTTTCGTAAAAATTTTTACATAACATTAATCTTACTAAATTTTTATTTTAATGATACAAAGTACACCATAAAAAAGAAAGGTATTTGTAAATTAAAAATGTGTACAATAAGTGATAAATTTTAATAGATTTTTTGTTATTCTTATGACGAATAAAAAAGTTATCACAGGAACTATATTATTTCACACACACACACATACATATATATATTTATATATGTATGTATGTATGTAAAAAATAAGTCAGCTTAAAACAAAGAAACAAATGATCCAGTTTGAAATATGAATAGAAAGTTGAACATTTATCAGTCCTTATATATTTCATTATTTTACAATCTTATCGATGTTTCATTGAGAAATTAATCATTAAACAGTCTTACTTTTTTTTATGCATAAAATCATAATGAAGTTACTTACAATTTTAGTTTGTGACAAAAAAAAACAAAAAAAAAAGAAAAGGAATTAATTTTATACTCCCTATGATATATTCGTTATATTATCTTAAAAAAGTTGTGAAAAATTTACCTCTCTCATACAATTTTTGACTGTTATTGAATGAACGATGAAAAACAAAAATAGAAAAATGGTAGAGACGGCGAGACAATAAATAGCACAAGTGATTTCGGTTTATACAATAGGCATATATGGTTTATGGGCGTAAGTAAAAAAAGCATGCAAGTATGATTAATGCAATATATTGTTAATAATAAAATGTAACATAACGCAGTAATAATAATAATTAATTAATAATAATAATATAATAATAATAATAATTAATAATAATAATAATAATAATTACACAATAAGACTAAACATTTTCATTGTTTACACAGAAAAAAAAAAGCAAGAATTGCTGAAATCAGTAAACAAAATATTTTTCCTTTTTCTTTTTGTTCTTTTTTTTCCCCTTGAGAAATGTACATATAGAGACTCCCCTTGTATCGTTTTAAAAATTACAAAACTTCATATTTAAATATTGTGTGCAGATTAAAATTAACACATGGCAGACTTCGATATCGTATCGCTTCTTGGCATCTTTCTTTCTTCTTTTGCAACATATGATCAAGTGGATAACAAATTTACTAGATGAACGACGAAGTGCATGGCAATATTTGTTTTCGTTCCTTTTTTTATACTTTCCGTTTTTTTTTTCTTTTTTCCTTTTCTTTTTTATTTTTTTTTTTTTTAGATAGCAATAGTGTTTCATCATATGAAATATTCGTATTTATTCTATTTCCGCATTTATGCAATATTTTTTTTCTTTTACAGAGTTGTCAAAAAATAAATCAGTCACGATAATTGTATTTTAATCTCGCACGATTATCTTCAATATGTGTATGCACGTGTAAATTGTATATACAATATGCATATACACTTTTTATCGCTTTTTTATAACGCGTGGTGTTTTGTGTCTCTCCCCCGTTATTAGTAAAATCTCTAGAATAAAACAAAAGATTTTTTCTCTATTTTTTAATATTTATTATTATCATTACCTTTTTTTTTTTAATTTTTCGAACACTACGCATACCACAAGATTTGTTTAATTACAAAATAAATCTCTTTAAGCGTTTTAACTGCTTATGTATATAGATGATGAAAGAGAGAGAGAGAGAAAAAGAGAAATAGAAACAGTATTAATAATAATAATTTTTAAACGAATTCCACCAATTCTTTCAAGATTTCGTTATGAAGAGAAATACCGAAGAAGCTTATATTTAGCCTATTCGAATTTGTGTGGTGTGTGGTGTGTGTGTGTGTGTGTGTGTGTGTGTGTGTTTGTGTCTCTGTGTCTCTCTGTGTATATGATACAGATAATATATCTGAAATATTCGTATTTTATCGAACGTATAATAAAAGCGTAAGAAAAAAATGTTTTCTCTCTTAATCCATTCGCGAAAATATTTGACGATAGAAAAAAGACAACAAAAATTGTCCAAAATGCCAAAAGGCGATGCGCTATTTTTCTTTTCTTTTTCAACGCTATACACGTTCGTATATAAAGTTTTTTTCTTTACTTTACTTTACTTTTTCTTTCTTTTTTAAATTTCTTATGCAATTGTTCTTTTTCTTTTTTTTTTTTTCAACTAGGCCCTTTTCTCGCCAAGGTCCCCGCGTTTCTTCGAATAGCGGATCTGTATTAAAAAATACAAGATTTATATAATCCCAGTTCTCCTAAACTAATATCTGAGGAGATAGCATGAGATATAATTATTGTTTTAATATGGCCAATGAGCAGCATGCTTGCAAGAGACTAATGCTTTTAATATCTGTGATGTATAACACCATTTTTAAATGGACTACCAAGAAATACTTAAAAAGACCATTTCAAGTTTCATTTATAATATATGTCGATGTTACACAAGTTTATTAAAATATGAATAGTTTATTGATGATTGCACGCTTAGAGCACTTGGTATATTATTGTTATTATATACATATATATGTATATGTATATATGTGTATTGAATAAAAAGTCAAAATGTTTGCGGTTAATTAATATAATATTCGATGAATTTCTATTTGATCGCGGACATACGATATATAACACATACGACATCTATCCAATGTTAACTTCAAATGGTGTTGTAGCAGCATATTCAGTCCCACAAAGAAGATATTAAAACTTGTCCATCAAACGATATATAAAAACAATATGGACACTACCCTGTCGTGTAATACATCAAGGAACTCTACACACTCTCTCGTATGGATTGCTAAGGATGTAAGAAGAAATGTTTTTCTCTCGATGGGACCGGTCAGAGGTCCTTTACTAAATAATATTTTTTTTACGTCGAGATCGTATTAATATGACACTCGACCACGTTAGACCACCAGAGTTATTGTCCTGGTAGTCCATTTCGATAGGCGGTGTTGTGCTCGCAAAACATTCTCGATTAATTTTGCAGCGCGGCTGATCCTGTATATATAATGATGGTGGGATAAGGCGGTCGATAGTTGAGACCTGTATATATTATTAAATCAGGCCTAAAACAGAAGATTCATTTGTTCTTTTTCTATAATCTACAAATTAACTAACAAGATGCGGCTAGCAAGATCGTTATCGGTAAAACATCAGAAAAGAGTTTATTAGATTTCATTCTGAAATTTCTATAATACCTAGGAGTGATAAGGAGTAACGTAGGTCGATGGAAATAGTCCTCTTCTGTTACCAATCTCCCCGTGCCACCAATGCTGATCTGTACGATCTGTAACAGTAATTACATCTCCTCGCCTGAACTCCAATTCACCGGGTTCTTGTGGAGCAAAGTCGTATAATGCTTGCACTAAACACTGAAATAAAAAAAAAATAAATAAATAAATATATATACACATATATACAAACACTTATATTCAACTAAGTAAAAATTCTAACAGTAATTCTATGTAATCTTTGTGTTTCTATGAACAACAATATTCCTCTTACCTCTTCAGGAATCATATCACGCAATTTTACATCTTGCGAACGTGATACCGATGCTGTACGATGATATTCTACCAATTCGTTCAAACTATTAAACTTTACGACCCAAAGGAAGAACTTGCCCTGTGCGTCTCTTAATACTTTAAAATGTTGCACACCGTCTGAACATCTATCATCGTAAAGCGAACAATATAAATTCTCGAATATTTGATTTCTTTTCTTTTTTTTTTTTTTTAATAATAAACGTATTATCGTCGTGAATACACAAAAAAAAGCGTATGCTTACTTTACGGATAACGAAAAGTCACCAGGAGAGCTTTCACTGATTCTAATCAGAAAGGCACCTTCATGCTTATTCATTAATAGCCTTTCAGCATCTGCTCTGGTTATCCTTCCATAATACCAACTATAATGTCAGAAAGGAGTAAGGAAAAAAATCTTTTATTTACTACGATATAAAAAAGAAAAGAGAAAAACTACCTAAAAAGTAAACTTACTCGTGATTTTTCATTTCTATGTAATTACTTGGAATGAGTCCTTCTCTGGAATCTAATTCAGCTCTGAACCAATTCATATCATCCTCCATATTGAGAATCTAATAAAAAAAAAAAAAAAACATTCCTTTTTTTTTTATACGCATATGATTCATATTAATGTAAGAATAATATTGAAAATTATCGTTCTTATATATATATATATATAATTTATATATTTATTCTTTAGATAATATCTAATTTCATTATTGCCTATTCATTAATAAAATAATTATAATATTCAAGTTTTGAATTTCGCGGTATGCAGTGATCTTTTGACGAATGCAAATATATCAACTGTGAAAAGAATATCGTGAAATAAAGCCACCGTAATATTATCGATTATTACTTCGGGAAGGAGAACGAAAGAGCAAATAAAAGCGATATGCCGACATCGACGGCGTTTGTTAATAATCGAATCAAACGACGTTCATTAAAATCAAATATTATTAAATCGAATATCTTCATCGGTAATTATCGATGGCCGAACAAAAGTTATACCCAAAAATCCATTACAATGATTTATTCCAATCATCAAATTATTATTATTATTATTATTATTATTATTATTATAGACAAAAAATATCAAAAATAAATACAAGAGCATACAAATGTTCAATTATCAAATTTCGTACATTTGTTTTCTCAATATAACACAATAAACATTTTCTTTCTTTTTTTTTTATTGTAAATACGATTAAAAGATTTAATAAAAGTTAGTCAATAAGAAAAAAAAAAGAAAGGCAAAAATACAAAGGAGACATTGTTATGAAGAGGGGGGGGGGAGAAAGAAAAAGGAATTACCGCGAAATTATTGCACATATTGATATGTATACAAAAAATAAATCGAAATGATATTTTTGAAAAGGAAACGAAAATAAAATAAAATGAAAGAATGAAAGTAAAATAAAATGAAAGAATGAAAGTAAAAATAAAAATAAAAAGTAAATAAAATACACAAAAAAAAATAAATAAATAAACAAACAAACGAACGAACAAAATAATAAATATCGTAGCGAGCCGATCGCCGTTGTTAAAGAAAAACAAATATCCGCGAGGTTCTAGGAGCGTGATCTTCACGGACGTTCGGCGATCGGTCATCTTGCGTCTAAGCCAATCAGAAGCGAGTATATTCGGCTCGACGACGGTCAGAAGTTCGACGATTGGTTGGTCGGTTGGTTGGTTGGTTGGTTGGTTAGTTCATTAAGTACGAAGGAACGACACTATCGAAGAGGATTCTCGTCATCGAAACAATGCCACCACCACTAACAACAACAACAACAACAACACAACGCTAGCAACGACAACAACAAAATAATAACAACAACAAGAACAGAAGTAATATGCAGTAACAACGGGAATAGAAAATTTTTATCCCTTCTCTTTTCATTCTCTCCGTTTTTTGATATTTTTTGTAGTTTTCTGTTTTCATAAATACGAACCTTAAGGACTTGACACCTGCGAAAGCTAAGCTCATCCTCGGCTGTCGCGGTAAAATCGTGCTTCGCTACCGCCTCCATTCTTCTCTATACTTCTTCGTCCTTTCTCCTTCCTCTTCTTCTTCCTCTTCTCCTTCTTCTTTTTTCTCCTCCTCCTCTCTTCTCCTTCTTCTTATTATTCTCTTTTGCTTCTTGTTCTTCTTCTTTTTATTTTTCTGTCTTTTTTTCTCTCTTATTCCTGTTTATTTTTTCTATTTTTATTTTGTTTGTTTATTTTTTTTTATTTCTTCTCTCTCTCTCTCTTTCTTTCTTCCACCTCTTCCCTCAAGGGTCGAACGCGCGTGTGTGAGCTAGACGGATAGCGATGAGGACGGGGGAGGTAAGGGGTGGGGGAAGGGGTTGAGGGAACGAAGAGAAGTAAAAGAACAAGGAGAGATAGAGAGAGAGAGAGAAGGATAAAAGAAGAGTAGAAAGAGAAGGGGAACAAGAGAGAGAGGAGAGTGAGAGAAAGAAAGAGACAGAGAAAGAGCTATATCACAGAGAGCCAGTCCTCGAGGCGGCACCAAAGGCGGCCACCTTTGTCTGCGAATGTAAAATAATAAAAAAAACAAAAAAAAAAGATAGACAAAAAAAAATAAAATAAAATAGAGAGAGAGAGAGAGAGAGAGAAAACAACGAAAAAGATGAGGAAACGAGAGAGAGAGAGAGAGAGAGAGAGTTACGAGAAAAATATGTCGAACCTTCTTCTCTTTTTTTATTTTTTTTTTTGCTTCTTTTTGCGATTTTCTTCGTACTACACGCTTCTAAGTTTTCACCAGGAGGGTGGGAGGGTGGGTGGGTGGGTGGGAGGGAGGGAGGTAGGTAGGTGACAAAGGAGAGAGAGAGAGAGAGAATATAAACGTAGGTGGCTCGCGCGTATCACGTATAGCATAAACTCGTACGAAAAAAAAAGGCCGTACGTAGAGAGAGAGACGCGCACGCACACACGCGACACCAAATCTCTCTCTCTCTCTTTCTCGCTTGTTCGCGCATACACACACCCAAACACGCGCACGCACACGCACGAAGCGCGCAGAGATCACACTCACTCACTCACTCACACAATCACACACGGAGAATACTACACGGTATCACTTCGAAGTTCTTTTCTTTTTTTTTTTGTATGTGCGTGCGTGCGTGTGTTTTCTTTTTTCGTTTCGTTTCGTTTCTGTAGTATATATTTTATTGCATATCGCGGAGCGAGTTAATCCTCCGAATTTTCGAACACGCGACACACGAAGACGACGACGACGACCCTCCCGCTCTCTCACTCCTTCTATTTATTCCTGTCCTCTGTCTCTTTTCAGTTCTCTTTTATTATTTCCTATATATGTTATATATATATAGATATACGTATATATGTATATATATATGTATCTCCCTCTGTATCCTTTTTCTTTTTCTTCTATCTCTGTCTCTCCGACGCACTCTATTCAAATTCAACGGCGTTCAATGACACCCGACGAACTAAGCTACGACGACGACACATACAACTCGCATCCTCGTTCTATGAAACTGAGAGAAAGGGTAAAGAGAAACGATCAAACGAGAGAGAGAGAGAGAGAGAGAGAGAGAGAGAGAGAGAGAGAGAGAGAGGAGATGGAGAGATAGAGCGAGTGAGAAAGAGAGAGAGAGAGAAAACTTATGTATCGCAGAAAAAAAAGAAGTAAAAAATAGTAAAAAAAGAAGCACGAAGTATAATAATGGCGGATCCGTGTTGATCCGTTCGTGGAAATTATTTTCTGATATATATTGATATTTTAATCTTCTTCCGTTATTATTCCTCTTCTATTATTCTTTTTCTCGTTACTACGACGAACTGTCAAAATGGAAAAGGTACGTTGTATGGAACACGCACTCTCACGAGAGCGACCATCGCTCGGTCTTATCAGGCGTTACACTCTCCCTCGCCCGGTATCCGTGCTCTCTCTGCGTTTCATCCTCTCTCAACTGTTCTCGTTCTCTCTCTCTCTCTCTTTCTCTCTCTGTCTTTTTCTTTCTCTCTCTCTTTCTCGTTCGTCGATGCGCACCGTGTTACCGCGCACGCTGACGTTGCCGAGCCAAACCGAACTTAGCCGAAGTGTGCGCAAGGAAGACGTTCTTTCTTGCACGTCTTGTCGTCGTCATCGTCGTCATCGTCGTCATCGTCGTCATCGTCGTCATCGTCGTCATCGTCAATAGTGTCGTCAACGTCGTCAGTGCTAAGCATCGTCAGCGTCGTCGGACGAACATATATAGGAAATATCTTTCATAATACTACATCTTTCTGAGATATTTATTATCTTGACGCGAACATTCATTCTTTAATTTCGATAGATCATTTAAGTGTAAACGCGCCTGAGGGAAGATTAGAAACGTTTGTTTTAATAAGAAACTTACGAACAAATACGACGAACTAGATTCTCGTAGCGCAGATACGCGCATGCGCTTAGGACACGTTCGAAGATGCGTCGACTGCTTGCTCGGTTCGACTCGACTCGATTCGATTCGTCTCAGCTCGGCCCGCCTCGGTTTGGCTCGGCTTAGCTCGGCTCGGTCCGGTTCGGTTCGATTCGATTCGATTCAATTCGATTCGGCTCGGCTCGGCTCGCCTCGGCTCGGCTCGATTCAATTCGACCCAACTCGTTCGTTCCATCGTTCCTTCGCTCTTTCGTTCGTTTCTTCGCTTACTCGTTCACTTGCACTGGTAGCCATCTTGCTACGTCCAACGCGAGAGGTCGTCTTTCGATTATTCTCGCGATATTTCGCGCGAGAAGAAGTCACTCTTCTCGCTTCTCTCCATACCTCAATAATCTTTCAATCCCAATAATACAATGATCGCGAGATATTAATACGCTAAAAAACAAAAAAATGAAAGAAACCTCATTACGAAAGAATAAAGAAGTCGTTCGTTGTTCTTTTTTTTCTGTTTTCTTTAGTTATTTACCCTCTTTTTGTTTTTTTTTGTTGATTCTACAGAAATGCTTAAAGGTGTCGAAAGATCGATATGTACACAATTCTGACGTAAAAACGTGTCAGGTATTCGACGTGAAATCATTATTAGCTTTATCGATAATCACTCGGTAACAACGAACTCGTAT
Source organism: Dolichovespula media (assembly GCA_911387685.1). Lineage (NCBI taxonomy): Eukaryota > Metazoa > Arthropoda > Insecta > Hymenoptera > Vespidae > Dolichovespula > Dolichovespula media. Next base: position 5,708,816 of record OU426861.1, on the reverse strand, counting down.
ATTTGTAATATAAACAAAATGTCTATCCTATGATACCTTGTCACATATACTCTCTTTTATATATACATATATACATATATGTATATGCATGTTTGGTAAACCTACTTATCCGTATATATTCTCTCCTCTTTCCTCTCTCTCTCTTTTTTCCCCCTACTCTTTCTAACTATTCTTAGATCGTTCTAGAAACGAGAAGTTGAACGTTCGTATGTAATTACTCTCTCTCTCTCTCTCTCTCTCATTCTCTGGAAATATACATATATATTTATTTATAAATTATATATATATATGTATATATATATATATATATATATATATATATATATATATATATATATGTCGTAATAACAAAGAAATATATTTTTGTGAAAAAATTAACAAAATTATTTTGAACGAGTGTAACGCCAAAACGACGGGGGGGGGGGGGCATTTCATTATTCGCTACGTGAGTTTTAAAGAGCGAAAGTTTGGTGTGAAATAGAAATGTGCGAGAAGAAAAGTATTATAACGCGTTAGGATTACAGACGCCAAATGGTCACGTGTCTTGTAAACAGAAACACGCGGTGAAAGCAGGGTGGAACGGACAACGAGCGAAGTCACTCTTTTATTTTTTCTTTTTCAAAACTTCGCTCTTCTTTACAGGATTTCTCCTTTCTACGAAGTTTATCCTATCGAACGCCAAAGTTAAATGTTAAAATGTCTTACACGTAAACGAATATGCACGCATACACAAACGTTAATGTTTTTTTTATCGTTACTTTCCATTCTTGAACATTTTAAGATGCTGGATTAAATTATATAACCTCAAATTGTATTTCTATTAAATCCGTAATAACATATGACGATCGACGACGACGACTCTCGTTGATTGGTTCCTTGTTTCTTTTCTTTTCTTTTTTTTTATTGTTGTACAACGTTACATCATTTGTCTTGTAATATATATTGTATATTGTACATACATATAATCTCGAATTATTAGATAATATATTTTTTTATCTATCGTACGTGCACGAGTTACACAAACAAATTTATTATCTATTAGTTGAAGATCGTACATGAAGAGTAACAGTCGAACAATTGTTTTATAATTTGTGTTAATTCCTTATAAATATTATTAGAATATTATTTAAATATTACGAAGAAGTATTGTTAAAATAATTATTAAAATATTATTCGAAATAATGTTTTGAAGGCATATAAAATAAATTCAGTCTTTATGTCGGAAACGGCGTCTCGTCGAGAATCGCTGAAATAGAATCGTCAAAGGTGGTATATACACAGTATGTGTATATATGCTTATATACGTATATATATATATATATATATATATATATATATATATATATACACGTATGTATAAGTCTGGAAAATCCAAGGTCGCGATTGACAATTGAAAACAGCCATACGTCCGATAGCAGTTACTAACTCGTTGGGTTCCGTAATTAATTGCAATTCTTATACCGTGACTCCTGCGTTTACATACCTCCATCATTTTTCTTTTTTCTTTTTTTTTTGGTTCTTTCTTTCTTTTTTTTTTTCATTTCGTTAATAGACACTTAACGAGGATGTGAAAAATTACTTCGACGAATTTTCATGGAAAGCATTTTTAACTCCTTTTTCTTTTATTTATTATAGAAAAGAAAAAAAAAATTAGAAAATACCTCTATTAACGAAAGATATATAAATTGCGATAATTGTTCTTTCTTTTTCGTCTTAAACAAATTATTTGAAGAAATAAAAAATAAAAAAAAATACAATTCTATCTCTAAAAACCAATTGCGATCCGAGCGAGTCGAATTTATCGACAGATCAAATTAATCGTTCGATTAACGATTTATTCGATTTTTATCGAGGATCGATATAAGTATTTCGAAAAAAGAAATATGTTTCTCTAGATCGAGGAGGAGGGTCAATGTTTTTGGTAATGTACGACGACCATCTATAATTCTATACAAACGTATATACGTACATGCATATGGATGTGTCCGTACATAAATAAATAAATATGTCGTACGTATATACATGCATACATACGTGTGCAATATTAGCGCGGAAATTGAATTACCTTTGTGCGAGACTGTTGCACCGATGAAAGACGTATATACAGCCAAGTTGGCACCTTTAACAAGCTTCCAATTAAATGCAGCTGCGAATTATACTATTTCTTTCGCGAGAAAGATTGGACACTCATTCTCCTTCTGTGTTTATTGGTTGGAAGGAAACAATGTCAATAATTCTCGCGTTCCTAATTAAGAAAGAAAATTAAAAAAAAAAAAAGAAAAAAAAAAGAAAGAAATATAATACGAATTAAAAATTTCGTTCTCCTTACATACTACAAGTCGGTTGATTACGAATTTTTTCCTTCTCTCTTTCTTTTCCCCTTTTCAAATTGCTACGAACGATTGTAAATATTTCTTTCGTTGCTCGTTTGTATTTTTTCTTTTCTTTTTTTCTTTTTCTTTTTCTTTTTCCTTCTCTTTTCTTTTTTTTTGCTTCTTAATCTTTCGTCCGCCTTGATGTTTCCTTTTCTTCTTTCATTTCAAATTAACATAAAATATGTTTTCGATATTTTTTATTACACATGTATAATCGGTGTGCGTGCGTACGTGTGTAATGGTAGTAATAGTAGTAGTAGAAACGAAACGTAACGCGTTTTTATTCAAATCTCGTCAATGCGACCGGCATTGTCATTCGGACAGTGGCGAATTCATGAATACGCGCGTTTTCGTTTCCTGTGAAAGATTTACGAGTATTGTATGAAAAAGAGAAAGAGAGAGAGAGAGAGAGTGAGGAAGAGGGAGAGAGAGAGGGAGAGAGCACGCGAGCGCAACCAAGCGAGGACTACTCGCTTCCTCCTACATTCAATGAAAAATGTCGGAAATGTTTTTTGCGCGCCATTCAGCGGAGAGATAATCGATCGCTCTGTGTCGTTCCTCTTGATTCGATATTCTACCACAGTGATTTTTCAATTTTCGATGTAATTGTCTCTCTACGTCTACATACATACGTGACATAAATATGTAACATATACAATATATCATATATTATACTGCGCACTATATAATTTATATATATATGTATTAGAAATAATATATTAGATATACATATATATATATTAGAAAGTTAAAAGCATAGTTCTATATATATATATATATATATATATATATATATATATATATATATGGTGATGAAGGATGAAATTTTTAGAAAAAAAAAAAAATGGTAATTAGGTATTATTAACTACAAATTTCATCCTCTCGGCTACCTAATATATCCAAATTGAAAAATAAATATACGAAGGAAAAAAAAATTACGTAACGCAGTGTAAAAAAGAAAAAAAAGAAAAAAAAAAGAAAATACTAATTACACGTTCTCCTGTTACTTTTACACGCAAGGGAGTTTATTTTATTTCAATAGCTAGAAGAGATAGAGATAAAGATAGAGATAGAGATAGAGATAGAGATAGAAAGAGAGAGAAAGGAAATGGAGAAATGATACTGTCCTTGTCAGTTTGATAATATATTTCCCAGAGCGAGAGAGGAAGAGGGAGATAGAGAGATAGAGAGAAGAGAAGAGAAAGCACAAGAGGGAAACGTAATTTCGGTTTTAGTTGTGTCTGAAGGCGACGTCACCGTAACGTGTGTCTTGTCTTCAGGATGACTCCTTGAAGACTGTTGAAGATGTGCAGGCCAGGCAGAGGCAGCCGTGAGCTTAGAGAGAGGAAGATCTCTCTCTCTCTCTCTCTCTCTCTCTCTCTCTCTCTCTAACTCTCTCTCTTCTATGCGCTATGTCCCGGTAGATGAAAGGCTCTCGTAACTATCAAAGGGAAAGGGAGGAGATAAAGGCTCTACCAGTAGACAATGGCCCTGAGCCTCCTACGTTTTCAGCTCGTTCTAGACGGTTTGTAACTACCACTGCTACCACCACTAAACCACTATTATATTACTACTATTTTTCTTCTCTTTTATACATATATATATATATATATATATATATATATATATATATATATATATATATTTTATGTTTCTAACCAACCTTCTATTTCTACGAGAAACTATATACAGATATTATATAATATATTATTTATATATAATATATATATATATATATTATATTATATATGTAAGATATGATAATGTGATTTATTTACTTTTCTACGATATATATAGTATATATAGTTTGTGTATATATATACATGTATTGGGTGTGTGCTGGCGTGTAAGGATATCTATATATGTTGTACAAGTATATGTATATAAGAATATACATATGTACATATTTTTCCTCATTTGTTCCGTAAAAAAGAAAAAAGAGAAAAGAAAAAAAAAAGAGTAACAAAAAAAACCGGAAAAAACATGGAAAGGAAATAACGTAGTAGAATCATGTTCGAGGAATAAAAAGTCTCATTGAAATTCGCAGTAGATCGTGATTAACATCGTATGGCTTTGGAATAGAATCGTTGGAATAAATTCAACGAAAACGAGACGTGTTACACAAAAACGTTATCGCCTTCTATTACTATCATACATTTCTCTATGTTTCAACCTTGAAATTACGAGCACCAGTTACATTAAACTGAGCATCCTGTAAATGGCCTTCGTTCGTGGCCTCTCTCTCTCTCTCTCTCTCTCTCTCTCTTTCTCTCTCTCTCTCTTTCTCTCTCTCTTTACGCTCACACACGCGCGCGCGCGCCAGCCAAAAATTATTAACTAATTTTAAAAATCAGTTACTGTTTCTTGAGATTTTATAGGCACGTTTTTTTTCTAAACTACAAGCCTCGTTGTAAAAGCCTAAAAACAGAAAGTTATTGAAGAGATTAAATTGATTTTTAATTTTAAGTTCATCTAGTAACTTTTCGTCCATTTAAAAAGTTTCAGTCCAAACTGTATATAAGTGTGTGTGTGTGTGTGTGTGTGTGTGTGTTTGCGTGTGTATATATATATATATATATATATTGGCAAATTGCCATACGAATATTTTCTAGGTCTTGCAAGACGTTATTCAAGTCAAATTCAAGTAGACTCAAGCATGAAACTATGCTGTCGCTGCTATTACTATTACTACTACACAAATACTCTTATATTACTGCTGCAACGAAGGCGTTAAGTAAACTAATTTTGTGATAACTTGTGTTAAAAGGTTTTGGATTACATAAAGATCCGTTCCTTGTAAAAATTATTTCAACTTCTTTTTATATATATACATATATATATAATAATTCCTATAAAATGTAAAATATAATTCCTATTGTATCAAATTTATTAATATTATTTAATTCATTACGATCGTTTTATAACATACGTACATACATATGTAACGCATATATGTAATTACATGAACATAATCTTTCTTACAAAGAATGGATATGACGACGATGACGCCGACGACTATAACGACGTTCGAAACGTAACAATCAAAATCTAAACTATCATTGACGTCAGAGTGAATGACGTAAAGAAAACTTTAATTTCTTCGCAATCTACTAGTTGCCGGTAATATGATTAAACCGAAGCTTTTCTCATTCTTCTTTTGCCGTAGCAATCAAGAAACTACGATCTTCCGAATGATCATTATCGTCCTAGTTACGTATAAAATAAAAAATAAAAGAAAAAAAAAACGAGAGAAAAAAATAATTAAAAAAGATAAAATAGCACGATAAAAGTAAGAAGGAAGTAACTCCATAGTCAACTAAACAATACTAATAATTTCAATGATAAACCTGATCCAAAAAAATCTTACGACTATTTCAATAGTTTAATATTTTCCCTCTCAAAATTGAAATCAATTCAAATCTTATCGAGATTAATTATCGATGTATATCTCGATTGAACCTTACAAGATGCTAAACGTTACATACACACGGGCATACTCGAGTCACATAATAACAATGTGCATTGCTTTGCAAACATGTCGATCAAATAAAAAAAAAATAAATGAATAAAAAAAAAAGATAAAGGAAAAAAGTTGTAGAATTTATCAACCGATAAAGAAAATCGCTCTGAGTCGATAATACAGTTTCTCTAGCTTGTACTGCCACCATGCGACTGTTACGATCGATCGGTCGGTAAGTTAGGGATCGACAAGGAAACGAGTTTAATAATATAGTAATAATCTGTTTTGTAGAAAATAAACACGTTAGGTGGTAGTGTTTACGGAAGATTGTAACAGCTGTATTTATATATATATATGTATGTGTATATATATATATATATATATATATATATATACACGTTTAGCGAGAGAAAAGTGGAACGCAGGGAGAGGGGAGCGACTGAGAGAATGGGACGATCCCGAGAGCGCGAGCGACATAATTGGCCATGAAAAAAAAAGGAAAAAAGAAAGAAAAAAAGAAAAAGAATAAAATTCGATTCACCTCGGACACTTCGTTATTGAAATTTTGTCGGTCATCCTTTAATCGTCCTGTTTAATCATAAACAAAAAAAAAGATCTATTCCTTTCATTCATTTATGAATATATATATATATATATATATATATATATATATATATATATATATATATATATATATATATCTTTTTTGTTTTTAACGCATGATTTTCTTGTGCAACAAGTTCCTCGATTATATTGACGCATGTATCGGTTCGTACAATAACTATGACGATTCCGTAAACAACGGTATAATAAGAGCTCGCGCGTTGAACTAAAAAAAAAATTTTTTTTGAATTTTTTGAATCTAATTACGTAAGGAACGTGTCGAAAAAAAAGGTATTGTAAAATTTACTCGTTAATGTTTCTTCGCGAGGAAAATAGAATGAAAGGAAGGAAAAGAGAGAGAGAGAGAGAGAGAGAGGGAGAAAAGAAAAGAAAAATTGTTATTTCCCACAAAGAGATATTTATTATTTTATACCTGCAGTAAGAATATAACTCAGGGAGATAGGATAAGAGCATTCTTCCGTGTTCTAAACACCTGCGAGGGGGGAAGAATATAAGGGACAGGACAAGGCAGGTGCGATGCTAAATAAAATAAGGTTCGATATATGTACCTACATAGCCAACGTGTCGAGTGATCTCTCTCTCTCTCTCTCTCTCTCTCTCTCTCTCTCTCACTCTCTCACTCTCTACCCACATCATACATACTCGTGTCAAACCATCTAGAATATTTGAATGATTAGTCAATTATTACGTTGGAACGGAATTGTGTAATCATTTTAATATATCGAATTGATCCAAGACCCAATATAATATAATATAAATCTTGTTTCGAATGTCAGTATGATTGAATTATTTCAAACGTAGTTGAGTTTGGAGAAATTTATCGCACCGACAACCTGGAATCTATTATAGTTTCGTTTGACGTGCCCCAGCATTTTGTGGCAAGCCCGTTTCCATAGTCTCTCTCTCTCTCTCTCTCTCTCTCTCTCTCTCTCTCTCTCTCTCTCTCCCTCTCTCTCTCTCTTTCTCAGTATAGTATAGCCACGATGAGGTTTCATTTAATTTTCAAATACAGGTGATACTATTCGGAATAAACTAAACTTATCTACATCCATAAACACACATACATACATCCATCCATCTATTTCTATATATATATATATATATGTTTTGTGTGTGTGTGTGTGTGTGTGTCAAAATGTACATATATATAATATATTATATGTACATTTTGTCGTAGCGGTAATAAAAATGATCATAAAGAATGTGTTCATAGATCCGAACTTGATGTTTCATGTCGTTATATAAGTAAAAAAAAAAAAAGAAAAGAAAAATTAATGAATAAAGAAAGAAAGAAAGAAATAATGGAAACATATATTTCGAAAAAGAAAAAAATAAAAGAAATCTTTAGAGTTTCGATTCTTCATGGCGTCGTTTGGAATTCGACGAATTTTCGTCGTTTTGCAAAAATAAAATGTCTAACCCAATATCCTCGCTGTTATGCGTTGGCAATGACGACGACGACGACGACGACGACGACGACGAGAACGACGACGAGAACGACGAGGAGTCAGACGTTCGAAACGATTTTCTTAGAGAACGTTTCCTGGGTAACTCGTGCGTCATCCTTTATCGTTCTCGAAAAGAACACACACACACACACGCGCACGACATGCGCGCGCGTCAGCTGGTGGTGCCTGGTGTGCTTCGAGGGACACACGGTATAACCTCTCGCGTTTCCCCTTACATGCCGCTAGAGCGCGCCTTAGTCGCTCGGAGCCTCGTCGCTCGAGGCCGAAACCGATGGATTTGATGACGTAAGCGTACATAAACCACCATAAAGGCGCTCACTTAGTGGTGCTCTCGGCTTCATTAGCGTAAACCGCGAAACTTCGCCGTTAGTCTCGTCCAAGTTTTTTCCTCGTTTGCCGTCGTTATTCTCGTCGTTTAAAGAGAATTATTCGATGCCTTTGGCTATATGATTACGATACCACGGGAAAATGCGTTTGAACGTTTTCACGATAATATATATCGTTTGAGAATCACTGCGTTATATATTTTCTATATATTTTTTTATTTACACATACATACACACACATACACACACATATACATATAATATGTATATATATTATATATATATGATTTTTAACTTTCTAACCTAAAAAATGTTTTTCTTCGTTTCTAGAATTTTTAACTTCGACGATCACTCTCTCTCTCTCTCTCTCTCTCTCTCTCTCTCTCTCTCTCTCTCTCTCTCTCTCTCTCTCTCTCTCTCTTTCTCTCAATCTCCTATAGTACGCGAAAAGCATTCAAGAGTTTCTTTCGTATACGTTCGATTTGAGAGTCGCTGCGTTTTTTCCTCTCTCATTCTTTTTTTTCCTACAGTCCTTAACTTTTCGACCTAAACAATTTTATCGTTTCGTCTTTGGGTTTTGTCGGTATAGTCGTCGTCGGAGAACGTATGATTACAGTGACCGATGTCGATACTAAAAAAAAAAAAGAGCATATCCGATTAGTTGTCTCGTATAAATTCATTTGAGAATCGCTGCATTTTCTTTTCTTTCTTCCTCTCTCTCTCTCTCTCTCTCTCTCTCTCTCTCTCTCATACAATTTTTTTTTTAACATTTATTACTAGACAATTTTTTAGTTTCATTTTTAAGATTCTTTTTTTTTCTTTTTTTTTCTCAATATGAAACAAATTACAATGTTTTCACGCCGTTTTAACTTCGTACGTATGGGCCGACGTGATAACTTCGTTGAAAGTCCAGCCTTCGAATGGGGAACATTTAGCGTGTGGCTCAGCCAGGCGGGTACAGTCATCGCGCGCATGCGCCTACGCGTTATCGCACGTTTAGACGATACTAAATATGTACTCCTTATGTGTGAAACGGAAAATTTAGTTTTTTTCCCTAACTTAGGCTTACTCACGTCGGGTAGGGGGAGGAGGAGGAGGAGGAGGAGGAGGAGGAAACGTTGGGTCGAAGATTTCTTAAGAAAGGTGAGAAAACGTTTCGAGAATATTTCGATACGAATAAAAGATATTTAATTGTTTATCGACTTTTGCGAATTGTTTTTTATTAACAATTTTCACACACACACACACACACACACACACATATATATACACATTTATGACAATATTATCAAAATTATATAAAAATTTTATGTTTGTTATAAGATCGAATGAAGTTCTTGTTTCATTCGGTTATTTAAAAAAGAAAAAAAATGATAATAATAGGACATATATATATATATATATATATATATATATATATATATATATATATGATAAGATCGAACGAAGTCGGATCGTTTTTAATTTTTTTGATTTCCTCTTTTTAATTTTCTCTTTTGATTTATTTTTCAAGTGACTTTTTAGTCGTCTCCGTCCAACGAAATTCTTGGAAACCGCTGCGATTGGCAATTCAACTGATGGATGGATGGATGGATGGATGGATGAATTTCTTAGCGCATTTTAATCGACGGTAAGTTCCCAAAACGTCAGCGATTTGTTTTCGCCGATTCAAGAAGATTAACGTCGTGCAAAACATCACTTTATCGACTGGTAGGTGTCGCAATGGTGACATGTCGTTTACATACATTCATGCATGCATAAACGTGTGAGTGTGTGTGTTTGTGTTTGTGAGAGATTATTTCAAGTCACTGAAATTCTTGATCAAAGAACGCTTCAGCGTTATTACCGATATATCGGTCATTTCAAAATTCATCTTCGAAGTATCTCATACGAACAATGATATTTTTTGTTTTCTTCTCATCGATTGAATGTTTAACAAAAAGAAAAGAAACAAAAGAAGTTAATCGACATCTTCGGGTGAATTTCGTTAACGACTTAATCGTTAACGTTGAGAAGCGAGGAAAACGAGTTAAACAATTTCAAGTATCTACTCTTATCTTATCCTCCCTCTCTCTCTCTCTCTCTCTCTCTTTTTCTCTCACTCACTCACTCTCTCTTGCGTAGAGAAATATCCAAGGTTTCTGTTAAAATACAGGTCGTTTTTAACGCGCAAGATAACATTTCGCTCAGCGGAACGACCAATGATATTCTACTTGAAATCTCGGTCTTGTCTCTCTCTCTCTCTCTCTCTCTCTCTGCCTTCTCGCGGGAGAAACCAGAATCCAGAATACGAGACCGGGAACTCGATCTCGCCTGCATCTCAATTTCAGTTCTCCATCTGGTGTCACTTCCACTAACATATGACGTACGTATACGTTTACTTGTATCGAAGTATGTATTTCAAAATGAACGACGTGTCAAGTTTTTCTCTTTCTTTCCTTTTTTTTTGATTTTTAATTTCTTCCACGATATCCCTCAAGAAGGTTCATCTTTTTCCTTTTCACTTTCGAACGGTCAAAATTGTTGTACTCGTTTGTAATGGCCGATAAGAAAGATCGGAAAATTCGTGGTGCGCGTTTCGCGGACATTCTTTTGTCGAACAAGATGGCCGACATAAGAAATAATCAAATTCGAAGTTTTTGAAACGATTCGCGAGGTTCCCTTTTCGAATAAATTTCAGGAAGTTACGTATAATATATTTGATTGAAAAATTCTAGATTCATCTTGCGAATCACCGTTCGATTCGTTCTTATAATTTTTCTTTTCTTCTTTTCTCTCCAATTTACGAGATGGCCGACATTATAAAGGAATTTTATTGATATATTTCGTATTTACTCGTCATAAAAATAAAACAAATTAATTGAAACATTCTAGTAGTTGTTTTTAATTAAAAAAATATATATGTATATATTTTATCCGATAAAATTTACGAAAAGAAGAAAAAAAAGGAGGAGGAAGAAAAAAAATTAAACTGCTACGTGAGCGATTAACGCGCAAGAATTTTATATTTATAGGTTATCGATTATATCCCATATCCATTCTCGTACGATAAATACACTGATCATGTCTGAACATCAAAAAGGGATAGGAGGCACTACGTGTTTTTTCCCAGCTCCCCCCCCAACCCCACCCACCCCATAGGATATTTACGATCCGTACGCCGTTTATTCGAAACTCTACAATGTTTTTTTTTTAATCAAAAATATACGATACGGATCGATTGTATGTATCAAAGAGATTTCATTTGCAAAGAGGAGAAATTCGTCATATTATTAATTAATCGATAAAGGATTGAATGAAAGTGTCGGTGAAGTAATGAGAGTGAAATAAATTAAAACGAAAATCGCGTAACTCGTCGCGCGCGCGCGCACACGTACGTACGTTCAACCTCATTTTAAACAATCCAATCGAACGAGCAAATTGGTAAATACGTAAGCTTGATAATTTATAATTTGGCATGCGACATCATATTTGCCGGTAGCACCGGTGCACTGTGCACTGGTTTTTTGAATCATGCGACACAAAAAAGGATGGAAAAGAGAGATTACTCTCTTTTTATTCGAAGCCGAATGGTAATACCCGAATATTTCGGCTATTGAATTTGTGCGTATATAGCCAGGCAGTCTACATACATACATACATACATACATACATACATACATACATACATATATATATATATATATATATATATATATACTATACTATACCTTTGTATACATATATATGTATATGTACCAAAATTGCGTATACTGACACGAAGCTATTCGTCTCTTGGGTACATCGAACGTGTCCAAATATCAGCCGGCAATTAATTTCGCGTTCGTTCGATCGCACAAATACAACCGCGAGCTATGCTACAAATCGCAGCTGCGCTAGCTTGGTGGTATAAAGGGACTTTTAAGGGCTTATCCGTTGGTACATCGAAATCCAGTTTTATGCCGTTTAATCATTGCTTTCGCCGTATTTCGGATCAAATTTACTTCAACGTTTTCTCTCCTTTTTTCTTTTTACCTTTCCTCGTGTCCAATTTAATTTTTTAACCATGATTCGATATATATATATATATATATATATATATATATATATATATATTTATATCGAATATCAAGTGAAAATTAATTACATAATTTAGAATATCAATTACAAACGATATTTGTATTATCGGATATAATGTACGGTTCCATAGTGCGCATGTTTTGTGTAGTATTTTTTTAATTAAAAAAAAAAAAAAAAGAAAAAAAAATAATAATAATAATAATAACAATAGAAAAATAAATAAATGAAAGTAAACAAAAGAATGAAAGCCAAAACCTCGATGAGAAAAAATAAGCAAGCACTTTACACGTTCCAGTTTCTATGAGACGACCACGTCCCTCCTACCTGATTCTGAATGCAGTAACGTTTGAAAAGTTCGATAAATGTGACAATAATGGCCAATGCAATCTTTTCTTTCTCAACGAATCGACCTAGACCGCGAAACTAGTTACTTCTACCTTCGGCAATGAGAGAGAATCAAAACGTGACACGACTACGAGACGTAACTTGCGATTACATATAAGCTTTTACATTACCATCATCGTACCCCGACCTCTTTTCCCATCTTTCATTTATCTTCTCTCTCTCTCTCTCTCACTCGTTCAATGGCACCTTTCTCTTTCGTCACGCATGTATGTACGTCAAAAGACATATAACCTCGTTTATATATAATATTAATACGAAGAAATCCTTTGCGACATTTATTTTATTTTATTTTATTTTATTTTATTTTATTTTATTTTATTTTATCACCAAAGATTGTTTTAAAGGGTTGCTGTATTGTTTTTTCCTTTTTTTTTTTTTTTAATCATTATCAATACATCAAATATTCATCCCTTTTTTCACTCATTCCATCGAAGTCGAACGACTTTTTGTTATTTGAAAAAAAAAGTCTTTTCAACTCAAAGTCAATCGACGTGTATCTCGTGAAATATAAATAGCTCTGTGTGTGTGTGTTTGTGTGTACAGGAACAACAGTTACGGATCTTACGTTGAAAAGAAAAATTAAAAAAATAAAAAAAGAATAAAAAAGAAATCTCAACACTCTCGCACTTTCCGAACCAAACAAAAATGTATTTACGAATACATATAAAATCATCTTATCGAATCGATCGGAAGTTATCGTTTTCGTTGCGTGAGAGTTCGCAAAAATTAAAAAAAGAAACAAAAAGGAAATGGCGCACATTTTATCGGTGCATTAAAGCAGACGTACGAACGTTTCCGAAATTCTTGATGATTTCAATCGATACTGACCATGAGATTTCATATTAAAAATCAAAACTCTTCTCTCTCTCTCTCTCTCTCTCTCTCTCTCTCTCTACTTTTCATACACCAGATACAGTAGATACATTCAATATACATCAGCAGCATATACAGCTCACACGTGACAGTTAGCGTTGGTATGTTTTGTTTGCGAGCTCGATAAGCTTCTTCCTGGGTCAAGGTCGTTCGATGTAATCCGCTTCAGATAACATCGTCTCTCTCTCTCACTCTCACTCTCACTCTCTCTCTCTTTCTCTCGCATATACATATATACATATACACACAAACTGTATATACTCCATCTGTCTTTCTCTTTCTCGAGAGAGAAAGAGAAGGAGAGAGAAAGTGATTGTGTGTGTGAGTATTTGTGTGTGTGCGAGAGAGAGAGAGAGAGAGAGAGAGAGCTCATTCGTTCCTTTCTCTCCACCTCCTCCACCACCTTTACCACCACCTCGTGTGTGTCCCATTCACAACATGGATACGATTCAGACGCAGAAATGAGAAAAAGAAAGAAAGAAAGAAAGAGAAAGAAAAGATGGATAGATGGATGGATAGATAGATGGAGAGAAAGAGGGAGAGGGAGAGAGAGAGAAAGAGATAAAAAGAAAGAAAAGAGAAAAAAGGAGAAAATGACGACATGAGTCATTTTGCATCCATCAAAGCGTCAAATCTCCCACCCTTTAAAAAGGGTTAGCCATCTTGTTCATTCTGATGTCTTTCTCTCTCTCACCTCCCCCACTTACCATAAATCGGTTCATTCTCTCTCTCTCTCTCTCTCTCTCTCTATATATATATATCTATTTATCTATTTAATCCATGTGCATATCCATCATCGTAAGTAATCATACGTAGATATCTACATATATATATATATATATGTATGTATGTATGTATGTATGTATATATATATATATATATATATATATATATATATATACATGATTGTGCATTGAATATGTGAAGATATCTCTACGTAAATTCATATACGTACACACACACGCGCGCGCGCGCGCGCGCTACGCATTATATGTACATACATATTACATATACATATACATATACATAACATATTTATATGTAGATACAAATGATGTATCATGCGTAAAGGAGAGGTGTTTTGTGCGCGCGCGCGCGCGCGCGCAACGTTCTTATCAACGTGTAGAGTGAAAGATAGAGACAGAGAGAGAAAGGAGAGAGGAGAGAGGAGAGAAAAGAGAGAGAGAGAGAGAGAGAGAGTAGCGCGCGTCTACGAAGGAAGCCGAGCACGTGACATTTCGAGTATCTCGAATTAAACCGTAAACATCGTAGTAGTACTTGGTTGGTGACGTTGAACTGTGAACAACCACACGCGGATTTCGTCGTCGTCGTCGTCGTCGTCGTCGTCGTCGTCGTCGTTGGCGTTACCGTTGCCCTCGTTCTCGTCCTCCTCGTCGTTGTCATCGTCGTCGTCGTTGTCATCGTCGTCGTCGTTGTCGTCGTTGTCGTCGTTGTCATCGTCGTTGTCGTCGTCGTTGTCGTCGTCGTTGTCGTCGTCGTCGTCGTTGTCGTTGCTCGGTCAACGATCCTTGTATTTATTGGATCGTCGCTCGAGCGCGCCTCTGCATACGCGCCGCTTCCCCCTTTCTTCCTCTTCCTCGTTCTCTCTCTCTCTCTCTCTCTCTGTCTCTCTGTCTCTCTGTCATACTTACTCACTCATTCTTACACGGTACTCAATGTGACTGGTATACACCCTCCCTCTCTCTCACTCTATCCTTTCGCGTTTCTCCCACTCCTAATCTGTCGACGTCCGTCCTCCCTCGCTCTCTCTCTCTCTCTCTCTCATTCACTCACTCATTCTCTCTCTCTCTCTCTCTCTCTTTTTCTCTTTCAATCTCTCGTCCATGTCGCCGCCGCGCGAGTTTCTCGTAGGGATGTAGGTAAACGTCACAGAGTGCGCACGTGCGTGAGAGACCATGTCCTACGTGTCCTCCCTCTCCCTCTCCCTCCCCCTTCTCTCTATCTCTCTCTATCCATCCATCTATCCATCTATCTATCTCTCTCTCTCTCTCTCTCTCTCTCTATCTTTCGAAGGGTAGTATGGATTGGTGGGGAAGCTGGGAGAACGGGGTGAGAGAAAGAGAAAGAGAGAGAGAGAGAGAGAGAGAGAGAGACAGAAAATGGTGTTAAAACGGGGTCGGAACGGGGGGGAAACAGGACGAGGGGATGAGTCGCACGTGCGAGCAAATATTCTCTCTCTCTCTCTCTCTCTCTCTCTCTCTCTCCCTCTCTCCCTCTCTCCCTCCATCTCTCTGCGTGTGCGCGTGCGTGTGTATGTACTCGCGATTTTACCGAGATCGATCTTCTTCTTTTTTCTTTCCCTCGCCCATCCCACCTCTCACCCTGCAACTTTCTCTCTCTCTCTCTCTCTCTCTCTCTCTCTCTCTCTCTCTCTCTCTCTCTCTCTCTCTCTCACTTTTTAGTAGATGCTGTCTCCGCTACAACTAGCCGTCTATCTATCCACGTTCAACAAACCACCCTTTCCCTTCTCCCTCTCCTACTACTCACTCGTTGCTTACTCTTCCTCCTCTCTCTCTCTCTCTCTCTCTCTCTCTCTGTCTCTCTCTCTCTCTCTTTCTTTCTTTTTCTCTCTTTCTCTTTCTATCGTTTTCTCTCTATCTCTCTCTTTATTTCTCTGTCTCTGTCTCTACCTCTCTCTCTCTCTCTCTCTCTCTCACTCTTTTGCTTCCCCTACTACTACTCTACTACTACTACTACACTACTACTGCTGTTGCTGCTCGTACTACTCTCCTCCTCCTCCTCCTCCTCCTCCTCCTCCTCCTCCTCCTCCTCCTCCTCTTCCTCCTCCTCCTCCTCCTCTTCCACCTTTTCTCCTCTTCCTCCCACCAAACCAACATTATAATACTACTACACTACTACTACTACTACTACTACTACTACTCTATTACTACTACTACTACTACTACTGCTTCTACTACGAGGCTACTCCACTTTCATTCAGACGACTTCTAAAAATAAAGTCTGTGATTCACAATGCATGAATGACAATCATACGGTAAGTAAATACGGCATCGGCCGCGAGTAGTCTCCTTCCCTCCCTCTCTCTTTCTCCTGCACTCTCTCCCTCCCTCTCTCTTTCTCCTGCACTCTCTCCCTCCCTCTCTCTCTCTCTCTCTCTCTCTTTCTCTCACTCTCTCTCTCTCTCTCTCTCTTTCTCTCACTCTCTCTCTCTCTCTTTCAACTCTGCTCTGTCATTCATAGACCAACCGATTTGTTTACCTTCCTCATGCATACCATTACCCTTCTCAACGTTTTTATTTATCTCCTTTTTATTACGTTCAACGTTCCTTTCGCGTTGTGTACCTTCTAACACTTTATGCATATCATTAAGTGTGAACATAATGGCGTTAGGAGCTTTCAGATAATATTTTCAAATCGATTGGCATACGTCATTTTGTAGACAATTTAAACGCTTTTAAACGATTCCTTCCCTACTTCCTTTTTTTCCCTCCCTATTCTTTCTTTCCTCTTTTCTTTTTTCTTTTTTTTTATCCCCACTTTTTTCTTCAAAGTACGTCAATAGATATCGTAATTTATGGTAAAACGATATTAACGTCTGGCGATGGTTTTCTGACGCTGCTTTTTATTTCTTTTTTTTTTTTTTTTTGTAAATCGAATCGATCGTCGCACGTAATATCACCTGTCAAACGATTGTTTCTTTCCCCTAGGATACTATATTATGGAAATTTCCGCGAGTAATTTTTCTAACGATTATAACGATTAGGTATGTTCAATAAAGTAACGAATAGTTTAGAAACGAATGACTTCGGTGTCATTACAGTGGATACGTGTATTGGAAAACTCCTTTGTAATATTTTTCGATAGATAAATCTATAAAAAATCATATTGTATATTATCAGTTCGATGTATTTCTTGCTCTCGATAAAGTAAAGCGATATTAGATGATATGACATTTATTAGCACGTAGAAACGTCGTTGAAAAATTGTCTTCGAAGAAAAAAAAAAAAAAAAAGAAAGAACACACGCACGCAGGCACGCACAAATGACAAATTTATTTCGTGGCGAATAATTCGATTTTTGACGAAGTAAGAGAGAAACAATCGTGCGTTCAAAAAGCAATCGGACGTCATCCGCGAACTATATACTCATTCGATAATACACTTTCAGATATAACGTGTAACGTGGAAAAACCAAAAACGAGTCATCGTTTCGATCGATCGATAGTTACATTCAACCGCATAGAGATAAAGAAAAATAAAAACCTCTTGTCGTACGTTAAGTAACGTAAGTTACAAGTATATTGTCGTTACGATTACCGATAAAAATGGATAAAAACGATTGTTCTTTCTTTCTCTCTTCTTCTTCCTCCCCATCCTCCTCCCCACCACCTCCTCATCTCTTTTCAGATTACCTTCGAACGAACATCATAACGCAAAACTCTCGCTCGCAATAAGATTTTCTCATATCACGAATGTTTCGCCCTTGGATAGGACGGTAGTATCGAGCAACAAAAAAAAAAAAAAAAAAAAAAAAAAAAAAGAAAAGAAAAGAAAAAATCCAAAACCAAAAAAAGAAGAAAGAAAAAAGCTAAATAAATCACAAGACGATTAATGAGGGAAAACAAAATTGATAAAGAAATTATTAAATGAAGAAATTAATGAATGAAGAAATTATTTGCTATAGAAATTATTAAAAGGAAAGAAATTTGAAGTAAAGAAAAAAAAGGAAAGTAACGAAAGAAATGAAAGAGGGAAGAGTAGGGGGAAGGGAGGAAAGGAATGAAACGAGAATAAATCGAGACGAATTTATTCCGACGATCAGAACGAATTTGAAATTTCCCGCCTCTACAACATCGCTGGACCATCTCTCTCTCTCTCTCTCTCACTCTCTTTCTCTTTCTCGTTTTCGTATTCCATCTGTCTCTTTTCTCTCTCTCTCCCTTTCCCTCTCCTTTCCACCCCATTTCTCACTCTCTCTCTCTGTCTCTCTCTCTTTTTCGTATTCCATCTCTCTTTCTCACTATATCCATTGGAGTATCCGTTCGTTCGTACGTACGTACGTCCTATCCCGCAGAGTTTTTCACTCTCACTCTCGGGAATATACGTTTCTCTTGCTTTCTCTTTCGGTCGTAAAAGAACGGAACCTTCGGCCGCCTGTTGCATCGGCCCGTCGTCCTCGTTGTGTTGCTTTCTATCGGACTCTGGTTTTCCGAAAAAAGAAAAAAAAAAAAAAAACGAAGAAAAAAGGAAAAAACACACGCACGCACGCACGCGCGCGCGCGGGCACGGGGACGACCGAGACGGGCTTTGAATATTTGCCGAGACGTAGAGTCGAGAAAGATGGGAAACGAAAAGATAAAAATAAATTAATTAAATAAAAGGAAGAAAAAAAAGAAATAAAAAGAAAGTCATTCGCGAGACCTCGTTAATGCATTCGTATGAGGGGAAAAGGAAAAAAAAAATCAACGAACAAAAATAAATAAATAAATGAATGAATGAATGAATGAATGAATGAATGAATGAATGAATGAACGAATAGATAATTACGAGCGAATCTTTTCGGTGAAAAAAAAAAAAATTAAAAGAAAAGAAAACAAAAGATAAGAAGAAAAGTTCGAATTCGTATGTTCGTTTTGTAGAGTACGATTTTTCTTCTTCCCTTCTCTTCTCTCTCCTTTTTTCATTTTCGTTCGTCGATCGAGAATACGATCGATCGATCGGGAGGAGATGTGCTTGTTTCAAAGAGTTGCTTTGAAGATTGTTCGTTTTGAAGAAGAAAAAAAAAAAAAAAAGAAGAAAGGACGGAAACTTCTTTCCTCGTCCCTAATTTTTATGATGATTATTAATTATGTATGATTTTTGGGCGTACGAATTTTTGGATCGCGTCTCTTAAAAAAAAAAAAAAAAGAAGAAGAAGAAAGAAAGAGAATAAAGAAGTCAAAAAAAATTTCCAACGTTGAAAGAGCATCGTGCGCGATAAATTAATTTTTTCTTTTCCCCACGATCATTCGTTCCCCGATAGGAGAACGCGTTTCGTCCTAATTCTTTTCTCCTCCCCCTTTTTTTCCTTTCTTTCTTTCTCTCTTTTTTTTTTCGCCTCTCGCGTCATCAACGCAACGTAACGTAATCCTCGAAAATTTAATACAAATATCGATTAACAATGCGATCAAAAGGATGGCTAAGAACGAATACATTCCAACGATTGTTACGTTCTCTTTCGAAATGACCGATTTACCTTGAGCTTCTTTTCGAAATGAAAAAAAAAAAAAAAAAGAAAAAGAAGAAAAGAAAAGAAATAAAAAGAAGAAGAAAACGAAATAAAAAGAAGAAGAAAACGAAAAAGTAAAAAAATTTCTCGATTTCATAGACCAAAGGAGAAACTAATACTAGAGCCAAAAGAACGCTCTCGCGCGCGCGAGAGTGAGAGAGAGAGAGAGAGAGAGAGAGAGAGATTGCCAAGGCTGGAATGACGAGGAACGAAGAACGTGACGCACGACGGACTTACGTGACTAATAAATACACGTAATGTACGTGGGTATCTTAGAATCCTCGCTTTTAAATGAGAAGGAAATGAAAAAAAAAAGAAAAAAGAAAAAAAAGCAAGACATTTCAGGATACCGAGGACAAGCGAAAAGTTTTCGAGCGACTTTTTCAGATACGATCAATGTTTTTTTCTTTCTTTTTTTCTTTACCCCCTCTCCCTCCCCCCTTTCAGCCCCCACGCACGATCTCGTTACGCGGGATAAATCGGGTTTGTTATAATAATTTTTTTTTTTCTTTTCTTTTAATATCGCAGGTCGAGCGTTGAGCTTTTTGCAACGCGAGGAATCGGTTCGATTCGTCAAAATAAACGCGAGAACGAATGAGAATATCATATCGATCGACTTTTAAATATTACCTACGAAATTTTTGGCCCACCCTATACAACAATCCTACGCGAGTACCTGAATTTTCAACTTTTACGAGTTCCCAACGCTCGCGCAATGGAAAGTCAAGATATCGATCTCTCGGAGGTCCCCTTCGCCACATCAGGGACGTACCTCGTAGCACGAATAAAAAAGGTTCTCTTAGTACGTTGCACACACGTAGGTATCTTCATTTATTCTTTTTTTCTTCTTTCTTTTCTTTTTTTTTTTATTTCGTCCTTTTCCCTCACTTTTCATCTCTTCCTCGTCGCATAGTAATTCATTAATTCTCTTATAATTTGTCAATTTACTTTCCATTTATATTTATTCTCTCTCTCTCTCTCTCTCTCTCTCTCTCTCTCTCTCTCTCTCTTTCCTTTCGTCTTCTCGAAATTTGCGATTAAAATATTTTTTTTTCGTCTTTTCGAAGAGAAAATGATTATTGTATATGTTATTAAATTTTTGTTTCTTATTTTTTTTTCTTTTTTTACTTTTTAATTTCTTCGTTGCTCTTCCCCCGCCCCCTACCCCTCTCATATACGAACCGTTTAATTCGAATCAATTCCTTTTGCGTGACTTATTAAGATTATTATTTTCATCTTTTTTTCTTTTTTATTTTTTGTTTTGTTTTTTTTTTTTTCTACGCAAACCCGCAATTACAGACTCGAATTGTCGACACTTCTTTTTTTTTAACCTCGAAATTTCTTTCCGTTCTTTTAAATTTGTTTATTACTCTTTCGTTTTGTTCTCTTATGTATGACTCTCGGTTTAATGTCGATTAATTCGTTCGTAATTAATTATTATATTACGCAAAATAACAAGCCAGTTATTATCGGGATATGAACGTTTTTGTTTCTTTTTTTTTTTTAAATTAATAAATTCTTCATTTCATTATTTATTTATTTAATCATGCTATTTTATTTCAATTAATTCATTTATAATGTACGATGTTTTTGTTTGAAGGAAAAAAAAAAAAAAAAGAACAAAAATCTCCCACGAATGATCATCGTTAAAATTATTACCGCATACATTATTATACGCATAGTTGTTTAAATAATTTAAAATTTCTCCTCTTTTTCTTTATCCTTCTTTTCCTTCATTATTATTATTATTATATATATATATATATATATTTTTTTTTTTGTTGTTCTTTTTTCGTCGAAATTTCTTCATTTTTTTTTTTTCTCATACAACTTGTCGCGCCTAACAACGAATCAATTTATTTCGCGCGTAATTATTTGCGCTTACTGTTTGAAATAAATAAAAAAGAAATAAATAAAAGAAAGATTTTAATTAAGGTATCTCGTCGTGTCACGTGAAAGGGGTTTTTTTTATTTAAAAAAAAAAAAAAAGAAAAAAAACCCGCCCCTACGTTCATCGTAATCGTCGTCGTCATAGTCGTCGTTTCTCTTCCGTGGGACTCACTTCACCGCGTGCCATATCATGTGTAACGCGTGTGTAAAGGGTTAAACGGAAACTCACACCCACACGTTCCTCCGTTCTCCTTTCTACGTCGAGCCTGTATCACTGGTTTGGAAAATCGCAATGCGGATTATCCGATATTTTGCGGATCAATTTTAAAAGGATGATGCTATGAGAAACTCCATATTCGAATATTTTCAATATAATAACAAGACGAGGGTAAAAAAAAAAGAACAATAATTTTCAAGCGTACGTATTTCAAAATTAAGAATAGAAAAAAAAAAGAAAAGGAACATTCTTCCTTCTGAATTATTTCAGAATGTTGATAGGTAATGATTTTCAATGAGAATGAAAAAAAAAAAAAGAAAAAGAGAAAGAAAGAAAGAAAGAAAGAGAAAACGGTTTCTAGAAAAATAATCGATTGTTTACCCGGTTATTTTTTTGTCGAGCGTTTGAAAGTATCGAGTAGGTTATTAAATAATTAAAAAATATTGGCATTGTTTTTAATGCTATAAAATTTCATACACGAACCACCGCATGTGCTATATAATATTATTTTCTCTTACAATCATTCACAATAAATAGTAAAAGTTTCGTAACAATAACTTCGTCAGTCAGAACGGAAGGTCCATCTTTTTTTTCTTCTTTCTTTCTTTCTTTCTTTGTCAAACGATATATTACATCAAATGACATTATAGAACTAACGATGTACAAATCTCAAACTCGAATATATCCAAGCTCAACAATATTCCCGAAATATTGGATTTATCAAAAAGAAAGAGAACAA